>JAGTXR010000430.1:0-116231 GCA_022606575.1 Glossosoma conforme
GTTGAAAACATATCTCAATGTGCGTCTGAAAAAGGCTTATTTGCTCCTCATCCCTCCATCAGGCATTTTGGTAACTATCCCGGTGACGTGAAGTCGTTTTCTCTGAGTAAAGGGATGTTAGTATTAAGTTGAATTGTCAAGAATTATGATATTTTTTCTTAAGTGTAGGAAAAGAATGTGATGTTTCTTCAGAAATTGATTGAAAATATGTTTGTTTTCATTTTAATTATTAAGTACCAACAAATTTTTCGAATCTGAGTATTTTTTGTTGTTTTTGTATTTTATAGAAAGCACTGTAAAATAAATACTGATATACTGAGTGAAAAAGATGTCTCACAAGTCTTTTCACCGCAACAATTATAAGCCAGACCCTTATTCATCCTTGGATCTTCAATATCCTGGGACGGTCTAATATATATTGATACGAAAAGTAAACTTAGTTACCATTATTACTTAAATATACATATACTAAACATAAAATTCTTTTTTCAACGCGTCAATCCAAGCACAAAAATAACGGCAGAAGCGGGATGCGAACCGCGGACCTTGGAAACCAACTATGCCCAGGTATTCATACCGCTCGGCGAATCGCGCCATTGCTATGCCCAGACCGACCCGCGATGAAACTAGTATTTATATTACTTAAATATACATATACTAAACATAAAATTCTTTTTTCAACGCGTCAATCCAAGCACAAAAATAACGGCAGAAGCGGGATGCGAACCGCGGACTTTGGAAACCAACAATGCCTTGTTGGTTTCCCAAGTCCGCGGTTCGCATCCCGCTCTGCCGTTATTTTGTGCTTGGATTGACGCGTTGAAAAAAGAATTTTATGTTTAGTATATGTATATTTAAGTAATAATAATATTGTAATATAGTCAATGATCTATAAAAGTAGATTAGAATATTGAAATAATAAAATAATATTCTAATAAAAAATTAAAAAAATTAATTAGTATTTATATCATTGTTATTATCGTACGACAGATGTCGCCATAGTATATATTCAAAGTATGTATATTTTTATTATTATTCTATCAGTCTTCATTTATTCACAAGCATATATATGTATATTTAAGTAATAATAATATTGTAATATAGTCAATGATCTATAAAAGTAGATTAGAATATTGAAATAATAAAATAATATTCTAATAAAAATTAAAAAATTAATTAGTTACCATTATTTATTTGAAATATTGTTTTTAATTTTTTTTTTCTAAATTTGACATAACTACTAGACCGAAAAATGAAAAGTCATTACTTAAGCCACCAGGCTCTCACCTAGGAGGTCGTCAGGAGCTATACATAGAATGTGGGAGCTTCGGGAGGTAGAAATGCCATGAGATGAGGCAATGACCATGGCAGCTGACAGATTTGTGTCAACTATATACTTCTGATAATGATGGATATGGAATGATGATAAAATAAACTTAAGCTAAAACGATCAATTTGATGGTGGACATTACAGATAGTAGTACATTTTAGTGGACATAAGTTCCATATAGGGAGCGGTATGACATTGAAAATGTTTTTTGACAGTTTTTCGCCAAACGCCATAGTTGTACGATGTCGTTGCATTTTAAAACATCAGTCCAATACTAAAATTCTTATAAGAAATGAAATTAATTGTGTTCACGCCGTTAGCCTCAACTGAGCTGTGTTTGTGTTAAAAAAGCATAGAAAAAAATACATTAAATTATAATACACATTAAATTACAAGTTTTGTATAATAATAGCGCTGGTCCGCTTTCACATCGATCTTACCTAATACCTCCTGCCAAGGTTTATGGAATTAAAGTACGTAAGTTGGCAACACTGTGACAGTTGGTGTATAATACGAAAATGTAACCATTCTGATTTGCGAGTTCTGGTGTCGAAAATACAATAATACATAACCCTTAAACTCAAGTCGTACCTTCCGTCTTTATTAATTGTGCGCTGGACGTGGGCATCCACTATTAAAAGGGTCTTTTGGGCGGCCGCCCGCGAGTAAATATGATAATGCCGCCCCTTAAGACAGTATCAATGTATTTACAAGCGTGCGACTATTCAATAATTTCATCATCATTTCTTATGTTATTTAAAATATACACATTTGGGGTGGGGCTTACCTTAAAGTTTGCTTCTAGAGACTAAGTGCTTAAAATCAAGTGAATATTACCGAGTGACATTGATAAATTACATCGAATAACAATCATAAGCTGCCTCGCCTGGCGGCAGTTCGTGACGACCATATGCTCTAGTTATGGGAGCGGACATGTATGGCATTGATGACATTGACAGCAGCCGAGTGAAAAGCTGTGGATTGCGGTGCCGGAAAATTGTGGTAAGCCGTATTTACGATTATCTACTCGTATTACTTCATCCACCATAAGACTGTCAGCTATCATTGGTTTTGTATAGCTCATTGCGACTTCGTAGACTCTACGAAGTCGCTATGATAATACGACGTAGAGCATAATAATTGTCGTACAACACGCGTACATTGGGGTAGTATGAATAAGCGAGACGACGTTCAAAAATCTGAAGCTAGCCGAATATGACCGACAGATACTTTCTTAAGCTTGAATCAGCAAAAAAATCCAATTAGAGTTATCTTAAATTTTAGAACACTTTCAAAATCAAGAAAAATAAATAAAACATTTTTCTACCATCCATTGAAAACAATCGGCAACTATCATAGGGATCATACTTTATTTACATTATGATTGATACATATATGATTCCCCAACAGTTATATATTATTTTCTTAATTATTGTCATAATTTCTGTGCATTTATTCGTTATCTATGGATGTATTTTCATTATTTAATCAATATTATTGGTAATTAGTGTCGAAAGATATGACTTTGTGGTTAAAGGTCGTGGGTTCGATCCCCTACGAAGATTTGAAAAAACTTTAAGCTCTATAAACACCCAGTCGGCGGGTAAAATTTCAGTCATAGCCTATTAATTAAAATCGGTGCTAGACGAAAGTGGTCCCGTGAATACTAAAATATATAATTTACTATTAAAAGATACATTCAGTCATTCTCAATAGTAAGCTAATAATAATAGGATGTCAGGTGCTCTCAACTGTGCGCCATTGTAGGATTTCGTGTTTGTTCCCCATTACCGCATCTATAAAGTGGTCCAGCGGCGCATTCCGATTAATTGATCCCAATGCAATGTCATGATGCCTTCTGGAATGGCACTATCGAGATATCGGCAAATAAATGGCGGAGAATGACACGGCCCGTGGGAGGCTACCTAGCATTGCACAAATATTATAACCGTAGACGGACATTCCAGACGACGATATTACTAAAAATATTAACGAAATTGTATGCAAGAATCATAACCTGAAAACGCCACATTTTTTCTACATATATATCATGATAATTCGTCTTGTAAAAAATCCTACTATATAATAATCGTGTCGGAAACAACAGGGTCAGATCCTGTCTGCCCAGAAGTGGGCGACGTCGATGGCGTTACTTCTGGCCATCATCAGGTCTTCCTGGGTGCAGCTATTCTAAAATCCTACTAATATATTAAGTAATACTCGTACAATAAAACGATAAATGTATAATTTAGACAGCAATATTACGTTAAAGTTAACCGAAACTAATAGTCGATAGAAGCGATGTGACGTCGAGATTCGTCGGCGTTTTGTGGGTTTTTTTGGTGTCGAGGACTGTAGCGTTTCCCGACATGCCGAGTTCTGGATCCTAACTGACGTTCGTCCTCGTGATTAGTGGCGTGTCCGTATGGTGTTGTCAGAAAACCTTAATACATTACACAAATATATTAAGTACTCTGAAATATGTTAAGTTATGACTTTAATAATGATATGTAGTACCATGTTTATGTAGTGATTGCCAAAAAATATAAACTTGTAACAATAATTGAGTTTTCTATTTTAAATAAAAATGGAAAACTATTGAGCAAGAGGATTAGCCACTGAAATGTAGAGAAATGAAGTAGTATTTGATTTTGATGTGTAGTAATTACTAATAGGTTTATTAATTTTATTAATTATCTATCCAGCAAAATTATAAGCAGATAATAAACAAAAGAAACAAATTAAATATCGAAAAAATATATTTGAAAATGTTCACGTATTACGTACTTCGATTTACGCGTTATTTGTTATTCACGGAGTAGATTTTATACGGATGCGAAAAATCCTTTTTATAAAATACAGTACGAACAAGAATCACTAAGTAGGTACATTGGGTTTCATTATAAATACATTTTTTACTGGTATTTACTAATACACGAGTAAAAGTAACATATTTTCATAAAAATAAAAAAAACATATTCACATTGTATGCATTAATTTTTTAATATTAAATACGATTTCGTTGTATTGGAATTTCCTGAAATATTTCCAGCGTATGTTGAGGAATATAGTAGGTGTATTTCAAATAAATAATCGATTGGCAGTAAGTAGCTTTAGTTTGTTTTTATTAAAGCGGTCATAACGTACAAGATATACGATATAAATAATATCAAATACAGTTCCTCGATCTCTCAATCAAATCGGCAAATGGAGATTATTGGTTGATGATTGCACTTATGCTTCTCTAGTGTATCATTTGCTCTGTGCTGCATTTCGTTGCAGTGTTTGGTGCCTTCACTGACCGGGGATGCATCGCGGAAGCATCCCGCAATGAATTGTAATCGAGACATAGTTATAGTAATATAGACACAGTTGAAGTCCTAGAGACCTGGTACTTATAATAATAGATACACGCTTGCTGTAGTGATCCCCAGGCAGTATAGCTCGGTAATGTGTTCGTGATATTTTCAGGGGCAACGGTTGGTAATTACAATGTCAAGAACAATCAAGGGAAGATTCATTTATAATATCCACTTGTGTTTCACGGCGTTGCTGCGCGTCAGAAAATACAGTTTATTTAAAAAAATACTCTTTATCTCGCTTCTTAGCTCACTTCGTTACATTATTCCTACCAAATAATATTCCCCGAGAGAGTTACTGATTTGGAGGAATGTTTTTTTTTATTAAATGAAATATTTAATATATTTTAAATTAAAAAAAAAATGCAAATTGAAGTGTCATTCATATAATAAAAAACGATTGCGTTTATTAGGTGTTAAATGCTTTAAAGTGCTGGTTATCGGCTATACACTTTACGAAAAAACACGCTTACTTGTTTTTCCTTTAATAATTATGTTTTTCATTGAAATTAAGGTGTGTCATGATACGAGTACAAAAATGAAGCACTATCATTAATTAGTAATATTTGTTAATACTTTATTGTTTTCAGATTATTAACACTTATTCAGTGTGTAAAAATCTGCGTCAATGATTATTGACGCAGTTTTTCTTAAAATAAATCGCTCAACTTAAAGAGTAAATATAATTAAGAAAAAAAAACAATTGATTAGAATTAATGAATAAATAGTAAAACAATAAAATATCATTCGGTTAAATATCCCGGAGCCATTTTTGATAGGAACAAAATGGATATTTCAGAGTAAACATATACTCATTTAAAGGAGCACATTACTTAAATAACTTCTTAGGTTTTCACGGCCAGATTTGATTTTGTGGCTTTTGGGTTTAGCCGTGTGTGGAAAACTTCCTTCAACCAATATTTCTACCGCCAATGCAGGGATCTTCTTCAGGATTGATGATTTATTTAGTTTTGAGTTGGTTTATTCAGATTATATATTTATTTTTGTATTTATTTTTTCCTGAAGAAGACCCCTGCAATGGCGGTCGAAATATTGGTTGAAAGAAGCCCGGCACACACACGGTTAAACCCAAAAGGCACAATATCAAATCCAGCCGTGAAAATCTAAGAAGTTGCATAAGTAATCATTTATTATTTCATAAATCTTTAATCAAGGCAATAAAAACAATATTGTAAACAATAAACCTGTCATTAGGGTAACCGATCGCGATGCACAATAAACATATTGAAATACAGGTGCATGTATTAACAATACGCGAAGTCCACTGAGTAATTTATATGATTGAGTTTTTGTGTCCTGCGCGCGCTCAGACAATTCTATTGGAAGCCTAACGAGCGATGGCGGACTTCTTCATAAATATTATCTGGCACGCTCCAATTTATTGTTGGGCTCGAGGCTCTGTTTACGACCCGGCTTTCCTTCCTTTTGCCTTATTCGCCCCTTTATCATCGGGAGCTTCGGAGATCCCATCAGCGACGGGCTTCTAGCAACTGCCGGTTTTGTACGAAAGAAGAGCTGGCAGTCTATACGTTGAACGGTTGCTAGGAAAACATTACGATGCTTCGGTCAAAATTAAAATAACTATTTTAATAATTTATCGTAGTTTTTTTTATTATTTTAAATATTATAAAAAGGAATATGAATACACAAAAAAATATATCACAATTCCTGAATTTTAATGTGATGACGAGTAAATAATTTATGTTTAATATAATAGTTTGTAGATTCTAGTAAATATGAAGATAATGTATTGATATCAGCTAGACATATCCCTTGCAGGCTGGTGTTGAAAAGCCTCGATAAACAATCTTTAGTCTCTTATTTTTGTTCGCTCGCATCCATAAATGGTGTTAGCCTAAGTCTAGATTTAACGAGTGAAGTAAGATATGGTACTGTGCTGCCATTTTGATCTATTTGACAAGTCAATGTACATAGCTGTCTGTCATTGGTGCGACATTAATTATATAAATAACCACTGCATTAGTTACGGCGCTGCGTTGTCGCAGCTGCCGGAGTCATCATTTGTACTCCGACCGCGACTAGTAGCGAGCTGTGATCCGTCCGGGGCCTGAAAGCATAAGCTCCGCCTAGGACCGAAAGTTTGTCAATTTCTGTTGAAAACATATCTCAATGTGCGTCTGAAAAGGCTTATTTGCTCCTCATCCCTCCATCAGGCATTTTGGTAACTATCCCGGTGACGTGAAGTCGTTTTCTCTGAGTAAAGGGATGTTAGTATTAAGTTGAATTGTCAAGAATTATGATATTTTTTCTTAAGTGTAGGAAAAGAATGTGATGTTTCGATTAAAAAAATTTGTATTTTAATAATTCATCCAAGATTTCTCATGATTTTAAATATGATTTTTTTTTCAAATATATTTAATAATATTTTTTATTTTTTATTTTTTATTATAATTATAGATATCTATATATATAAAAGAAAGTCGTGTTATTTTAGTTTTTATAACTCAAGAACGGCCTAACCGACTTGGCTGAAAATTGGTGGAAAGGTAGCTTATAACCCAAAAACGTCCATGGGATACTCAAAATTGATTTGATTAAGAAAAAATATTGAACATTTACGTAAACATGTTTTCATACAAGACTAAGACTTTGTAACTTGACAGCTGTCAGTTGGGAAAGTGTTGCCATAGTCAGCAACATAACTAAAAATGACGCAATAGTAGGTATTGTAAGTAGGTACCTACGTAAGGTACGGAATATTTTGAAACAAAAAAAAAACAAAAGGCAGGAAAAAAAGACAAAAACAAAATAAATATTAGTGAAAATATCAATTTAATCTTTTATTTGTTAAAAATGTTATAACAAAAAGCATATGGAAAGGCATCTTCTTATTCTATTGTGTTATTTTTATTTTTTATTATTTTCTCTATTCATTGTATATTTATGTATACTCTATGTTTCTAAATATTTGTAAAAAAAATGGAATTTCGATTCTGTATATAAATAAATAAATAAATATATAGATGTGCCATCTATGTTTTTTTTTTTGTCTATGGTTTGATAGATATTTTGTCAATCGGTTGACGTTTTGTTTCGACAGCATTTTGCTGATTTTATTATTGATTATTGATAATGCCGACACCAAAACGTTCGAATCTTTCACAACAAAGCCGTCACGCAACAAGGAATCGAAAAATTGTCAATGAAAGGACTGACGAAGAGCAAAAAATCTCGCGTGAACAATCCATCAAACCCATCTAACCTGTGGCACAAATACAAGAATAATATGTCAGAAGATATTTTACATCAAATTCGTGTTAGATCAAGAAATCCTGTACTTAAGATGAATGAGGAAATACATAATCGGGCTTTGCTCTTAATCGAAGACATGTGTTAACCTCATGTGCGGTAGTTTATTAGTCAGGTTAGGAATGCCAGCACCAAATCGTGAAATGAATGACGCATTTAATCGAGAATTGGAACGGGAACGTGAATATGATCACCATGAATTAGATTTAGTAGTTCAAACGAATGTACCGCTGTTGAATCCTCAACAAAAGGAAGTTTATGATACATTAATGAAGGCAATTGATGATGGAAATGGTGGTTTTGCATCAACATAATTATATTTACTTATGATATGAAATTATTATAAAAACCGCATTTTTATGATTTCAATAGGGTTTTAATTAGCAATAATCTATTAGTACTTTCAATTACTGGTTCAATGAATACTTAAAAATTTCATAGCATCATGTAATCTAATGATTAATTGACCGGAATATGCAAGACGAGGACACAAATGAGGGCCTGGCAGTTTTACAGCGGACCGACTGAATGTGACTGCGGCGTAGAGCAGACCCTGTCACACCTTCTGGATTGTGCGCTGTGCCCGAATAGCTACACCCAGGAAGACCTGATGATGGCCAGAAGTAACGCCATCGACGTCGCCCACTTCTGAGCAGACAGGATCTGACTCTGTTGTTTCCGACACGATTATATATATGATTAATACTTTAAAAAGTGTTATTAATCAATATTTTCTACAATATTGATTAAATAATTTGTATAAAATACGTTTAATATGATCCGAACAATAAATTAAGATTATAATTAATAAAAAAACAAAAATAAACACTTACACCTGGTTTAATAATGAGAGGTCCATCCATGTCAAATTGTGCATCCAAAGTAAGAGAGGAATAAATGTAACTCCCGTGACTAATATTGCAACCAATGGCTATGCTCATTATTTTTATGCAGTTTGAATTTTGCCTATTTGTAATTTGGTAGGTACATGCAAATTTAAGAAAAAACTGTCCAAATTCATAAAACTACATGTAATGATACAATGAACAAAATAATATCTAATATCAAGAGAAAAAATAAGAGATTTATTTTATTATGTCTGTTATCACAATAAAAATGAATATTTGTTATTTAAAAAAGTGTACTTACTACTTTTTTTACTTAAAAAAATATCTATGTAGAAAGGAAGTGTAATATTATTCACAATAAAAGCTTTTTGCTGAATTATTAGGTTTAGCCACCTTTATCTTTTTATCTATTTATCATTTCCCAATAAGCGATGATTTTTTTTTGGTGAGTTACATATGGTCAACACTAACTTTATTTATAATATATTATAATATTTCCAATAAATATTTAAAATCTTAATTTTTAAGATTTCAGATCTTAAGCATTAAATTTTTCGCTTGTTAGTAATTCATTTATAAAATGGGTAGCCGTACCACATAGTACCGTTTGATAAGCAATTTAAAAGTTTATTAACAGTTATTTCATTTTATAAATGTTAAGAAAAAAAAAATACATTATGACGGTTATTTGAAATATGAATTTTAATGGTTTTAGTCACAAACTGATAAATTACTTTTTATGACATTTCCTATTTTACAAACATAGAAAAAATATCATAATATAAATAGATGGCGTCAGGTATTGCTTAACCTTTCCGGGAGTAGAATAATTTATATGGTCAAAGCTATGGGGAGTGAGTTTTTTTGACATGGAAAATACAAACATTTTTTTTTATCAAATCATGATACAAGAATATGAAAGAAGATAAAAAATGGTAAACAAAATATTACTCACGTTTTTAAAGTTTTATCATTAAAACATCGATTGCAGATTTCAGGGATTGTAAGCCATCGATAGACACTAAAAACACCCCACTCTTCACTATTATAGCAGTTATAAAAAATAATTAAAATACAGGTATAAAAACATAAATTTAGAGTTGTTCCACATTCTTGATTCTTCTCGCTTACGTTTTGCACTAGGTTGAATATCTGGTTCCTCATCATCATCAGAAGAAGAATCATTAAACTGCATTGATATATCATCAATATCTTCGATGTTTTATTTTTCATTGTCACTATTCATTAATATGTCCTCAATTCCTAAGTCTCTTTCCATTTTATAAATATAAATCGAAAAAAAAAATCACGGCAGTATAAATTCAAAACTAAGTACACAAGGCGATACAATAAAAACTTCAAATCACGTTAAAATATAGTATGACACTGTAAAACTTATATAAATTGCAAGAAAAGTATGATAAAACACTGTATAAAACTGTAACTCACATTTAACTACGTAAAACACTAATAAACTTCCGAACCTTACGAAAATTTTGTAGAAACACAATATAAAACAACAAAATCACACTAAAACACGCTAAAAAACAGTAAAACTTCACAATATCGCAAAAAAGTTGAAAAATCGCGCGCGCCAAAATCTCAAGTTTGCTATATATGACATGTGCTCACTTGATGGTGTGACGTCATGCAAATATCACGTGACATTTGATAAAGTAGATTTTCGCGGTTTTTATATGGAATATGGATTCTGTTTTGAAATGGTAAAATAATGCTCCATATTGTCCACAGAAGGCATTATAATTCATAATTGAAGTCTTCCACACAAATCCACTGACGCATACTTGCGTCCATACTCCTTGAAAGAAAAATCGCGCGGTCGCGCATATGCGACCATACTCCCGGAAAGGTTAAGGATAACAACAAAAAGGGCGTAAAGCAATTGACTTATCTAATTAATATTATTTATATAAAACATGTTTGAATCCATATTGACTTGACGGATTAGAATACCAATAATTAATGAAAAATGTATTTTTAAATTTTTTATTATTTTTTTAGTATAAAAAAATTTATGAGTTTGCGATTTAAAAAATGTTTGAAAATTAAGAACCGCCCCAATATTTCTTCAAAATATGTACCTATCATTTTCGAATATAATTACATTATTGCACTATGGCAAGTAAAATATATTTTTTACTTCTAGCCACACATTGTAAATGACAGTCAAGTATTTAAGGTTATGTAAACTTTTGATTTTAAAATGCCTGGCTTAGCATTAATTTCGTCGTTAGCACGGTTGGTAAACTAAACTAAAATAAAATAAATATTCTTAAAAATAAAATGACAAATTTTTATCTCCATAATTTTATTTTTACAGGCTTTCTGTGGGTTCAATATTTCAACAGAATGTCAGAACAATTACCACATACAATCCTCTTCTCTTTAAAACTACACAAATATTATGGTAAGATTTAATTCTATTATCAGCGCTAAAGTTTATCCTGAGCCCAAACATAAAACATACTTATGGGAGACGACTCTGTTAGGATAATAATCGTAGTTTTATAGGCGATATATAAATACGTTCTTGCTCAAAATGCTTTATATTGCCATTTTTCGACATAGTATGTTATAATATATCATAATTTTAATATTGAAGCTCTATACACCCTTACGAATAATAAATTGAATGAAATTGTGGGCAAAAAATTGGATCCATCTCTGAAATTATCCAAAGAAAAAATTGCGACCAAAAACAGTCTCATCTCCACTTTTTTTTCTTTAAAAATTGTTTCAAAGGGTTTCATTATCTAGTTAAGTAATGCTGGGTAATTAATTCAAATTTCATAGATACATATGGGTAGATTTATGGATTTAGTAGACGTAATTATTTTTAAGTTAAAACCATTGGGGCCAAATGAGAATAGCGCTCGAGAGAAGGTTTTGTATGGAAACAAATAGTCGAATTATTTAAAAAAAATAGCCATTTGTACATAAGGTGATATTTTTATATAAATATCCTTCAGGGCCGAGCCGCTGAGAAAAAAGAAGAGGATGGATCCGATGATCTTAAAGGCTCGAGAGGATCGGCGCAAAAGAAAGATTGAGAAGCAGATCCGACGCCTGGAACGCAACACGCTGCAGCTGAAGCCCATTGATGAGAACGAGGTGCCCTTCGTCCTAGTGGACGAGAAGCAGTGAGTAGCCCCAACTCTTAATGAGCCTGGTACTAGCTGACTTGCATTAGTCAGGGATAGATCCGAGGTCTGAAGCTCATTGAAATAATAATGAAAAAGTTATTTTAACACATTCGCATCGGGTGACATTCGCACTCGGCTGATAATCTAATACGGCCGATAAATCAATCAAGTCGCGCGTAAAAAATATGTTTCTACGTGTTTATGTAGAAACATATTTTTAAAGTTATGGCGGTTTTGCCATAACTTTAAAAATATCCAACATAACTACATATTTTTTTCAATATGATACTCACCAATTACCACCAGCAAAATCATCGAAAACTTATAGAACTTCTTACACTTATTTTTAATTATGTCCACAACTTGAAAATATACATTAAAACTCTTAAAGGGTACTTTTTTTGGGGGTAAAAATATTTTTTAAGATTTAGAGTATGATATTCATGGTAATAATAACCCTTATAAACAGTATTATCACAAAAAATATACATAAAATACTAGCGATTATGCAATAAAATTCAAGTAATGGTTATTAATACCGTTTTACGTGGTTAAATGTGAGTTACAGTTTTATACAGTGTTTTATCATACTTTTCTTGCAATTTATATAAGTTTTACAGTGTCATACTATATTTTAACGTGATTGGAAGTTTTTTATTGTATCGCCTTGTGTACTTAGTTTTGAATTTATACTGCCGTGATTTTTTTTTTCGATTTATATTGCTAAAATGGAAAGAGACTTAGGAATTGAGGACATATTAATGAATAGTGACAATGAAAAATAAAACATCGAAGATATTGATGATATATCAATGCAGTTTAATGATTCTTCTTCTGATGATGATGAGGAACCAGATATTCAACCTAGTGCAAGCGAGAAAGAATCAAGAATGTGGAACAACTCTAAATTTATGTTTTTATACCTGTATTTTAATTATTTTTTATAACTGCTATAATAGTGAAGAGTGGAGTGTTTTTAGTGTCTATCGATGGCTTACAATCCCTGAAATCTGCAATCGATTGGTATTCTAATCCGTCAAGTCAATATGGATTCAAACATGTTTTATATAAATAATATTAATTAGATAAGTCAATTGCTTTACGCCCTTTTTGTTGTTATCCTTAACCTTTCCGGGAGTATGGTCGCATATGCGCGACCGCGCGATTTTTCTTTGAAGGAGTATGGTTTTAATTAATAAATTAAATGACTGAATGTTTCTAGAAAGCGTACTCGGCCAGTGCCGGTGCTGTTGCCGGAAGAGGTGGAATCTCGCGCCCTCCTAGAGAAGGAATGGGCGAATTTCTCGTCTCAGAGCATCCGCAAGGACATCCAGAACATTGATAGAATGGTATCTGCTCAAAGAAAGGCTCTGGATGCTCTCTACGAAGTCTCCGAAGAACTGTACGACCAAGCCACCGAGGTGAGACTTTTCCTAACTTTTGACTTCCAACGTATACAGAAATGGCATATTAATTGGACTTTGTAGCAATGAGGTCGACATATCCAATCAGTCCAGGTTTCTGTTGTATTACGCTAAAGAGCCTTTCCCTACTTAAGTCTAATATTGGGTTATGCTACAGAATGTGTTCAGCGTCCTGCAATGGGCTACCACATGGGCAGTCTGAACTATCAACAGCTACTTTTTAATTAGATATTGTAATTAAATGCACTACAGAAAATCATTTTTTGTATATAAAGATACCATTTAAAAATAATGTAACTGAAAGGATTATATAATGGGTCATACCAACTAACTTCTTAGGTTTTCCACATTGGGAGTCCTGCCTATGAAAGATTTGGAAAAACTGCTCACTCTAAGTTACTCCATATATGTTCAAAAAAAGTTCAATTGGTTTGGTGGTGAAGTATATATACAGGTGTGATCATTTAAGAATGTCCATGATAGTATTGATTAAATCGGTTTATTGAGCTGATTGAATGTCTATGTGCTGTTAGTAAAACAATTGAACGTCGAGTAGAATTAAATATCTCTTCTGGTACCTCATGAATTTGTGCATTCTTTATGTTCATGATTTATTTTGCAGCCCGATATGACGCTCGTACCTTACAATGGCAAAGGGCCAGTCGCAACTCCACCGATCAAGAACTATGAGTCACCTGATGGAGAATACGCTGATATATCTAAGAAATGGACGTAAATTAAAAAAAAAAACTGTTTATACTGTCAGTGTAATCTTTTCAACATTCAGTATTTATGTTTTTATTGATTTAATCAATGTTCCCCAACTCAGCAACCTACTTCACTGTTTTTCTAAATTATTATGACTCTACATTTCAACTATTGGGCGATCTTGTAATAGAACATATATCAAAGACATAATTTTCAAACCTTGGTGTCTTGTCGTTTTTGAAGGCTGTCGGCTACAGAAAACATACAATGAAGCATATATGATATTTGCAGCAAATATGAAATGAACATAACTTAATAAATTGTATAAATACCAGAATGATGTACCTAGTAAAATGAGTATTTTATAACAAATAAAAAATATATTAGTTTATTTATTGTAACATGTTTTTATTTCAAAATTCTGTAGTAAAAACGTAAAATAAAATGAATGCATATTCAATTGAGCGGTTTTTGATATTTGTTTAGAATTTTATTAAATCAATCTTCAATATATTATATTATCACATTCACTTGTTTAGGGAATCTTTCTTCTTCCTCTCTGCCGCTTTGATTTCCTCCCTCTGTGAATCAGTGCAATATTCTGGAAACATACATTTCAAAATATTAAAAGATTAAAAAAAAATGTCCTTAAAAAAGGTACTTAGTTTTAATATGAATCACACTGAGTTACTGTGTATCACATAATTGTTTATAAGTGAAAGACAATGAATAGCTCGATCCATGTAAAAATGAGGTAATCATTATCTATGAGTATTAAATAATTGTTTTTGCAAAAGTATACATTTGAATACTTTCAAATGGTAATGTAAAAATCTCACATACCGATTATAACATGTTAAAAAATATCAGGATTGAAGGGCTGTATATGGAAGGTCAATTCGCCAACGTTATTAAACTGCATATAGACATTAATGTATCGTCAATTTTTCAGGAGTCGTTATGAAAGGTTCAGAACAACATTCACTAACCATCAATTTTGATGATTCATAGACTATGCTAACTTTATTTACTGGTAATGGATCAGTTTCACTCAATTTGAGAGTATTCATACAAAAAAATGTGAATAATTTAAAGCATATATTTTGCTTTTAATCATTTATATTTTGTTATTAAATGGATTGAACTTGCACCTGCTCACAATCAAACTTCTTAACTTTTCGGCCATACTCTTATGGATTGATTACATGTACCTCTTAATGGAGGGATATGAAGCAGATTATATAATACTCACGGACTTTGCTGGGTTCCCAACCAATGAGTTCTCCCGTCCTTCTGTTCTCCTGTTCCAGCCACTCCTGCAGCGGCTTGAAGTACTCCAGAATGCCTCCAGCGTCCATCTTACACTGGCCGGTCATCAACTCCATGGCATCTTGCCAAGGTCGTGAAGAACCCATTCGGAGCATTTGACTAGAAAAAAAAAAAATTACAACCAAACTCAGTACTTTCCAACCAAAAAACAGCTACCTTTTCCCCGAGCACTCATGCAAATCCATCAAGATATACATTGTCTACTCAGAAGAGATTCGGAATGCGAATTTAAGTTGAAACGAGGGGAGGAACACAGAAATTCTCAAATTTTTATGCTAGCAAGTTGTGGTTTTCAAATATTTATATTGCATTTATGAGAATAATAATGAGGGTTTTGAGATGAAATGAATGAAACTTGGATTCTTCTTAAAAATCTTTCATTGGTGCTCATTAATAAAACATATAGTATGAATGCTGATGTTGAAATATTACCCCATGAGGTTTCCAGCTTCAACGCTCTGGTAGATGTCACAGGAGGTGAGCTTCTTGGTCTCGTCTCCGGGAACATATTCCCCAGCTTTCTCGCACAGTGCACGATGGAACTGGAACTGGACCACAAAGCTGACGTAGTATCTGCAAGCATAATCAGTCATTTATAAGAAGCACATAGTGATTCGTAACTGATTTAACTGATCTTATCCTTATGCACTTCACTGTCATGATCCTGAAGAAAGTGTTTACAAATGTCATATTTCAACTTATTAATTATTGTTTACTTAAAGAAAGGAATTGTAGTTACAAATAAGTGTAGTAAAGACAATAAAAACTATAATATTAAATATATATACAGTTAAAAAACCTATACGTGTATATTTTATAGTGCTCTACAACAAAGAATATGTTTCAAATTGGGCTGTTAATCAACAAAGCGTTAGAGAGCCCCGCCACAATTCTAAAGCTTAAGTTCGGCGATTCTCCTTCAGCATTGTATGCAAGACAAACTTTTAGCAAATTTAAATTATAGTTATAATATTTAAAGATTACCTTAACAATATGCCAATAAAAAGTTACAGCCATAATATCAAATTATTAATACAAAGAGAAATCATCTATCCATTACTTATTTTTGACTGATTTTTCAGCATGTCAGTATTTTTAATAATGAATATTATAAAACTTATAGCGCTAAGTTATCATCAAATATGACATATGCCATCTTTCACTTGCTATCTGGAGTTATTCTACCGTGTGTATTATTCTCCTATAGGTAATTACCCGTTTTGCTTAAAAAAGCTGATTAACAAACGCCCAAACCTTGGATACTACATCTGTCTCGGATACTTCTTCTGCATCAATATTGTAGGTGCGTTGGTAACTATTTATGCATACTGTATACTCCACGGTGCTTCAGTCGTAGATATGGCTACAGAAGAGGCAGGAATCATGGAAGCTCAGAGAACTGTGTGGCGCCTTTTTCTCTAGTTTACAGAGTACGAGTGTTAAAGAAGATAACATGATTGAGCTATTATTTGCTTACCGGGCGTACTCAACATCAGCAGACACATGGTACTTGGCAGCAGCATCAAAGTCATCCTCGGTCCTGGCCACTGGAGGCTCCAGCCCCTGCAGATCCTCGCGCAGGCGCCAGAAGTGGCAGTTGTAGTTCTCGGGAGAGGTTTCTCCGCGGAAGATGGCGTAGCGGTACACATCCAGAAGGTAGGCAAACGGCAGAAATACAATCTTTTCAATACCCTGAACAAGACAGAATGTACATCAATCATTATAATACTCCATATGCAATAATAACCAACAACACATGACAATCTGGTCTGGTAGAGAGTCTAGCAACAGTGATTGTTTCAACTGTGGGACTGCTTAGATCCTCTGATCGCATCATATAAGATCATGATGCATGTGCCCATCTTGCTATTCCTTCCTAGATCTTTGTTGGGCAAAATATATTCCGTCGACGTTGCCACATAATGGGCTGATTCTATTTCTTGTCGCATTTAAACATCTTTATATTTTATGTTTTTCGTGCTATAATTCAATTATATATTCTATAATTTTCAATTTTCCAAATATTATATGTCAAAATATTCGTATATATTTTATTTTACTATCAATATTTTATTTGAATTGTTATCGATCTGTCATAATGATATTGGAATGTCTTATAATGCTCGAAGATAACTGTATTAGGGTTTTGCCCCTATGTACTTAATAAATTAGAAGAGAAATACACATAAAGCTAAAAAATGTTGCCTAATTTTAGGTAATGTGTATGTATGTATGTATATATATTTCCTGTTATTTACCTTACTGTACAGCTGGTTGATTTCAGTTTGAGCATCATCAGGCTGCTCGGGCAGAAGTCCAATCTTCCTCAAGTGCTTAGGAGTGGACACTGACAGTGAAATGACATCACCAACAGCCTCGTGGAATCCTGGATGTAGAGAATAATGGCGATAAAAATACAAATAATGCATTTATTCATATGATAAATTGTAAAAAATTATTAACTACTTAAATATCACATGGTAAAACTTATTATTAGAAGCAATATTGTATGAATTCTAATTATAAAATTATGAATGACGCCTATTACTTTATTTTATTAAAAGACATTCAATAAAAGGTCATATATTTACAATGTTTTTTTTCTACTATATTTTTTCTTCTACACCCATACCTCGCTTTACGGCAGCGGTCGGGGAACCGGGGTAAATTACCCCAAATGGGGTAAAAATATGTTTTTGGGGGTAATAAGGAAATTTTTGTAGTTTGCTTTTTCTTAAAACTTACGATTTTGACGTAACTTTTTTGTTATTTTCCGTGTAAATTAATTCAATAAATAATGTTAATTTAAATATACATTGATTGTCGTCTTTTCAAAATGGGGGGAAGGGGTAATATCGACTTACGCAAAAATATTTTGGGGTAATGGTTAAAAAAGTTCTCCGACCGCTGCTTTACGGGCTAGATACGTTCCACGAAACTTGACCGTAAAGCGAAAAGCCGTATATGGAATCAATTATTCTAATACAAATTCATACATTTTATTCCTGGATAGTCATTTGACTCATTGGCATTCTCCGTTTGTTATTGTCCTCAATCCATATAATGAATAGTTTTTCCATTTTTTCCATAATTTTAGGCCGAAAATCAAAAACGTGCCATAATTGAAGGAGGCCGATATAGCGAAATGCCGTATACAAAGCGGCCCTACAGCGAGGTACACGGCCGCTAGTATATTGAGTTTACGCTCGTGGCAGTAATGTGTATATTGGAGACGTTTTCTTACTTCAACTAATGCTTCTCTTCTTTTCTTTGATAATTGTTCATATGTTGTATTTTCTGGAGTCCTTTGAGAAATAATGAAAACAATTCAAACCAAAAATAATCATGCAAACCTGGATTAGCGCCCTCTCTGAATACAGCTGGGAGATCTTTGTATTGCAAGTAATATTCAATGTGCCCCATTTCGTGATGCACTGTCTCAAAATCGATAGAATTAACCACCGTGCATTGTTTAATCCTTGAAAAAAAAATCATGCAAACCTGGATTAGCGCCGTCTCTGAATACAGCTGGGAGTTCTTTGTATTGCAAAAAATATTCAATGTGCCCCATTTCGTGATGAACTGTCTCAAAATCGATAGAATTAACCACCGTGCATTGTTTAATCCTTGAAGAAAAGACAGAGAAAGCGATCATAAGCACAAGCCATTCGTGAGAGTCCATGCAGCAGGTGAGCTCCTTGTCATTTACCTGGATTGGCACCGGTCCTGAATACAACCGGGAGACTTTTGTATTGTAAGTAATACTGTATGTGACCCATCTCATGATGAACCACGTCGAAATAAATCGAATTTACGAATGTGCATTGCTTTACCCTTGAATTAAAATATATTTTTTTAAATGAAAAGTTAGCAATACATATACTGTGCTTCTCTACCGGAAACATAAAAGAGGACAAGTAACATTATTTTTTATTTGATTTTCGACATATACTGGTAGTAGACACAAGTCACACATATTATAAGTTTAGTAATTATTTATATTAAAACAATCATTTAAAATAAATTGTAACATTTCTGTGTCACGAAAAAACAAAATTATTACAACAACAACAAAAAATAGTTATTGAATGATTTGGTATAAGGGTGCATTTAGACCAAATGAGCATTCGCACATTCTACCCTCACTCTTTCGAATTCGTTTGGTTTAAAAGTAAAAAGACTAATCTGTCTTCGCTGTAAATTTATTGGAAAATAGGTGTATGGGCAGGTTTATCAGGTTAAAAAAACCCGTTAACACTAATATTCTTGCTAGTGCTTGTATTCTATGTTCATTTGGTATAAGTTCACTTTGATACGAATATCAGAAATCAAAAAAGGAATTAATATTTTTAAATGACAAAAAAAGGAAAAAACCAGATACAAATGTTTGCCTAAACACTGTTTGATTTCAAGTATTCATATATATTTCTTCTCAACTCTTTAGTTGAGATGGAAGTCTAAAAGACTCAGCTAACAGAAGCTGGAGTACTTGATCAAACATTTTGTAATAAGCACTTATGCGGAGTTGAAGGTAGAATGATTATCACCTGAAGTCTTTGCCGTCGTAGAAGTCCCAAGCGGAGGCGTGGCAGACCAGCTCACGGCCGTCCGCGGGCTTCTCGATGATGGAGTTCTCCCAGAACTTGGCCGGCATGGCCGTCAGGTTGATGGAGCGGAAGAATTCATCTGATAACTGGAACATCTTCAGCGCGGTATAGTTCTGTAAAGACAAGGGCAAGTTTTTTACTTTTGCCGTAGGGTAATCCTAGAGTTTACCACATATTTTGTGAAAATTGTATTAATTCAACATTATATATTTAAAAAGATATATATTTCCATCGAGTGAACGCCGTGCAGCGCAGTATTTGTTGTCGCTGGGTTGAAAAGATCGGTCGGAAGAGGAAGACCGAAATTCCGTTTCCAGGGGGCACCGCGTGGAGGTTCTTTTCATGCTCCCCCAGGCCCTGAAAATGAGAGACTTCAGCTCTGGCAACAAATCGCACCAGAGGATTTCATTACTCCAAAGGAAGGCCTCCCAACTGGCAAGAACCTTGACTGGTGGACCTGGAAATCCCTGAACAGATTAAGAACCGGAGTTGGTAGAACAAAGGACAACCTCGAGCGGTGGGGAATGCTCCGGCAGGGAGAGGCACTATTGTGCGACTGTGGAGACCTGCAGACCGCCTCACACCTAAGATGCTGCTCCATGTGCCCAACAAGCTGCACATCTCAGGACCTAATGCTGGGCAACACACGAGCTATCGATGTTGCCAGATACTGGGAAAAAATAATTTGACGTCGCTGTCGCGAAGAAGAAGAGCGCGTT
The DNA here is from genome assembly GCA_022606575.1 of Glossosoma conforme. Classification (NCBI taxonomy): domain Eukaryota; kingdom Metazoa; phylum Arthropoda; class Insecta; order Trichoptera; family Glossosomatidae; genus Glossosoma; species Glossosoma conforme. The sequence continues at coordinate 20,780 of JAGTXR010000430.1, forward strand.
ATTGTATAAACAAATTAAACAAACATTTATTTTTCATTTTTCTTTCTATTTTATTAATAACACAAATAACCCTAAATATACAAGCTCGTAAGCATCAATTGGGCTTGTGAGTTTCTGAATGTAGGCTTCTGAAATAAATAAGTTCCCGAGCAAGCATGTCAGGGTGTTGTTTCTTACTTGTTGAACCATAGCTGCAGTAACATCAATGTCCGGCTTGTCGGGATACGGCCTGCTGATGCTGTCTACATTTGTCCACTGTTGGGCCCAAACATTTCCTGAAAATAACAATATAAGTTTTAATCATTGTTGATAGATGGAATTACAAAGAGGCAATACTGGTAAACTGACTATTACTAACCAAGAAGATGGGCAGGGATGGGTCCCTTGCGCGGCACTACGCTCTCGCCGTACTTGTCCCACAGGCGCTTGCGCACATACGCGTGAATCTGCAGGTACAAGGGCTTCATCTGATTCCACAGACGAGCCATCTCATCTTCAAAGTCGTCCTGCTCGTATTCGCTCAGCCAGTTGTCGGCGTTGTCGGTGAAGTCTGAAAATAACAATAGAATTTTGATGAATTTTCTCTATCTTTGACAAAAAGTAGACCAACGTAAAATAATAATACATAGTTGTATGTCTTACTGTTGGCTTTGGCAGCCTCATTGCTGAGGGCAACATAGTCAATGAAGGATTTCTTGGCTTTAGCACCGGCCTCTTTGTGCCACTCTACCCAAGTGTGCTTCAACTCCTCGGGGTCCTGGCTGCTGGCAAAGATCTCCGTGATATCTGAAAAATAAATACATTACAATTGACGATTTATATATTTTTACGTTTAATCATAAAAACCGTTAGTTAGACCAACATTTTTGGCCTGTGTTTCTCTCGGCCCAAATGAAATATATTTTCCTTAATCTAAAATTTATGTTACGAAAATCTGGATTGTTATAAGTAAATTGCGACTCGCGAAATAATCATAATTATTAATTATGAATACATTTTGGGGACATTGATAAATAGAAAACCAAGAGAGCATATAGTATTGAGAAGTATACCTTGAAGTTTTTCTTTGTCGTCACTGAAAAGGTAAAGTATATTTCATAATGCGCTCTTTCTGATTACTATCATGTGGGGATCCCTTCCAAACGATTGCTACTAATGCATTGAAGTACTCGTACATACTTTGGACTGGGAGAGAAATAATAAGCCTACCTGGGTCGAGATTGAGATCGCACTTGGTTTGGTTCTTGAAGGAGCAGATCTTGGAGGTAGCGTAGTTGCTCTCCATGGCAGAGATGGCCTTCTTTAGCTGCTCGAACTTGGCCTCGGACAGCGCTGCGCTACCCAGGTGTGAATACTTCTGGAACTTCCTCTTCAGCGCATAGTCCTGGAAGTCTTGCCACTTGTAGGTGACCGTCTCTTCCCAGGCGGCCTTCTCCAGCTTGGCGTTCTCGATGGCAACTTCCAACTGAAATAGGCGTAGTATATACATTCGTCGTTCGACCATTACAGAGTGCAGACGTGCTTTACAGTGGCTCCAATAAATTCGGAGTAGTGGCGTGTGCAACAATAATAATAATAAAAAACTGATTTATAATAATTTCTAGTGAACATCAAAGTGTGATTAAATGAATCAAGATAGAATGCGATGGAGATGGAAGAATTAATAATTAATACTAAAGAGCTGATCAATAAGATCACCTCAGCAAAAGATAATAAATTAAAAATTCAACTGGAAAAAAAATATTCAAGAAATTGAAGAAATTACAAAAAATCAAAAAATTGACTTACAAGGAAAAATAATTGATTTACAAAACGAATTAATTAATAACAACAAGAAACAAATGAAAAAGATTGAATAAATTATCTCTAAATCGAACATATCTTATGCAACAATCACAAAGAGTTCACCAAAAGAACCAACTAAATTTACAACGAAACAAGACTCAAAACACGCAATCATAATAGAGTCAAAAAAGAATGCTAGTGCTGAAATAGTTAAAACTAAAATAGCAAAAATGTGAACCTAAACAAAATGAAAATGGGAATAATAAGTTTCAAAAAATCGGAGAAAAAAGAGTCTAATAATCTGCGCAACAAAAGAGGAAGCTAATTTACTGTGCAATGAAATAAATAAGAGAATCGGAGACGAGGTTACCGCTGAAGAAATTAAAAGAAACAACCAAACTTAATTATTAAGAGACTACAAAAGGCATTACTGAAGAAGAATTAATCAGTAACATAGTCAACCAAAACGGACTAAATGAAGAGGACGAGACTAAAATTAAATTAATCAAATAAATTAAAATCAAGAAAAGCAACGATGGAAAAGAGTGGGATACCACAAACTATATCATACAGACAACTCCTTCGATTAGAAGACATCTGATAGAAAGAAAAAAAATTAACATAGGATACAACAGAGTCAACATTGAGGACTGCAACCCACTAATGCAATGTTACCATTGTCAAAAATTTGGACACACAGCACTACGACGTCTGGCCAAGGATCAACCACCAACCTGCTTGCACTGTTTACAAAATCACAACCACATAAACTGTAAAATTAAAGAGACACCAATTTGCATCAATTGTACCAATTCAAACAAATTTCACAAAACAAATTTACCCACTAACCACAACTCCAGTAGCCACCAGTGCATGATCAGAGAGAAAATGCTTAAAATCGCAAACAGCCGGATTGATTTCGGTTGAATTCTGTATTTATTATCGAGGTTAATTATTCAAAGTATACCTACATCATTTACAATTCCTGTACTGTATTTACTATCGAGGTTAATAATTTAAAGCATACCTACATCATCTACAATTTATGTAATGTATTTACTATCGAGGTTAATAATATAAAGTATACCTACATCATTTACAATTTCAAAATTAATGCTTACCAACGAATGACTTTACATGCAACAATATTAACAATAAAATTCAAATAAAAGAACTCATACATGACTCGATCAAAGATCTCAACCAATTAGTACAAAATTTTGAAAACACAATTACAACTTACCATATGAATAGATTTTAATGATATTATTTTATATTCTAAAAAATGTATATATGCAACACTTGAATCAAGGATGAATCCCACGTCACACACAAGATCTACCTTTAAGTGGCGTGGAAAGCGAATTCCAAAAAAAAAAAACAACAATAAAAAAAAAATGAATGTAATACTGTCAATTAAATCTTAAATGTATCCTATTATATTTGATTAAATAAAAAAAAAATATATATATATTATTATTATCATCGTATTGCCTGACTTTTATTAATTGCTATTAATGTTTGTTTCCATTTCCATAGATGTCGTTAAAAACCTGTTAACACGAGAAAGATCAATCTGTAAGTAATAGCGGTCATGAATAATCAGCACGTGGAAATGATGGTCTAAACACTCTAAACATACCCTCTTGGCTTCATTCTCGTCTGTGATGTTGGACGCATATTCCCACTCAGCGAGGGTTCCCAGGTTCCTTCGCACGGCGGTCATGGCGTCCAGCCTGTCCATGTAGGCGGCCGCTCCGGCCTCGTCAGCCTCTAGGGCCGCGTCCTTGCCGCGCACAGTCAGCGGCAGCACGATGGCGAGCACGATCACCACCGCCGCAACACCTACGCCTATCTTCACCATTGTCTGAAAAAAGCCATCATTTTAAATTCATATATCTCTCCTACACCTTAATAAATGATGAGGATAGTGACTGCCAACATTGCTTGATTTGTAGACGGCATCCCTTCACTTCTGACACTCGGAATGCTTCCATTAAAGTTACCCCACCATATCTTTTAGAAATACGTCTACTCGATATTTTTCTTTTCATCCAGCGATTGTAATCTTCTCAACAACAGTTTATAGTGTAGTGAAAATATCACTATACCGGGCGGCATAGTCCAGTGGTAAGAGCGTTTGTTTGCCATTCAGACGATGTGAGGTCAAATCCCGACCGAGCTTGATTTATTAAAACTTACATAATTTAATCTAATCTCTATATATGCCCACAGTAGGGTTGAAGTACCCCTTAAGGACAAAAAAATGTCCAGGTCTCGGGAGCGGTCGTGCTGATCATCCAATCTCCTTAAAAAACTCTGATCATTGAACTCCCAAATATTTCCCTGGCACTACAGCTGTAGTCTATGAAAGTTCGCGGTCTCTTGCCCTGGAGACTTCCGGAAACCATATATATTTCCATGTAGACAGGTATTTTGGAACATAATATAGACAATCTGAGCTTACAGAACTGTAAAAACGATCATTTCGGTGTCCATTTGCACCAAATGCGGAACGGATATGGAAAAAAAATATGGTGAAGTTTACGATCAGTAAGTCGCAGCTTGCTTCTCATCTAAAAATCCGTTAAAATAATACGAGGTGAACCCTAAGTAGCTGTGGGGTGTCGCCTAACCTAACCTTGCACTTTCGACATATCCTAACTTAACTTAACCTTACACAGATCCACCTTTATCAAAGCTATTACCTAACCTAATCAACAAATAACGGTTAACTGGCGGAAACAAAATGGAAGACTCAACGGTATTATTAACTCATTTCATTTTAATGTAGTTTTCGATTTATTAATTTATTTTATATTCATTTTTAAACGAGACCACTGTTAAGGAAAAAAATAAACATGCTGTATTAAGTAAACTTTACTAAGCAGGTCCATCGTTAGCGTTCATATCTATTATATTACATTCGATGAAAATCCAGTATTCTGGTAGATAGAAAATATCAAGGCTGATCAATTATTCTAAATGCTTTTAAGTGACATATACTCGTATAATGTTAAAGGGTAAATCTTTTCGTAAATACAAAATTAGATACCAGATATTTAATGAAAATTATCCTTACATTTTGATGTAGCTTGGATTATTATTTGCTTTATATTCATGAAACACCGGTTTTCTGCCGCCTTAAAATAGGTTAAAGAACATTTTTCGATGACTTACTTATACTCGTATATATTACTTATTTAGTAATTTTATAAAAATGAACTTATTATAAGATATATAAATTAATATCACAGAAAATGCTGTAAGGATCGTGTTTTTCTTTATAATTCATTTATGAATATTATCTTCACCCGGTAAAGAGCTCAGATAGTTATGCAAATTTAGTTGCGAAAATAGTTTAGTGTTAAACAGTTGTGAATAAGTAGCTTGTTTAAGCAGTTTTTTTTTTTCAGTGGAGGCCTTCATAATAAGAAATCTGTGATAAATTTGTCACCTGTCTGCATTTTTCCAAGGTAATACATTAGCGTAATGGATGGACGGAGACTATTTGTGTTTTCTGAGAGCAATTAGCGAATCAGTGATCCATCACAATAACACCCAACGCTTGCTATATATTTATATTTTTTGATTTATTAGTGACTGTAGTATTATTTTTGAGGAATTTTGTAAAAAAAATGGACGGAACGTGATAAATTTAGAATTGAGCTAATTTTGCTTTTATATTGACCCATTTTTTTCAGTATACTTTAAATTTTATTATATAAAATCTAGATTTTAATACTGATACCTATTATATCTATTATAATAGACGTTATATAATTTGAATATTACCAGCGATTAATAAAAAAGCGAAAATATAGATAACAAAAAACATATTGTTTTTATTTTGATAAGTCAGGTAATTTATTAAAATCAGATAATGCGATTTGATTGGTACTGTTTATTTTCCATATAATACGATTAGGCATATAATTTTGAAGATGAAATTATTTATTATGCGATAAAAATGTTTACAATATCATATGATGGAAACAACATAATTATGTGTTGTTACGTTCAAATCGATAGTATCATTATCTATAATAATTTGTTATTTATTCGTTAATTTATATCTAATAAAGTTGCTTTGTAATTGATCGTAATCTTGTTGCGATTTCAATACAATATAATGTATAAACGAGTACACTGTCAATCCCGTACAATCCAATTATTAATGCTTTAAAATGCCGATTAATGTTTACAAGGTATATATAAAAATGATATTTTTATATATATTCGTAATATATTATATTAAGCAATAAAAATAAATTTAAAAAATAAACTTTATTTTAAATAAAGTAATATTATCTAGTCGCTGAGGAAAGTTTTTTTTTACATACGTGTATTATTTTGTTGTTTAATAAGCTTGCAACAATATATCTCGAAGTTTCGTTTCTTTAGAAATTAAGATAATTTTTCAGATCGTCATAAAGCCATGGATTATTTGTTATTAAGTATTAGTTAAGCCTACGTATTACAGGTATTACATTTTACCGGTATCACACGAATTAAGAGTAGCTAACAAGCACGTTGTTAGACCGGTTGTTGTTCGATCACCGAAGTTAGGCAACACTAGACGAACACCGAATTTGGATGGTGACCAATTAGGCCATTGGTTGGGTTGACTCACGTATTGAATCTGAAATTGAAAATATCAAGGCATTGGAAGCATCAGGCTAATTATATCCAATTTACAAAAAATGCTGATTAACGAACGTCCAATCGAGCTTATGTTACTACAATGCCTTCTCGTCAAGTCCTCGAAGTTTCACCCTGCAAGCCTTCAAGAATCATTTATGTTCCCAAGTAATGTTACATTTGTAGAGATAAATTGGAAAATACAAGCATAATGCGGCATGGCGGCCATATTCTCCAGCTATGGAACGGAAATGAGAGAAACGAAATAAAGATATTATAATATTAATAGATAATAATAATATTTATATGATAATATTTCAACAAATTAAATTATTTTATGGAACAATGTATTTTTTTACAGATATTTTTTAAATTAATCAATTTTCTTAAAAAATACGGTACAAAATGTTTTATGAATATACGTTTATTTTCATTTAATAAAACGAGTAATTTATCATTATGGTATTATATGGATTATGATTTCTAATAGCGATCTAGCAAAACAGTGCGATTTGATGTTTTGAGTTAAAATCCAACATGAATCAATTTTAACTAGTCAAAATAAATCAATAATTGATTTCCATTATCTTATACAAATGTATCGCGAATATATTAATCAAGTCTAGTCTGCTATAAAAAAAACTAACAATAACTGGACGTTGTGTGACATTGGACAAGGGTTGTGTGATACTGATACTATGTATAAATAATATATATATAATGGTTATAATAAAAAACATACATATCTTAGAATGGTTCATTGAATTTAATAAACCCTTTCCTTTTCTTATTTGGAATATTAACTCTTGATATACCAAATTTACAAAAATGCGATTAAATCATTAACGCAATTTTGAAATAATTATGCCAAGGGATGTATGCTGTTTTAATTATTTTGATTAGACAATTTGTATTATTGTTTGCTTTATAATTACATACTTGTTTAATTTTTATGAAAATTAGAGGCTCTACATGAGACCTCCCTGGGTACATACCGATATTTCGAGAACACAACACCGACTGAGAGGTCTGCGGTGAATGGCCGCCTTTTAATGATGCCATTAGGACGGACTCCTCGAGGCATTTATTACTGTACACAACTGATTTGTAGAATTAAATACTGAAACAATGTTCTTCGTAATTATTACATAAATAAAAGTATTTGGAATCAAAGTGACTTTATGATAAATCAATATATTTTGGTTTTTAGTCCACATTTTGAAAATTATTTTGTGGTGAGCGAATCGTGTCTAGTACAAAAAATTACAAATATTAAGAATATTTTATGATAATAATTGAATAATTAAGTTCAAGTTTACATTTATCATAGTTTCGTTAATAAAATAAAGAATGATAATCTAAGTATTTATGACGATAATTGTATTTTTTTGGAAGATATTTTTTTTCAAAATTCTTTTTTTATTTTATTTTATTTATTTCACAGAACCGCAGTTCCAAGGTACAAAGAATAAGAAACAGAGTATCCATAAGTATACAATACATACAAAAAAGAAAAAAAACATAAAAGAAGAAGAAGATGACACGTGTCAATGATCACAGATATCTAGGAGAACAATACCATCGACAAAAGAGGAAAAGGATGTAAGAAAAGGATCGAGGTGTGCTGGTAGACCATTTAGGAGCCATTGCTGTTGTACTAAATTGAGTGCTCGAAGCTCCACAAGTATCAACTGGGATCAAAAACAATGGATGGCTACGAGCACGGGTGTACTTATCTGAAACGTAGAAGTTAAAACATTCTAGAATAACAGGGTTGTGAATTGCACCGCGTAGAAGAAGGAATGAATGTTTGAGAGCAGCAATTTTCCTACGGGACTCTAACGAATGGAAAGAAAGCATCCATAGAAGAAAAGGGTTTATAATGGGACAATGAAAAGCATAATTCGAATGTACAGATAATGTTTTCTTTTATCTTTTGAGAGCTTACGACAATTTTTTCTTCGTGCACGTTCTTCGTGCATTTTTAAAATTAAATTACATTTAAAAAAAGAGATTCTCGTTATCATACACACGACTAACGAAGTTGACTCGGAATGAATTCCTTCATAGTTTTTTTTTTGCATATCAACTTACCTTGTTTGTGAAAATATTTTTTTTAAAAGTTGATTGAAGAGTAACAAATGTATTGGAACTTTTCCTGTCAATACATTTTTATATGTAGTGCAAAATAAAGTTTAAAGGCTCACCCTAGCCACATTTTCAAAGTAACATTTATTTGGGATGTTACCAATATCTAATAATACATATTTACTATATGCTTTAAATTTTTATCCATCTGTTTTTGAAAATATTTTTGATCATTTCCTTTCCTAAGGCATGTGTTTTAGTTTTTGTTCCTCTGAAATTTCAAGGATCATTTTTTTATCTCACGAATTAATTTTTCTTATCTTTATCATACTTGAATCTGGTCGCATATCTGACCGTTGACTCGTATACAATAAATGTGATGGGAACTACAAGAATAAGGTTTAATACATAAATTTAACACAGAAAAATAACTCATCATGAACATTTATAAACATATTTTTATGAGGCCTATTATGTATATTTTTTGTATTTGCAGTCGTGTCCAAGTTTCATGATTTATGAATTTATTCAATGCCAGTAATTGAAGTATAGATTCAATTAATCGAGTTTTTTTAGTGTGATTGTTATTACCATCTAATAGAAATAAAAAAAAACATATTTTGTACGCGGTTAATTAAATATTATGTAATATAAAGCTTCATGTAAATGGTACAAAAAATAGTTTTGAGTTTAATAAGTTAATTATATCTAAAAATAAAACGTATGAAAAATTGCACGTTAAAATATAAATTTGTAATTATTTAAAAAAAGTTTATATAATTTTGAAATACTCCCGAGCTCAATATTGTGTAATAGAGAACTGTGTACATTTAAAAATATGAAACCAGAAATTACACCATCCACAAAAGAATAATTAAAGAAATGCAGTACACCTTTTGCAAACAATAGATTTTTAATCCCGAACGCAAGCCAGATATAGGTAATAAAATATTTGTTTCAACTACGGTGGTTAAACGTGAGAAACCTTTTAGCGTCAATATGTAATAAAAATATCCAAAATGCTGACAAGAGTCATAAATGGGTCAGACGATTCAAATTTGCATTTTTAGTTATCTATTGTAACAATGTTTGTTATATCATATTTACTTCTCCGAAAACAATTTATGTATCGATGTTCAAGAAGTGTGGAGAAAGACCGTTTATGCTTCTTCTTCGTAGTGTCAATCCGGTGGATTGGTTTGCAGCAACAGAATCTTGCATCTCGATCTCCATTCCACTCGGTCCTCTGCAACCCTTTTCAGCTCAGCATAAGCGCTACAATTCATGTCCTCCAATACTTTCTGCAAATACTCCCGTCTAGGGCGCCCTCTACAGTTTCTACCCTCAACCATCCCCTCCACAATATCGTGAAGAAGACCGTCGTGGCGCATGATGTGACCAATCCATCGGGCTCGCCTCTCTGAGATGGTTCTTATTAGGTGCCTATCTTCCTTGATTATCCTGAGAACCTCATTGTTCGTGACGTGGTCTCTCCAGGAAATTCCGAGAATTCTTCTGTACGACCACATCTCAAAGGCCTCTAGTCTTTTTTTATCACTTTCAGATAAGCACCATGTCTCACAGCCGAACATCAAGATGCTCCAAACAAGTGTTTTGGCAAGTTGCTTGCGGAGCCCTATAGTAATATTCTTTGACTCAAGAATTTTGGCTTTTTTATTGAAAGCTAGCCTTGCTTGATGTATTCGACTGCTGACTTCTCTTTTTGTTTTGCCATCCCAGGTGATTGTACTTCCAAGGTATAAAAATTCTTTTGCATCTTTTAGGGGTACTCCCCTAGCATTGATATGTTAATTTTCTGCTGCTCATTGCGGCTTACTCTGATGACTTTGGTTTTTGTGCTGTTTAACTTCATATTGTAGTTGGAATTAAATATGTTTTCCATGGATGTCAGCGCTTCAGTGAGTTCATCTTCAGTTTCAGCATTCAGAGCAATGTCGTCAGCAAACCTTATCATATCAATCTTTTGGCCATGTATTTTAACCCCCTCTCTATGGCCCATTTTTTCCCTGATGTTATTAATTGCATTCTGTATGTATACATTGAAGAGTACAGGCGACAGAGAGCATCCTTATCTCATCCCTTGACGTATTTTTGCTTCCTTTTGGACATTTCCAAGTGATATTATGGTAGCTTCTTCTTTGTAAAGTGAAAATATGAGTCTTCGTTCCTTGTATTTGACTCCAATTTCTTTCATTACATCGAAGAGCCTCTCCCAATCTACTTTATCAAATGCTTTTTCAATGTCCACGGAAACAATATATGTATCTTGATTCACTTTTATCCTCTTCTCCAAGATCATACGCAGGGATAAGATTGCTTCTCTGGTTCCCATTCTTTTTCTGAATCCAAATTGATCGCTAGTGAGAGTCTTTTCTATTTTTGGTTTAATTCTATGTAGGATTTGTTTATACTTACTTCTCCGAAAAACAAATATTCGTAGTTAACAAAAGTGTGGGAATATTTTTAATATTTTGCTTCATTTCAAATTCCACAATCTACGAAAGGGCGCAATAAGAAAAAACTAAGCAAGTTGCGCTCAGCGCCCTTAGATCATTCGGCGCCCTAGGCCGTTGACCGACCTCGCCACCTCCTAAAACCGGAACTGCTTGGATAAACACTTAATTAATGACAATAATGACGGAGGTTTATTTGAAAGCTATTTGTTGGTATATTTTATGAGTAATTTCATGTAAAACTTATTTTTATATTTGCGACTGAAGCTCTATTGTTATTTTATGATGGAAATGAAGTATCAATTTATGTGTTTAAACCACGTATAATACCTGATTGATTTCAGATAAATAATATATCGAGATCAAGATTTGTATATGTTGTCATATTTTTATATAACATTTGACATTGTTGATTTGATGATTCTCACGATGATTTTTCCAGTGAGTTTTTTTTGCTTAAATTTTTGTTTGAACGTGTGTAAATATTTCCAAACAGGAAATTAAACACTTAAATAGTTTATAAATATATACTAGTATCAGCTCGATATAACCCTTGCAGTATGGTGCCAAAAAGCCTAGATATACAATCTTTCGTCTCTTGTTTTTTTTTCGCTCGTCGGACACGCATATATATAAAAAACGTTACATAGCAATTTTGTTTGTTTTGAAAAAATATAATTCAAAGGGCTGACAGGTGATAGAAGAGTGCTGCGGTGTTACGAAGCGCTCCGAGTCACTTCGGCTCTAGTCTCAACGGAGGTAAATCGTTTATTATCCGTAGCCTTAGCCGAATACCGAAGTTGTCAATCATTATCTTAAATATATGTCAATATGCTTCTAAAAAAGTATTTGTGTTGCTCATCTGCTCCTCATCCCTGCACCACGCGTTCTGATAACGATCTCGACGAAGTGAAGTCATTTTCTTTGAAGAACGGGGGATGTTAATGCACATATTAATAATATTTAAGATATTTGCCTAATTCATGATGATTAATTTATTTTTAATACCATCTAACAACTATTGATGAGTATCATCTAATATTCTAATACGACCATTCCAAGCTTTGAAAGCTAAAAACGGTAATATATTTATTTGCTCAAAACAAAATAATTTCTCCAGAAAGTTTCCTCTTTTCAATATTAACGAAGACAAACATCACATATTCCTCATATGTGAGAAGTTACTATCTGCAAATATGTACAGTGTGCGCTCTCATTAAAAATAACTTGTTACTGATTACAATAATCAAACTTCTATTTTTTTATGTAGAGAGTATAAAGTTATAAAAAGGGTTGATTGGAAGCCGCTTAAACATTGCGAAGATTAGAATCTGTAGTACAGCGGCCTTTTTTCAACCCACTCATATCTTGGCAGCATATACTGACCTTAATTATCAATGATGTACAATGAAAATGACAATGAGGTGATATTATAAGACTTTAGTGCACTCTACAGTGATGTGATTGAATGCAATAATAGATTTAATAAATTGATAGCAATTTAAGCGATGTACGTAAGGAATAAATGAAATTTATTTAATGCACCCAGAACATTGTAACTATTTTTTTTTAAATTTAATGTATTGTATCATTATGCAAAATTTTGGGAATAAATTAATAAAGGCTATGCAAATCAAAAGCACCCAATTTAAGTCTGTTCATTTTAGTTTCGTAGCAGACAGTCGGGGACTCGAGCAAAAATCATACGCTTTCTATACTCGAGTCATTGACATAATAAAAACAACAATATTAGGTACGTAATTTAATAGATATTTTTATTATCACGATCAATGACAGACTTGTCATTAGTCAATGAAACAAAACGAACTAACGGATTTTATAATGGTGTAAAACAAATTTTGACCCAAAACTTATGTTTAATATGTAACCAAATAGACATGTTTGCGATAGGTGTACGTGTAAGCAATGTTTCAGAATCCATACGATTGGCGATAGTCATCTATACTCGCTGCCCTCTATTGGACTTTTTTATTGTAAATATTTTTTCGAGATGGGTTTAATGGAACCAAAAATGATCGAAATAACTGTTTTATTTAGAGCATCTAGCCATCATAAAACTAAACATAATTCAGTAGCTGAAGGTATGATACATAGATTATGTCAGAAAATTAAATTAATCTTTATAATACCCTATGAGTGACACTGATGATGAAGGGAACCGATAAAACTACTATATTTTCCCTAAAAAATGTGTTAAATTATTAAGCAAAAAATCCAGCACTGCAGATAGAAACTATAACATAAGATTAATATATTCATCATTTATCTTCTATTTAGTACAGAAACTATTTTCATGTTTATTTTCAATACCTTACGGGTTATTGATTGAAAGGTATTTATTTTTATTGCTAGTAATTATTCGTCAATCAACACTTGAATCCTACAACGTAGATTAATAATTCTACTTGAAATCAGGCCGTAATCCAACCAACAGTGAAGTTCTTAATTAAATATGATGCCTCTAGGTATGCTAAGCTATATATCATTTGAAAAAATATTTTAAAACTACAGTTTTCCTTTTTTTCTTTTAAGGATTGCACCCTGTGATGCTGGTCAAAATTTCGACAAAAATCACCTTTTGGTGATACCATAATTCCAAATTTGTTTAAAGAATACAGGTGAATAAGTAGACATTCCTCCTACCAACTATTATTTGGGTAATTAATGTTGAGGCTATTAATGGTGCAAAGTTAACAGTGTTTAGTCTAATACAGGTATCATGTTCTGCGTATTCTAAATCACAATCAAGCAACTTAGCCAAACTTCTTGCACTCGAGAGGCCCTTGATCCGCGGAGGACCGGTTTGATGGCGACTGCGATGAACAGAACAAAACTAGATTCCAAGTATCGAGATTGCTCTGACATCTCATGTTTTTTAATCAGTCCAAAAAAATAGAATTATTTCTAGTGGGCGATATTATCTGTTGTATTCTTTACATTTAAATGTTAATAAATTATTATTTGATATTTTTTAGTGTAGTATTTGAACTGCAGGCGGTACTTACAACCATAATATTATTGTTTATATTACAAATGATTGCATGGGTTAGCAATTTTATGCACCTGAAAAATTCATTCCTCTTCCACATTCGCTCCCTAGCTGAAATGCATGGTCGCCAAAAAATGCCGTCGTACAGTTTTCTCAACAATCATTATCAACATTAAGTCAATTTTATTGATGGATCTTGAACGTCATGTAATGCAGAAGTAGTGTCCCCAAAAAAGGCGATGCACGATTGCCAGGCAATATTCTTCTAGGAAATATTTGTCTGGAGTCTAGAATTACTTAATGAAAAAATAAATGAATATTAAGACATGTCGTAAGTTGAAATAAATTAAAATAGTATTTTATATGAATTTTTTCCATTTAAAATACTCGTATTATTTTATAAATATTTACGTGAACAAAGTAAAAAAAATGTGTTTAAATCGTTTACATATAATAATTAAGGAAGATAGGCAACTAATAAGAACCATCTCAGAGAGGCAAGCCCGATAGATCGGTCACATCATGCGCCACGATGGTCTTTTTCACGACATTGTGGAGGGGATAGTTGAGGGGAGAAACTGTAGAGGGCACCCTAGACGGGAGTATTTGCAGCAAGTGTTCGAGGACATGAATTGTAGCTCTTATGCTGAGCTGAAAAGGGTTGCGGAGGACCGAGAGGAATGGAGATCGAGATGCAAGATTCTGTTGCTGCAAACCAATCCTCCGGATTGATACTACAAAGAAGAAGAATTATATTAATACAGTCGATTCCGCTTAATTGGGACATATCGGGACTTGGGCGTTTGTCCCAATTAAGCGGCTGTCCCAATTAATCGAATTTCACATTTTTTTTAACCTTAATTTATTTATTTGGTTTTGGCAACTAAGGCCATTTACCAGTAATACACACATAAAATTAAACAATGCATATTTTTTAATATGAAATATAATACAAAATGTTAGATAAACTTTTAAGAAAAAAAATCCTAATTAAAATATAAATGGGTAGGTACATACAATTTAATTCAATGCAAAAATGAGTCAAGTGTAGTCTGTCTTTTATTTTTGTAACATTACACACATTACACTACAAAATCAGCACGGATGTAGGGCTCCTTTCATTTCCTTCCTGAATAAAATAACGCTGTAACACGGCCATACATTTTTTTGCCTCCTGGTTAGTCACAGGCATAGGTGACTCATCATCATCATCGTCATCTTCGTCTAATTTTTCATATTTTGATTTAACACCTTCTACAATTGAATCCTCACAGTCTTCCATTATCATAGTAACATGGTAAATTGTTATTCTTCTTATGAAAATTCTTCATAGTTAATAACAGGAAAAATTTACTGTCCCAATTAAGCGGAATGTTATCCCAATTAAACATATAAATTTACTATTGTTTTCATAGTTTGGTTTCTGTTCTTTGAGATTTGTCCCAAATAAGCGGCTGTCCAAATTAAGCGGTGTCCCAATTAAGCGGAACCGACTGTATATATATTTTGTCTCCAATCTTTCTTCCCGTTGCTCATCTGTTTCAGATGAACGGGTTTGAGTAGTGCGTACTCGATTTGTTATATATATTGCATCCCGTTTCTCGTCTGTTTTTGAAGCTTGTGATGCCCTTTTTTTCGTGCTGTAGGTGAAGATTATCCTATCGCTTTACGTTTGGGTGGCATATTTGATATCACATTGAGTATTTACAGAATAATGTAAGAAATATTATGTGCGATAGCAATTTGTCTAATGAACGTAGAGTACTGAGAGCCGTAAGTCTCGTTAGTAAAATGTCGGTGAGCCGTTTGTTTTGAGTAAGCGAGAAGTATGTGTGAGACATGGTGTGCGCCAGTTGTCCAGTGCGCTGGTCGTCTAGTCATAGTCCCAGGTCATAACCGATGACAAGCTGAAGAGTTGTTGTAGGTGGGTCGTGATACCATACTTTTTATCTGAGTTACTTGATTGTATTTTTTCATTTTTGATCCAAGTCTGTGATATGATATACATAATGATTGTTACGTTACGAATATTTATGATTGCATTATACCTGCTTTATTTATTTATAAAGTTAATGAAAGCTAAATATTATATGATAAATATATACATACACTTGTTGAGAGAAATAATTATCTTTTAAATAAACTGCGTACATCAGTCATGATAGTTGATTACCTCCAAACTGATTATAAAAGCATGCTAAAAAATTTAGTAAATATATCCAGGTAATATGAATTTTATCCACATGTCAGTCATTTGCTCTTCATGGTTATAATTGAAATACAATTTCACACAGCCACAAATGATAATTTCATACCTAATGAACACCTTTTTTAAAAATCTGCGTTATTTATTCTTTAAGATGGAAATAATTAGCCATATTTGTGCTGTTGATGTAGAACAATTAAAATAGAGAAACATAGTAAACTGCTAACATAAAAATAATAAGCTTAGTATAATATTATAGTAAGCTTTTTAAATATTCAACGACAATTTGGAGTATTACTTCTCGAAAAAAAAATACTGGTCCATGAGCTACTCAAGTATAATGGTTCCGCCGCATTTCGTCACCAGACAATTCGTTCATTGACTAATTGGTAACGACGTGGGGCACACTGGACTTCTGGTACATCGAATATTTGTTGCACGGGACAACTGGTACACTGGATGTCTGGCTATCTTAATCAAATCTAAGGATTTGTCCAGTGATCTTTTTATTTTTAAAATCAGATTTTTCAAAAATAATATTTTATATTAATTTGATCCTATTCACTTTTGTTCTACTTACTGAATTAAAATTACCATTTGATAAAATAAAAAAATATGTACAATATATTTACATTAAACGATAAAACTTTACGTATTATTTTAAAATAAATTTTGAATAAAACCCCCAAAAATATTTTCATTTTACATTGGATATACAATAAAAACCATGTATAGCATGTTTACGTAAAAGGTCATGTTATACTCTGATAAATTTGTGCGCTCGTCCGTTGACACGTGTATAGAGAAATTGGTCTGTAACAAATTTGGATAATCGATGGAACTGTGCTTTAAAAGATACGACTACTACGTTTGTTGTTTACGTTATGTAAATATAAATAAAATTGATAATTTTATTAAAGTGACGTCATTATAATACGGTAAAATTAAAATGTTATGTTGAATTGTTAAGGTTTTACATTTTCTTAATAAATACATAAAAAAAAATATCTTTAAGATTTGCTGACTATGGATATATAAAATTTTATAGAACCTAAGCTCACGAAGAATTTCCTGTTTTGAAATAAAAAAACAAATAATTATTATTTTCTTAATCGATATAAAAATACATATGTAAAGTATTCAACAATATGAAAAAAAAATTACATGATACCCGTATATATCGTTTAATTTAGTACTTTGGATAAATCAATATGACATATTAATTTAAGACAAATAGCTCTCCACCTAGTTTTTGAAAAGAGCCATGTTTTCTCATAGACAGATTTATATTTATCCTTTCCATATGAAGTGCGATCGGCAATATGGCTTCCGCCGTAGTCGATCGTGCGGCGATCTCTTGGCATATGTCACACATGTTTGGGGGAAATCCGTCGAATGCTATGGAGAAACGCAAGCTGTTGCCCTGGATATCTCCAAGGCGTTCGGTAGAGTCTGGCATCGCGGTCTGGTGAATAAATTACCGTCTTATGGACTAACTCCCTTCCTGTGCTCCTGGATTGAAAACTTCTTGAGTGATCGAAGCATCATCACTGTCGTAGATGGCTTTTCTTCTTCCTGCCATAAAATCAACTCAGAAGTTCCACAGGGCTCTGTGCTGTCGCCCACTCTTTTCCTTCTGTCGGTATTTCAACGATAAACAACTTATTCTTCTATATAAAGGACAAATCCGACCTATCCTTGAATACGGCAGTCACCTTTGGATTGGAGCCCCAAAATACCTTCTAAACTTAATTGAATCAGTTCAAAGAAGAGCAATTCGTTTGATAAACAATGACACCCTTACGTCTAATCTACAATCAATGGAACACAGACGTAAGGTTGGTTCTCTTAGTCTTTTCTACCGTTATTACCACGGTCGCTGCTCTTCGGAACTTAAAGAACTAATTCCTCCTGCACCCACTCACAGCCGACAAACTCGTCTTACACTTGCCGAACATCCATACACGGTTAATATATGTCGACCAAGAACTGGCAGTTTCCAAAGTTCCTTCCTTATTGCCACCGGTAAGCTATGGAATGCTCTTCCAGCGTCTGTGTTTCCTCCTTCCTACAATCTGGATCTCTTCAAGAAACAGATAAATATACACTTGCAATCTCCCCAACCCACACACAAATACGAACACAACACACGTTTCCCGCATGCAGCATCCAGCCTCCCTGGCTGAGCGTCATAGAGTGCACTGGTCTTGACCGGTCTCCTGCATGCGTTTACATAAAAAAAAAAAAAACTGACCTGGTTGAGTGACATAAGAAGATTGTCATCACAAGCATTAAAGGAGTGAGGGGAATGGAATGATTTATAAAATAAAAACAAAAAAATGGCTAAAGCAGGATCGAGCTCGCTATTACTACTCGCATTCAATGACGATTAGAGCTTCACTTGAGTAATTTTGTAGGTTTTCATGGCCAGATTTAGAATTGTGGCTTTTGGGTTCAGCGAATTTATTCTTCAATATCCGAGAGAAGGATCAACCGAAAAAATTCCCACTAACTTTTTGGTTAAGGTTTCATCAAGGTAAACTTAACACATTGTTTGTGGGAGACGTATTACTACGTTTTTTTTAGTCTGGTGCTCAAATGCGGGAAACGTAGTAATACGTTTTTTACTCTCTGGTGGTGGACGTCGGGTAACATAATAATACGTGTCGCGTAATAACGGATTTTGTTGCTAAATTGTATATCTTACTTCAAACAACACATTTCACTCATACATTTTTAATTATCATGCTTTAGTTTTAATTTATTAATAAATTATCAAAAGAAAAAAAATGGCTAAAAATATAAAAATTTTTGTGTACTCGCAAAAACCTTGACGCAGATCCCGTTGGCTTGATTTTTTTTGACCTTCAATGTGCAATAATTGTTTTCAACTTGTACGGAGAATAGGGGTTCTTTCAACCTGACGAAGGGATGAATGGTAGAAATGTTTTGTTCATATTTCTACAAAACATTTGTGCTTATGTGAAGTGTTACTTTAAAGGACATTTTTTTGTAATTGCTTACCATCATTTTATCATTTCTGCACAATAAGGTAAACAACATTTAAAATTTCACTAAATTATCGCGAATATTTCAAAAGTTATAGACGTTTTAATAAATTATAAAAAACTCGCGCGCGAACCAAAAAATCGCCGCGCCAGCCTGCAATCAGTATAAAACAATGTGTTAAAATACTCGTATAACTTTCTGACGCGGTGTTTGCGCATTTCATTAGAACCTATATCCCTAAATTCAGTTGCGATTTCAACTTAAAATCTAATTTCTGTAGCTCATTACACTGACTACTCCTTATTGACAGGGCAATTAGTAATCATAAATATGCACGCTTAAATACGTTGATTGTTGGGCAATATAAAGGGCATCGGGCATAGCAGAGTATTATGAGGACGTATTTAATCTGAATCATAATAAATTATGTCCCACTAGATAGCTACAATGATTTTACAATGACGGTCCTTCAATTACCTTGTCAAATTTATTTTTGTGACCTATGGCACTCAATTGAAGAGTAAGTTCTTATAGTGTGTTGATTATTGATCACACAGTTAAGAGATACTGCCTGCCATACAGAATTTACGGCTGTAAATCTTTTACGAAAGAAATGAAAAATAATAATTTTAGAAACTTTCGAGCCATCTGTGTGTAAAATTAATGTTTAATAAACCTAGTAAATGTAAAATACATTTTTTTTTTAGTAATATGACTATGGGTAGATTATGTGAGTGTAAATAATTATGAAAGCAAATTACCTAGATACGTTTAACCTGAACTAGTGACTAATAAGCTTCGGCTGAAAAAACACAGATGCAGCTTGATTTTTTTTTTAAATATTTTTTTTTTTTGATTACATATAAGATTTGTTTGTTAAGAAAATATTTTTCTTAATAATCATATTTTCGTAACGCTGAAGGCGATCTTTTAGAAAAATCGTTTTACTTTATACTTTCCCTTCTTTGTTCCAAAATTTAATAAAGTTGAAATATAAATTTTCAACGATGCCAATATTGAAAATAAACACTGAGCATTGTAAAAAAAACATTATTTAAAAATAAATACTTGCAATTTACGGCAAAGCGACATCTGCCATAATACGAAAGTAACAATAATATAAATACATACGTTAATTTTCTCCTCTATTAGGGCGGAGAATAGTCATGGTCGATTGCGCTGTGCATAGAACAGAACAGAGGCGCATTGTTCGTTGTTCGAATCCCAGCGTCTGCCGTTTCCTTTTCACCCTCAAATTGATGTTGAATGATGAGAAATTTGATGTTGATTTGCATATCAATTTTAAAAAATAAACACTTTACATTCAATAAATAATTGTCCTAATATTAATATTATTAAATAATTACTGTATAAATAATAAATTACATAAATTCACACATAAACAACTAACGTAGGAGATATTAGGAAATATCATTTACATACTCGTCGTGAGCTTAACATATTAAATAAATTTCATGCTTTAAGTAAATCAAGTTAATTGAGTTACATACTAATAATATTAAATACTATATTTATTTTATTATTCGAAAAATATCGCAACAACCGCAATAGTCCGCAAGTCCGAATTTCATTATGTATAGTCTATTATCGAAAATAGGAAAGCGTTTTGACACATTACTTACTAATATTGTGGTTATGTTTGAAGATGTCGGAAAAAAAATACAAAAAAATATATTAAACGTTTTACCATTATTTTCTAAATCCTTTTATGAGCAAATGTTGTTATGTAACCGGTAACAAATACTACAAAACAATGTATTGAAATATTTTGAAGACATTTGTGATACATTCTCAGTTAACACGGTGGATACATTGCATCGCATGCAAAATTTAGATAAATAAAGATAGGTTTCGTTGTATAAACAAGGTAAATATATATGTACTGATATTTGTAAATTAATCCATGATATAATTGAATGAAATTCGACAAAACCTTAGTGGAAGTAATAAGGAAAACTTAATGCTTATTTAAAAATAATCTCGGGATAATATATTTTTATAAATATGTAAAAATATTTTTTACAAACAAATAAAATGTGTATTACAAACAAATACGAGTAATATGTTGATAAAATATATGACGGATTATAGAATGTAGTGAACCTTTTATTGTTTTCCTATATTTTAGGTAAAATTTTCAACATAGGTCATTTCAGGGAGGTTTTTTTTGGTAATTTTGTATGTATATTTTATTATACTCTAAGTCTCTTCTTTCGTCGGCTCTCATTGTGAAAATTCGCCATGTCTGTCTGTCCTGCGTTGCATTCTCGGTCAAACCCAGGATTTTTAGATTATTGTTTACAGTTGCAGCCCAGGTTGCCTTCGGCCTTCCAGGTCTTCTTCTCAGCGTGGGTATGTTGAGGGCTCTCTTCACTATGTGGTCCTCATCTCTCCGTGTCACATGCCTATACCATCTTAGGCGGTTTTTGTTATAGCTCTAAGTCTTTTTTAGTAATTTATAGTCTTTCATTATGATATTATGTATTGTTCGGTAAAAAAACAATATTTTTTTAAATAATCCTAAGATTCATATTTCGACACGGCGACAACAATTTTACGACTTGCATTACGCTTTATGACATCTGATATAGACATAAAAACATTTTACAGCCTCGATAAGGTGGCTTTTAACGATCCACGGTGAATGATACAAGAAACTAATGTGCCGTAGTATTGGCGATGCTTGCAATCGTTCAAGTATGGTTCCAGTGATTGACTAAGTAACTGTCGAGAGTATCATTGCTTATCGAATTACGCACGCATTCGAGACTTTATCAAAGATGGTGCTCGTTGTTGGTGTTATGTGATCGTATTACGATCACCTAACACCACGGCAGGAACATCGTTTATTCACTTTAGTTGACCAACGCGTCCATTTGTGCGATCAGCTGGATTCCGATCTGTTTCTGAGCTGACCTGCGTTGCCATACGTGGATCTTATTTTTCTACTTCTATATCAACTCTGAAAGTGGGTCCATATTTAGGACGTTAACCAAATTACAAATTATTTAGTAAGTGAAAAAAAGAATATATATATATAAATGTATGTATATATATTTATACACATACATTTTTTAAAATTTAAAATTAACATTAAAAATGTATTTATATATATATATATCTATATATATATAAGAAAGTCGGGTTATATTTGTTTTTATAACTCAAGAACGGCCTAACCGACTTGGCTGAAAATTGGTGGAAAGGTAGCTTAGAACCCAAAAACGTCCATGGGATACTCAAAATTGATTTGATTAAGAAAAATATTGAACATTTACGTAAACATGTTTTCATACAAGACTATTGTAACTTGACAGCTGTCAGATAAGACGGTGTTGCCATAGTCAGCAACATAACTAAAAATGACGCAATAGTAGGTATTGTAAGTAGGTACCTACGTAAGGTACGGAATATTTTGAAACAAAAAAGAAAACAAAAGGCAGGAAAAAAAGACAAAAACAAAATAAATATTAGTGAAAATATCAGTTTAATATTTTATTTGTTAAAAATGTTATAACAAAAATCAAATGGAAAGGCATCTTCTTATTCTATTGTGTTATTTTCATTTTTTATTATTTTCTCTATTTATTGTATATTTATGTATACTATTCTAAATATATGTTTCTAAATATTTGTAAAAAAATTGGAATGGACCAAATATATGATATCATATGTACCGAAAAATTCAACTTAATAAAATCCAAAATCTGCTCATTTATTGCCTTTCGGGTGAAACAAAGTTCACCGGGTCAGCTAGTATATATATAAAAATATATGGAAACACATACAGGATAATACCGACAGATGGTGATAGTAATTCTGAAGCCTAATCTGTGGAATTCTATGACGCTTACCATGGTGTATATGGCTAAACGCTGCATGTAGAGTGTTGATCCGGCAACGTCATAGACTACAGCCCAAGATTTACGCATCATCCTTTATCATTACAGGAATTTACTATGAATGGGTGGTCTTCACGGGACGACTTTCGTCTACCACCAATTTTAATTTAAAGGCTATGACTGACATTTTACGGGTGATGGATCAAATTCACACCAACCGGAGATATTTTAGAGCTCAGAAATTGATTAAAAATTCCTTTTCTTTAAATCTCCGTCGGGGATCGAAACCCACGACCTTCGGCTTGCAAAGCAAACGCTTGACCATTGAGCTATGACCGACGGCCATATAATAATATACAATACATACAGTTTTTAACAAGCACACATCTATAAATGTTACATATCAATCATATTTGTTAATTTCTTGTCTCGGTGAGGCGGCGTCAATGAATAAATGATCATCGCATTGGTTAAAATAAAACGTTGTACGACTTTCGTGGATCGAATCCTGGCGTATGTTTATACTTTCAATAGTTGTTGGTTAATTAAATGCAAGGCACACGAATATTATTTCGCAAGGATTGCATTGAATTCAAAACCACAAGTGACGCTCAGGAATATAAAGGAATACCTTGACGAATATTTAATAATCGATTTGTCTTCCATTGGCACACTTTTTCCAATGATAATGAATTTTGTTAAGCAAAGCACGATTCGTCAAGGAACACAATACGTTAAGCATGCCATAATAATTGCGCTTAACGTGTATTTTAATGTTTCGCGATAAGAGTATTTAAATATGTAATATATTATTAGCTCATACTGATACAAACTACCGGTTAAAATAATAATACTGTTATTTTTATAAGGTGGCACAAAATATATAATTATGCATTTTTATATTATGAGCAAATGGTTGAAGTAAAAATATTGTTTACTTTAATATAATGGAAAAATAAGAATTCATTTCGTATTACTGAATAACATAGTCGTTGCTTTCACGGCGGTCAATAAATTATAAGTCAAGGTTTGTGTTGAGTCTAGATGTCTATGCCTCGGGAGCATCGAGCTGATCATCTGATATGCTTAAAAAAGCTGAATAACAAATGGCGAAATATGCTACTGTATGATAATAATAGGATAAAGAGGGACAGATTGTTTGTTTTCCCACGGAATAATAATAACCTCCCAAAGATCACGCCTCTTGGGAGAGTGATTAAACTGTTCAACCATATCGCCTCAAATGTTGATATATTCCACGAGAGGGAAGCCCATTTCTGACACAAACTCCACGAATTTGTTTGTAGGAATAATTTCGTGCAGTCGTCCGTTCAGCGAGTCTTGGGAGTTTCTAGTACTTTTATGTAAATCGTTTCTATTTAATTTAAATTGAAATGATACATTTTTATTTATTAATATACAATCAAGATACAAATATTATTTTAATATTTTGCCAGATGAATTTTTCTTTGTTTTTAAAATTAAATAAAGGAAAGTGTAGCATTTTTAAAGTAAAAACAAATGAATTAGATTGAATTGAATAATACGGATGAATTGAATTGAATCGAATTGACTAATACAAGCAGAGGGCTCTATAGTATGTACCTTAGGGTCTCCTTTAGATTTAATATTGGTTTTTAACGTGAACAAGGTTCCTAAAAAATATAGCTTCAAATAAGATGAAATATAAAAATTAAATGAGTATGTATTAGAAAAAGAAGCTCCATAAATAAGGGACACTCTAATGTAACTGCTCAGCGAATATTCAGGTTCAGAGATGACTTGAGACCAAGCATGAATCTAGCAGCTGGCAGAACTATGGGACGGCAAATATTTTTTATGTGAAGACAAAGAGAATATTTAATAGAGTGAAACGATACGAAATGTGAAATGGACCACATAAAAGTTATTGAAAATATTTTTTTATTATATTATACAAAACACATGCTCCCTACATTCAGCCACCTTGTAATATAAAAGCATGAAAATGTATTCAAACTCGATTGAATTATATACTAAACAATTATATCATAAAATGATAATGGTACCTATAATTAATTATTGCATAGGAACTTGTGCATGCAATATGTAATTAGCTTTTATTATTAAGTATAATAATATCATCCACCTTGCTCGCTATTTATTCACACGCAACGCATTTTTTTTTTCTAAAAGAATGTAGTTTTCTTTTGCATATTTCTCGGCTGTTTTAGCGTAAGAAATATGTGATAAATCATAATAATATAGCAATGAGATTCGTGTTTTACGTCTTCTTTGCTACGAATAGATATGGAAATGTTTTAAATATAAACTGTAATAATATTTACTGACCTTTCACAAATGTTTTTACGATAGTTTGACACTTTTAAAACACTGCGGTTATCTTTTCGTGTAATGAGGTAATAATGGCTATAATTTTAATATCTTGATATACACAATAAAATATTGAATAGAAATATTTTATGGTATTTCATAGTACTTCATTAAAGTTATATTTACTGTATTCGTTTCCTTAAAATATTCTTAATTATTTTATTTAACAGACAATTGTAGATTTCAAATATCAAATATTTATTGTTATACAACCTTCGACTGTGGAAAGACAATAAGCCGCGAAGCGCTCAGAGGAAAAGCTTCTAGTTCTACAATAATACTGCCACCATCAAATATAATATTTTAATATAAATTGTTCATTCTTTATTCGTATTTTCATTTCTTTTACGATTTTTCTTTAGTTCTGTATATGTTTACTGTTCGTTCAAAATACTTGGTAATCCTAAAAATACCTCAAATTATACCAAAACGACTATAAGTCAATTGGATTAAATACTAACTTAAATTCGCCGTCATAAAAATGTCATAAATGTAAATATATGGACTGATTTTAAATTAACTGTAGTTATTTTAAAAAGCATTGTTAATTACTAAATTGATCGATTAATTAGCTTTTGTACTTGAATGTTTTTTATTATTTTATCAGTGAAAAAAAAATGGATTTCTTAAAATTCAAATACGCTAAGATAATAATAACACAAATCGTAAGATAATGCGAAAGGTAGGAACAACTTCGGCAGTCACCACATCTATCTTTAATCCTTAAATTTAATATGAGTAAATTATATGAACCTGTTAAGAATGTTAGGAACCCGTTGAAAAATGCTAAAAATGAGGAACAGTTTCACACATAACAAGATTAAATAAGACATTACACTTAAAGGAAGTTTGTAAATATCTAAAATACTTGGAGAGGTGAGAATTTACCCCTAGGAGTAAATATTAGAGCTCTAAGTCGTAAATGTTTTCATTACACTTTTATTATAAAATTCTTGGCAACACAAAGGTGTCAATATTTATTTAGTCATTTGAAATTGTTGCTCAGTACATTTGTATGAGATATACTTTCTGATAATGATGAAAGAGTAAATGAAATAAAAAAGTATAAAAGCCACTGGTCTTAAAGCAATAAAAATAATACTACACATAAAATAATTTATCATTCATAAATTACACAAACATAACTATAAAATAAAGGTACAAACCTGCTTGGTCACCATTTTGGAAATCTTTTTCCACACGAATGTCAATTATTGATTGTAACACCTGAACTAGATGTAAACAATAAAAAATAAGTGTTTGGCAACGGTAGCTTTCACTTATTAAATTACACTCATGGCACTATTCGCACAATCACTATCGTGAATATAAAAAATATATTACTTAAGATGACTTAATCTTGTATAATGTCAGATTAGACTAGTAAGAGATATAACAAGTAATATAATTTAATTTACTAAGTACACACAGAGAAATACGTTTCAATGTTAATCAAGTATAATGTTTTGAAACGTTTCTTGATTTTTTTATTAATTTCTCATAGCTTGCATTTATCGTTATTAAATAAATAATATAATCTTTTCATTATTGAGTCTTTATTTAAGTAAGACATTTTTTCTTACGTAATTATTATTGGAATTTTTGTTGTGAAATCACGTTAAATGATTCCATCAACAAGAAGGAAATGTATTAGTAATAAGTATACGTAAATGAAATCGTATTTTCCAAAAATACGCATCTAGTTTCAAATTATCAAATATGTTAAACTTTCAAAATAAACTATTAAATTTAATTTGAAATTTAATACTTTGAATTGTACACATTTTCTGCAGTAACTGTTTTAAGTGTATGAATAATATTAATTCTATTCTAAAGCAAAAGTGCTTCATAAATTAAATATTATTTAAATAACGTTTATATAAGAATGAAGCTTTTTAAAAAGTTTTTTGATATGCAAAGTGAGATCGTTTTTCATGTTGTCAAACCAATAGAAATATCGTCTGTGTGTACCCAGGTAAAACGTAGACGAGCCGCACAGCCGATTGCTGCGACAAACAAACACGACTGACTGATAACATCTAGGAGCAGGAACAATCTGACGATTTGACAGTCTACGCGATGGTGTTGGCTCTAATTTGTGCGAAAAGCAGGGCACCAGCGGACCTGCAGAAGTGGCCGGCCGATTTTCAGTAGCTTTGACAGCTGGGCCGGTATTTGTTAAAACATAAGTGTTTATCAACTCGCGATCACCGGTATAATGATGCGAGGAATGTGGAGCACCTATTGAAGACATCATTTCTTGGAGCCCCTTCCCACGCACACGGTTGCACCAAGTATGTACAGGTTCACATACTTATTTGTGACAGGGCCGGCTATCTTTACTTTGTTTGAATTTGCATTAAAATTCTGAAACTATGGCAATATTGTGTAAAATCAACTGCTAGTTGCCGTGTTGGGTGTACATATTTGTTTAAGAAGGATTGAAAAGGCAAGTATGTTGTCATGATGTTCTGCAGTGAGATTTCAGGGCAGATTAATACTTTATTGGAAATTATAGAAATCGTAGAAATTACTGGGTAACACTGATTTTTTGGGAATGGAGAGGAGAGGGGTAATAAGTTTATGAAAAGTAGCCTAGAGAGGAATATATCAATAAATGTAGGTTAAGTCCAGGGTAATAGACAATAAATATTACAGTATTGACAAGTGTGACAGAGTTATAATTTAAGAGTATATTATTTTAATATCTTGAGAGACGTCTGGACATGTATTCTTATGCATGTTTTAAATATTAAGTATTTAATTGAGTAGTGGAAAAATCTTGAGGGAGCGAGGAAATTAGATATTAAAATTATCATTGGGAGAAATATATCAGAACATGTTGGGAACGAGAGGAATAGACAATAATTTAATAATGACAAGCATTACGAGGTGTGTAAATTATGTTCCACAAATCAGAAAGCAAATTTAGTTACATACAATATTAATAAGGTATCCTCAGTAGAACAAAGTACACTCTTGAAGATATATTTTGAAATATGACCTTATGACACATTGATTAATAATGGGAACCATTTTCTATTATGTGTCAATTCGTTACTGGTAGAAAATTGACTAAGGAAACGAAACTGACAACATTATTTATGAATGGAAATGTTTACTAGCCGCGTAACTCGACACGTTAATATTACGCATATTATGTGCAAAACGCATTAGACATTCCTCATCTTTAGCATGTTATGCTGTAGCATCATTTTCTAAAAGATAATTCAGGGGAAAATTTGATTAAATGACTACAAAATATTATAGTATAGTTGATTTATTTTTCCACATATTATTATGTCAAGCATCTTGCATCAATAATTGAAATGAGCAGGTACATAGAACGTTTGAGAAGTAAAAGGTAAATTAAAAACATCATTATAGTCCATCCAAAATAGGAAGAACCCTATGACACATTTATTGCCCTGTGCTAAATATCGTCCGATATAACGTTGTAAAAACGTTCGCTACCTATACTAATTTTATCAACATAAACAAAAGCCTCTCTTCTTATATATAATAAGTTATTTAGGTAAATATATCACAATAAAAACAAAATAATAAAAAACATATGCATATTGTTACAAATTAGAAAAAATACGGCAATTTGTAACTATAATATCTGACGCACGTAGAAGGCCATGTCACATTACTGCGAAAACCAGTGTTGGGGTATAAATAATCGTATTTTCGATTGTTTTTGTAAATACCTACTAAAATTAAATATTAGAATTATTATCAATTATAAGTGAATATTAACAGGTTTTAAGAGACATGTAAAACAAACTATAAATAATAATATTAGTAATATGAAAATTATGAAGAAAAGCAAGTGTAGAGATAAATATTAGCACATAACCTTAAAAACACATATTTTAGTCGGAATCCGATAAAGCAGTACATTCTAAATTGTCTTCGTCACTATCGGAATCAGAACTACAACTTTCACACACATTTATAATCAGGTTCTGTTCACTTAAATTGTCAAAGCGTACATCGCGATCCCAATCTGCATAATATTCTCTTTTTGTTTTGTCCACCACTTTTTTCCAATCTTCTGCCGTGACATTGTCACATGCCTCGTTCAATAGAGTCAACATCTTGTTCGCTGTGAATGGTGGAGACGTGTTATTTCTAGCCGCATAACCTAAATGTAAAAAAGGATATTCATTACATAAATAATGATTAAAATGGCGTAAGGTAGAAGTGATAAATTATATTAATATACCTTTTATTTGAGCCCATATCATTTCAATAGCATCATATTAGCAATGGTATGGCGGTAATCTGATTACCGTGTGGCCTTTTGTTTTGGCCAGTTCGTCCAATACATATGTTGGTGTTGGAGGTTTATACAAATTAACCAATCGGAGCAGCTCATTTTTTAACATTGCCTCATTACTTGGCACTCCTTTGTCACGAAGCCAACTTATAATTTCATTTTTATTGTTTGCCGTAGTAGGAGCTTTGTTGATTTGGACAGAATGGTACGAAGCGTTGTCCATTACTATGGCGTGAGGCTCATGTAAATTTGACAATAAGGTCATAAACCATTGTCTGAAATTATCAAAATTCATCTCTTCGTGATATTCTGTCGTTTTAACTGACTTAAACGCCAGAAGACAATTGGGCACAAAACCTTTTGACGTTCCGGCATGACAAATAATGAGGCGCTGGCCTTTTCCTTCAGGAGTTTTCGTCCTGGATTTAGCCGTGTCGTCGGTCCATATTTTACCAACAGTATGATTAGCATTGAGCCAAGTTTCGTCGAGAAAAACGACTTTCTCCCAATTCCTAATGCTCTTCATTTGCCTCAAAAAAATCGCATCTTTTCAGGGAAATATCCGTGCGCTCCATTATAAACTTTCTTTTTTCACATTTTTTATATTTGAAGCCAATGTTTTTCAATACCTTACTAAGAGACGTCGCACTGCCTTGATATAATCCGACTGGCTTTAGAGAACCTACCAGTTTAAGAAGTGTTGGTATTTCGTTGCGGTCATAGTATGCATACACGTGATTCCTAATTGCTGCCAAATCAAAGCTATCGGGTTTTGTTATTGAGCATTTCTTCTGTCGTTTCTTATTTGGTGTTAATAATTTTTTCTCTTCTAATGAAGATTCACCGTATTTCTCCGGGAATCCGCGACCCGATCTCGAATGTTTTCAACAGACAGCAATGGTCCACCATTTTGTTTTTCTTATTGAAAATAATCTCGCAAGCGTACGACAAATTCACGTGATTCACTCCTGAGAACAGTTCTTTTCTGTCTCTTCGGCATTGTAAAAACACAAAAATATGATTCAATTAAACAACTTTAACAATACTAACAATAAATATAATAATTACAACAACAAAAAACACGAATCGATCGAAGAACAACACGCTACTGAAAGTCAAACATTTGTACTGATCCGCCATGAAGCCGCCATGCGGAAATAGAGATGTTTATATACGATTCACTTCGAATTCAAATTCGATTTTTTTTCGAAGAAGAAGAGAAAAAAAATCGACCTAATCGAAATAAATATTTTTGCCTCATCCCTTTTACAAGGGGCAATAAATGTGTCATAGGGTTCTTCCTATTTTGGATGGACTATAGTGTAATATAAAGTTTTTATTCGATTGTTAAAATATTTTAATCAAACGCCACCTACTTACTTTTTTTTACAAAATATTGATTACATATTTAACACATTACGGAAATATTTTAAAAATAAAATAGGTGAGAATAAAATAATAATTTGGTGAATAAGTATTTTTTGGAATTCGATTATAAAATATTTTTTATACATAATAGCAGTTTAAGAATGATAAGTAAATATAATAGTAAATCAAAATTGTTAATATGATTGGAATGTGCTATAAAAGCAACATCGGAATAACAATTTTGGATATTGTCAGAATAACTGTTTGAATACGGAATTTATTTTTTCCAGGAATAATCAATAATAATAACAAAAAATATTGTTCTTATTTAATAACATTTACGTATAATTTACCTATTTTTTCTTCAGAATTAAGATTTGCCTATTCTGACAGTCATTTATTATTCAGCTGGCATTTTATTTTACTGCACAAAATATAATTAATCATGTTCTTTCATTTTTCAAATTATGGAATCTTATTTTCAAAGGATTGAATTTCCTAGTTTTGAATAAAGAAATTATATCATAATTTCTTACTCTATTGTTGAAGAAACAAAACAATAAATGTTTTTACAGATTGTTTTGTAAAAAGTAAATTTTTTGGTCGAGTAGAGGCGCTGTTTTGGGAAAAATATTATTTTATACTAAAGTAGAGTTCTGCGCAGACGTCACGTTAGTGCGTGGTTAATCCGCGCGGCGCTAGCGTCGCCATCAGACTGACAGTTTAGAAATGGCTGCCGAGGTGGGAGCGTGTCGTCCGTCGTGTTTACCTTTCAATATTATTCAAACAATTTTTAATTAAAAAAGCAACAACAAATACGTCCGAATAGTAGTTGACCCGCGCGCAACCAGTGCTCAGTGAGCCCACAGAGGCAAACAGTGTCACGGCATTAAATAATTCATAAAATTGTTGCACATTCACAATAATAATATAATGTGAAGCGCTGTCAGTGTTGTTTTGTGAATGTTGATTGTTGCCTCGCAGTTTCTTGTTATTTATCGTGTTGAAAAAATCATTCATGATGAATTCCCGGCCGCATCTACAGCCTTTCTTCAACAATTCGCTGTCTATAAGACAGGAGATCCAGCGTTTTGAGAGTGTGCATCCCTCGATTTACGCGATTTACGACCTTATCGAGATGGTGCCTGACGGCATCGTGGCCCAGCAGATCAGAGACCACGTCGTCTGCATTGAAGGTAAAAAATATAACAATGCTTATACAAACTGTATCATTCGATCTCTTTTAAAGTACGTAACAAATATATGAGTTATCTTCGTACAGTATCTTGTTCTGTTTAAAAAGTTTATGTTTGTTTTCAAATAAGCTTAAGTTTGTTAAGTCTACTTTTGGCTGCGTTTATCGCAAGATTTGAAAAGCTAAAAATTATTATAGGTAGATACTTCACCGATATATTGTTACCTTCAGTGTTGTAATATTGTTTTGTTGGCGAGTTTTAGTTTCATTTTCGTCGAACCAGCTTCTCCGTCATTCATGTTTTTTTTTACATTTATTTTTTGCCGAACGACGTTGTGGATTGTTCACTTTTTGTTAGGTTTTCTAACTCGGCTTGTATCGTATTGTGCTGTCGATTGTGTTATTTTAAGTATCGCCACTGCAGTATATATATATATTTTATTATTTCTTTTTGTTCTGTCATGTACCTGTTACTGCCATCGGTTATAATAATGTCATATTTGATTTGTAAGATATTAATGTAAGCATTACTAGGAGTGTAATGAAGTTACTAATAAGTCAGAATTTACCAATTTGACATTAATTCGTTTTACTATAACACAACACCAAAGGTTATACGGTTTATGGTGATATAAACAAACTAGGGGCCTCGCCCTTGACCGTTTCGCGACTTAACTCATAATTTATTGGCTATCTTCCCGCATTCTAGCATTGACACGGGATGCAAATTCAAATCTAGTTTTTCCAGTACAATAAAATAAACACCAAATTAGATAGTTATTCCATAAAAGATTCTGCCTTTTATATAAAAATGCCACTTAATTCAATGTATTATTATTAATTTTTTAATTTATAAATTAATACTATGAAAATAATAAAAATATTTATATAGCAGGCAAGCTTTTGGGACTACTAGAACTAGAGTTCTGCTTAGTTAGTGCATATGCGAATTATATTCTGAAAACATATTGCAACTAAATGCTTGATTATACGATGGTGTCGTGAGAACTTTGTAAATATGAATCTAACCTTTTATGGGTGATAATCCAATGATCCAAAATTATTTAATACAGTCGTTATTCATGTACAATATTTCCCAAAATGTCATGTCAATCAGTTGCTTCAGGATGTGGAGCGTTTAAATATGATGGAATAATATTATTAACCTTATCGTAAAAGTTATCGCCCAGTGTTGAAATTTCGTTGAAAACCGCTAAAATCTAATATTATGATGGATAATTATTTCACAATTGCAACCATCATAATACTTTTATTATGCTACCAACAAGAAACACTTCTGTAATGGTCAACGTTTATATACTCGTATCTAGGTAAAATGTTAAGTTATTAATACATTATTACATGTTCTTACGTCTTACTCGTAGTTGACTGTCTTTCATGTTCATATCTTAAAGAATAATATTATTTAATATGTATATTTTCATGATGATGATGCCCGGTAACTTGAAAAGAGATAGCTTGATCATAATACTCGTATGTTAACCTGCGGCAATCGCTTTCTATTTGCATATGTTCACAAAAGTACGAAAAATATTTACTTTTCGTGGCTTTCAGAGATAGTGGAGATATTAACCAAGCGGACAGTCAAAAGACTAAAAGCGCAAATAAAGATATAGATTTTTTACAGAAAGGGATTCGTTTCCGCGAAAATACCGTTGGCGTGATAAGGGACGCTGCTTTTCTACTGAAGACGATTACAGCACTAAAGTTATTCATTGGATATTTTTCATCAAAGATAGAATTCTAATTAATTACTAGATATAATCTGCGCCGGGTATGAACAAACAATTAAACAATGTTGAAACACCGATTCTTGTTTTAGTTATTTATATACATTTTATTTGCATAACTTCGAGGCTTTGCTATCGACTTATGCTTCAGCTACGGAGTAAATATGGATGAAGAATGTTACCTTATTTATGAACGAAGAGTAAACTTTACAGATATAAAAATGCATCGAAGGATTACGGTGTGAAACGCCTTAGAATCTTTCCACAATACTGTTCCTTCTAAGAGAGGGGATAAGATTCGCAGGTGAGTAAGCGGACACGACTCGTAAGAAGTTCGTATTATCGTGATCTCTTGCACGTGTGTACACAATTACCTGTTGAATGGGCACATAGGTGTTATGTAATGGGAATGTCATTAGGCATGTACCTGCGCCCCCGTGTCACCAGCCCTATAATTATTCCGTAACGAGGCAGCCCTGCCTAGACCTATTATCACCAACACTCCAGTTACCGCGTTCACGTGATAATTTGATTCACACGTAAAAACATAAATACCGCACATTAGCGTACCCAAAAGACATTCATATTTAAATGCACATATATATTCCTAAGAACACATCGGCATTCAAGCGTGGTGTTATCCTTTCTAAAGGCGCATACAGACACCCATGTGTTGAGGCGTGTAGCGATCTTTCTTGTGATTGGTTGGCAGCCAGGGGCCAATCTGTTGCAGCCAATTGCAAGAAAGATCGTTAGTAGCTGTGACCAGATCGCGTACTGGTGCCAGAGCTTTTATGCACAGTTATGTGCGATTGGTGCGAATTCTTCTTCGTAGTATCAATCCGGTGGATTGGTTTGCAGCAACAGAATCTTGCATCTCGATCTCCATTCCTCTCGGTCCTCCGCAACCCTTTTCAGCTCAGCATAAGCACTACAATTCATGTCCTCGAATACTTGCTGCAAATACTCCCATCTAGGCCGCCCTCTACAGTTTCTACCCTCAACCATCCCCTCCACAATATCGTGAAGAAGACCATCGTGGCGCATGATGTGACAAATCCATCGGGCTCGCCTCTCTGAGATGGTTCTTATTAGTTGCCTATCTTCCTTGATTATTCTGAGAACCTCATTGTTCGTGACATATAATAATATTATAACTACTTGTTAATTTCCTATCGCAATATCACACTGAATAAATTTGCTAATGACAAATAACCATGCCTTCACCGCTATTGATCCATGCACTTGTATTTAATGTGGGGTTATGAAGCCTACAGGGTTTCGCCCTTGCACCCCGGTAGTTTTGGACCATCCCTTTCGCGTGCTGCTCGTCTGGTCCTTATATTTTCTATACCTGTACTATGGATATGGAACTAAGCAAAACATACTAACTACATTACTTAATGTACACTCACACGTGCCACTCATTCTGCCATTTTAAGATGAAATCTAACTTCAAATGAAGATGCTAGTTTTGCAAATATGGCTTAACTTGGCAAATATTCCCAAACCTTTTTGTTTGATTGATTAATCGTCACGATTTGTACGCAAAAGCACGGCTCACACAAACCTAGGATGCTTCGTTTACTCATTGTCTCACTACCGTCCATTACACGTCATCTCGCAACGTTATCTTATGGATATCATGACTTGGTACTTGTCGAATACTCTTGTTGGTGTGTTTTATCTCTGCGCCACCAACAGATCTACTCTCCTGTTACCTGTATGTATATTATTATCACCTCGTGGCATCTTGGGGATGAAGGGAACCTGCTCTGCGGTGATTTACCGCGCACAACCTCCATTCACACTCCTCCATTCTACCTGGTGCGTAGTCAGCAACCCTCAACCTTTAATTGCTTAAATTTCTAAGAAGTTTAAATCAAACTATCGAACGTTTTTTCTATCATAACTCCTTCAGATTTACTTTGTTGCACCAATAGAATATGGAATATATTATTTATTTGTTTGCAAAAATAATATATTCCTTTTTTTCGGTACACTGAATATGGAGGAATGGGGACAAGACGCTCATTTGTAAGTTTAGTTTAGATTTGATATATTATATATAAGTTTCAAACCTTGATAAACCCAGCGATAAGTTTTTTATTGGATATAAATCTAATTAGAGGCTGAACCAAGGACCGCGATGATTGTTCTAATCATCTTTAATTGTACGACAAATTTTATATATCTTGCTATCCGATACCTTCTTTCTCATCTATCTCAAGCTTTTATTATTAAATCACCCGTGCTATTATTACAAATGAATTTACATTTTGTTTGTTGGCGCATTAATTAAGAAAGGTTAAGGGCGATATGTTGAGCCGCTCCTCAGGACCAAATTTTTTACGTTGATGAAGCGTGGTTCTAATCATACCATCTTTCTTTAAATAGCTCTTTAAAAACAATGCCAAATATTTTTTCCATGTACACTTTAGTTGCCTTTCTTAGAAGCCCCCCGACTGTCAACATGATGACCAGTCAGGTAAGTTGTTGAATATTATATATCTTAGCATGTTTTCGTACAACCTGTGGTGTTTGAGGATCTCCGGTGTAGTATCTTTAGACACGTGGGCGGGGCAGGTAACTTTTGGATACAGCATCCATAAACTCTGGAACAGGTTACAAATGGTTAAAATGGGTTTCTACAGTAACGCAAAATCTGGAAATAAGGAAGTCTTTTTTCAGAGACTAATATGTTGTGTCAAAGTTCATATAATATTCATACAATTGTAACATAATCTAATACAGAAAAGAAAAAATAATAAAATTATAAATTATTTTTTTAATTTTTATTAGAATATTATTTTATTATTTCAATATTCTAATCTACTTTTATAGATCATTGACTATATTACAATATTATCATTACTTAAATATACATATACTATACATAAAATTCTTTTTTCAACGCGTCAATCCAAGCACAAAAATAACGGCAGAAGCGGGATGCGAACCGCGGACCTTGGAAACCAACATATGCCCAGGTGTTCATACCGCTCGGCGAATCACGCCATTACTGTGCCCAGACTGACTGCGGTGAAACCAGTATTTATAGCATTGTTAGCATCGTACGACAGATGTCGCCATAGTATATATTCAAAGTATGTATATTTTTATTATTATTCTATCAGTCTTCATTTATTCACAAGCTTATGAATAAATGAAGACTGATAGAATAATAATAAAAATATACATACTTTGAATATATACTATGGCGACATCTGTCGTACGATGCTAACAATGCTATAAATACTGGTTTCACCGCAGTCAGTCTGGGCACAGTAATGGCGTGATTCGCCGAGCGGTATGAACACCTGGGCATATGTTGGTTTCCAAGGTCCGCGGTTCGCATCCCGCTTCTGCCGTTATTTTTGTGCTTGGATTGACGCGTTGAAAAAAGAATTTTATGTATAGTATATGTATATTTAAGTAATAATAAAATTATTATAAAAACCTGAGATATCGGTTTATAATATGATTTATATAAAGTCATTCAGGAGGATGACTTTGAAGAGTGCGTAACACATCCCATTCGTAAAATTTATACATGTCGCTTTTTAATGACTGCTAAAACGCATATTAGATCTTTAGTAATGTCATCCAAGGAACCATTTTTATAATAATTCAATGATACTAACCATTATCGATTACTATATTAGAGAGATACTAAATTCCCGGTCTTTTGAAATCAATTCAGGAGCAATACTCATCTTCTGAAAACATTAATATACATAGATGTAAGCCTCATAAATAGTAAAGTTTTTAGGTTAATACTTTACTACAGCGCTTATATTTATTTATTTAAAATTATAAACTGCATATAATTCAATGGTTCAATGATAATTAATGAAATCTAAAAAACTACGATATGAACTATAAATGATGGTTAGTATTCCTTAGTAGCGTTCCTGTAGTTATCATTTTCCAGTTTAAAATGGTCTTTATCACTAATGGACAATATTACATCTTATGTGTTCTTTATTTTGCTTATTTTTTTTAAATTCCTAATCCGAAATGAATTGTTGAAGATGGATAAATTAAGGTTCATTTAAATGGTTGAATTGGTAAATCTTAGATGAGCCTCAAAGCCGCGTCAATCCTTCAATATGTAGTTTTATATTTCTTGTTCTGTTTTGTAAAGCAAGGCGTGTTGATTTTATAATTCTCGATACACTTGGTTTTACACCGATTTTTTAAATTTATTTGATGACACAGTGAGTATGTTGCTTTGGTAGTAACATAATCATTGTTTTGTTGTTGTTAGAATGTATAATGCAATGCTTCACTATGAACTCAGTGTTGTAAGTGTATCGGGTGTCCATTAACATGCGCTTCACTCGCGCAGCGTTCAAGTGGCGCTTTAATCAATTTCACAGTTGCTTGTAATCTAATCTTGCAGAAAATGTCTCATTTACCATTCTCGCTCCAACTGCGCTTGATCGGCTCCTTGGGATATGCAGCAGTACTTAATGTATTGCCATGTTAAATATGATTATAATCGTATTTTAACTGAAGTATTCAAAAAAAAGTTTTGTCTCACAATTTTTAGACTAAATACGTTTTACTACAAAACTGTCGATATTGTAATAGCACGCGCATTACATGTCCACGAGTTTCCGTCTCTTTCAATCTTGTACCTTCCCCATACAGGATTCTTCTAATATCGTGGTATACGAATACATACATTAATATGTGTATATTTTTTACTATTTAAAATTACAAATATTTCTTATATCATTGTATATGAAATGTTCACATATATCATATTAAAGCCTTAAAGGTAGTTTTTAATCATAAACATCAATACACTTAAGAAACAAATACAATAGTTGTAACTTTATCAACGTTTATTTATGTGCTGAAAAATCTCTTTATTGTTATTTATAGTGAGACAGTAAAACTTTGTTTTTTGCCATTTTACAATTTTTTATATATAATGTTTTATTGCCAGACAAACGGTTCAGGCGCTATAGAACGTTAAACTTTTACCGAATTTTAAACTATACACTAGGGCAAAACTCATTTAAATTATAATATTGTATACATCGATAAATGAATTATTTTATTTATATTTTATTTATATTTTATGTATATTTTATTTATATTTTATTTATATTTTATTTATTAAAATCTTTACATGTTGCTTTGTGTGTTTCGAGACCGTGTATATGTGTGAGCTAGCTAGTAGCACTTAGTGTCTGGCTCGCAGTCTGCAGTGCAGATGTTGCCGCTTCCGGGATGTGATCCTGAAATCCATACGATCCCATCCACACCACTCGTCCAGACCGCACAATCCGACCCGAGGTGAAAGCCGCCGACCAACTAACAGGACTTCATATTCCTTTCATCACAACTCACCATGTAGTGGACCATTATCAACCATTACAATACTCGGGAGACACCACGAAGAAAGAAAAAAAAACTCTGATGACTATAAGTGTTTTTTTTTTACCAGGAATGCAAATATTTGTTTTTTTAAAAACCTCTATGTTAGTCACTTTACATAGGATTTTAATTAATTTTACTCATGATACGACAACATGAATTCTTTATTTTTTTTCATAGTAAGAGAATATGTTATTTATTGTACTATAATATATTTGATATATTTCTTTCGAACTGTTATATTTATTCCAATGGTGATATAAATGGATGAAGATTGTGTGCAAAAGATGTAGAAGATGAAGTTCCAAGTGGGTATGCGTTTTTCAGAACGATATTTCTTATGGAAAAAAAACACTTATTCTGGCATTGCATTTGAACTAATTTAAGAGACTAATGGTTGCGATCATAAAAAGTAAATAATAGGAATGTTAGAAGAATAAAACTTCTGCCATGTACACAAAGTAATCAAGCTTATAAAAAATAACTGCTGAATTAAAAGAAGTAAATATAACTTGTGTGTTATTCACTCCATTCGTATTTTACCTTATATCTTTGATCTTAATTTAACTATTGTAACTGTATTGGTTCGTTGAAAGTTTGAACTGTGGCCCACATTATGTGTTTTATATTATAATATTTTGACTTCCGTTTTTGTTTTTTAATTATTTTTGCTGCCTAAGATCGTCGGATCCTGCTTACAAACCAAAGACAAAAGCTTTTGTACGCTTACTCAAAGATCTGTTTGGAATTCCACAAGGAAGCAATCTAGTCGCGTCGCGTAAATTATAGAGCGGCGCATTAATTGTGCCACCCTTGTTCGCTGGGTGAGGTTAATTATTGTTTATTAAAATGTTCTTTGAGAAATTTCCAAAATAATTTTTCGCCCGACCCCCAAAAAGGCAGAGAAAAGGGAACGAGAGGCGCATACCGGACCCCCGAGGCGAATCCAACGGGGGTCGATTTTATGAAATTTTATTTTAACTTTGAAAGGCAGGAAATTAAATTTCCCTTCTCATCGTCGAAAGTCGTGAGTGACTCTATGAGAACATATAAGTGCCCCGGTGGGTAATCCGTGATTATAATGTATAATGTGAGCCGCCTCTCTTTGACGCTTTTATGATCTTGTGAGGGTTTCGGAGGTTCTTACACATTTATTATGGGCGCTCATCTTGTGTAATCTCGGATGTAATCATAAAATACTGGCGGCCGAACATTCTGTTGCTTGGCGACTTCATCTTATCAGCGTGATCACGAATAAGTGTTTTTTATGCGTTTATTATATGGAGACTATAAATTTTATGCTGTGATTGCTTGAATCAAATTTTATTACAAAAAAAAATGACAATTACGGTAAATTGCCGACGGGTATAGCTAAACGGTCAAACCGTTTGCTTTGCAAGCCAATGGTCGTGGGTTCGATCCCCGTTTGAGATTAAAAAAAAAGGAATTTTAATCGTTTTCTGAGTTCTAAAAACACCCTTGGTTGGTGTGAATTTGATCCCTCACCCGCAAAATGACAGTCATAGCCTATTAATTAAAATTGGTGGTAGACGAAAGTCGTCCCGTGAAGACCACCCATTCATAGTAAATTCCTGTAAATAATAAGAATGTTGCGTGAATCTCGGACTGTAGTCTATGACGTAGGCGGATCAACACTCCACATGCAGCGCTTAGCCATATGCACCATTGTAAGCGTCATAGAATTCCACAGATGAGAATTCAGAATTACTGTCTGTCAGTATTCTCCTGTATGTGTTTAAATAAAAAAGTAATTAATTTTATCATTCTTATCATCGTATTAATTAATATATTATGTATAACAGGCGCTTGTTTAAAAAATAAAATCTTACATTTTTTATGTTAAATATTTTAGCATCCATCTTTATTTGAAAATACTATTTTCCTATGGAAGTATATTTAATTATAATTTCTTCTCCTGCATCCTTTCTTCTTGTTTTTATGTCGGAGTATACATTTTCTGAACGCAGTTAGGGCTTATTTTTTAAATATTCTTACTCGCAATCAGATCCTATGTTGGGGTATCTTAATTTCAATAATAACATAATTCAGTACACAAATACTACATGTCATTTATTTATGTACATACATTTAATTTGTTCGCCCTTGCGATCTTAAAGAACTCTCCACGGCCTCATTGTTATAAGATTGATAAAATTATATTACTCGTTAGAATACTACTGACCATACTATAGACCATTTTAAAAGAACACAAATTACAAACATATTACGTATGTACGAATCATCGAGTTGTTCCATTCGATTTTGATTGTCCACCTTCTATGGAGCAAATTTATGATTGCTATAGTGTGGCCGTTGGGGCATGAGTTAATGCTAAAGCGCACGAGTATCGTGCATTGGAGTTCTGGGTTCCATTCCGCTAAAATTATAGATATTATTATGTTTTTTAAAACATTAACTAGCTCATAATTAAACGATTAGTGTCTTAACTGTGCTACTTACTAAATTGTTTCTCGTGCTTATAAATCAAACTATGGAGTAAGGCAAGTTATCCCGCGAACTATAATAAATTTCTGAAGTTAGTTGCTTATTTTTTTAAGGACGAGTCGTTGCTGATGATATGTAATGCGGGTGGCGGATCCACACATCACATGCAGAGTCAAGCCATTCTTAAACTGCGTCATTAATTCGAACATTATTTGTGATTGACCTTTTGTTCTTATTATTTTGTAAATTATAAGAAGCTTTTTTCCGAGACGAGCAAATGACAAAAAAATACTATGGTTTGTTATAAGTTTTTGAGTTTTTTTAGGTAAACACATGCAGGAAAACAACCTGTTGAAACTATTGGGCTTTATATAATAGCTAGCTAGACGCTGCAGAAGCAAATGCTGATAGAGATTTAAAGAACATTAGGACTTCTATCACTCGTAATCATCGACTTCATGGATGCCCTTCTCTCACGAGCGTTTTTCAACGCATTGTCTACGAAACACTTCCTCGTTTTGTAAGTAAGATTTCCGGTGACCTACATTAAACGTAATTGTTAAATTGTCGGAGTTCTTCTGTATGTGTTTACATTAAATGAAATGTTGGCCGTCTCTAGCCAGTACTTGGTAGTCATCCCTCGACTAGGTTCTTTTCTTCGTCCGCCCGTGCTCCAAATGACTGAGTAATGTTCGTGTTCCATCAGCGTCCTGCTCTGACGTGGACGGCCTTTGTCCGAGCGTGTTACCGGAGAGTGGTCCCAAAGGATACTTTATAGGAGCGATAGCCAACCAGCAGGTTGTTCCTAAATATCGTAAAACAGTCACAAAAGCATTAAAAACTGCTCAGGTTCGACACGTTGATCGTGATATGCGAACGCTCCCTCGTCAATGGGCTTGTTAGATGTTGATAGGTGGGTTTCTAGTTTATATGAATCGCATAAGATCATTAAATATGTAATTTATCACATACTGATTTGTGAAACTGAAAATTCATGCAGTTCTAATTTTCTTAAGCAAGTACACAATAAATAAATGTGTGATGCTGATGTATAATATGTGTATAATGTATATAATTTTCTTATCCGATATTGTTCTTACTTCATTGTGCTGGCAGTATTAGATATGACATATTGATATGTCGTATTTGATATGTCCACATTATTAGAAGACTTAAGATCTACTTGTTTTGGAGAGGTATCCCAGTTTTATTACAATCTATAATAACTTAGTACTTAAATCTTCTTCTTCGTAGTATCAATCCGGTGGATTGGTTTGCAGCAACAGAATCTTGCATCTCGATCTCCATTCCTCTCGGTCCTCCGCAACCCTTTTCAGCTCAGCATAAGCGCTACAATTCATGTCCTCGAATACTTGCTGTAAATACTCCCGTCTAGGGCGCCCTCTACAGTTTCTACCCTCAACCATCCCCTCCACAATATCGTGAAGAAGACCATCGTGGCGCATGATGTGACCAATCCATCTGGCTCGCCTCTCTGAGATGGTTCTTATTAGGTGCCTATCTTCCTTGATTATCCTGAGAACCTCATTGTTCGTGACGTGGTCTCTCCAGGAAATTCCGAGAATTCTTCTGTACGACCACATCTCAAAGGCCTCTAGTCTTTTTTATCACTTTCAGATAAGCACCATGTCTCACAGCCGTACATTAAGATGCTCCAAACAAGTGTTTTGGCAAGTTGCTTGCGGAGCCCTAAAGTAATATTCTTTGACTCAAGAATTTTGGCTTTTTATTGAAAGCTAGCCTTGCTTGATGTATTCGACTGTTGACTTCTCTTTTTGTTCTGGCATCCCAGGTAATCGTACTTCCAAGGTATACAAATTCTTTTGCATCTTTTAGGGGTACTCCTAGCATTGATATGTTAATTTTCTGCTGCTCATTGCGGCTTTCTCTCATGACTTTGGTTTTTGTGCTGTTTATCTTCATATTGTAGTTGGAATTAAATATGTTTTCCATGGATGTCAGCGCTTCAGTGAGTTCATCTTCAGTTTCAGCAATCAGAGCAATGTCGTCAGCAAACCTTATCATATCAATCTTTTGGCCATGTATTTTAACCCCCTCTCTATGGCCCATTTTTTCCCTGATGTTATTAATTGCATTTTGTATGTATACGTTGAAGAGTACAGGCGACAGAGAGCATCCTTGTCTCACCCCTTGGCGTATTTTTGCTTCCTTTTGGACATTTCCAAGTGATATTATGGCAGCTTCTTCTTTGTAAAGTGAAAATATGAGTCTTCGTTCTTTGTATTTGACTCCAATTTCTTTCATTCACTTAAATCTATAAATGTTTTTAACCACTATTTCTCACTATGCATTGTACTCACGTTGTGCTACAGCATCGATTAATGAAAGGTGGCAACCAAAGCCCTGCAATCCCATTCATTTTATAAATCGCCATTCAATAATACCTTTGTATGTACTTGTTTCACGAATTGCGTACAAACTGGCTGTTTTGGTTTTATATTTCAAGTGCAGTGTTTTTCAATTGCAAGATAATTTTTTTAATCATGTTAATTATTAATAACAAACTTACTATCATTTTAACTATTCAAGCACTTTTAGTGATAAACTAAAGTTATCCATTGAATATCGCCTATTCATTCCTTATAAATACGAGAAAGCCATGCTGTAGTCTAATAATATTGGCAGATCTACACTTCAAATACAGCACTTAGACATCTTTAAAAATTAAGATCCGCAAATAAAATATCTGCTTCTGAATCTTCTCTATTTATAAATATTTATTTATTTATTTACCTTGTTTTCACATGGATCACGTAACAAAAGTTCTCTATTAGGAGACTGCAGTTTCGACTAACTCGTAGTCTTTCTCAATCCTTCTCTAGTTAAGAGATAACTGAGCTGCGTTGTACTTGTAAGTGGTGTAACACATTTTTGTAGGGGGAGGGGTGGGGTGTGTCTAACATGAAAGG
The DNA here is from genome assembly GCA_022606575.1 of Glossosoma conforme. Lineage (NCBI taxonomy): Eukaryota > Metazoa > Arthropoda > Insecta > Trichoptera > Glossosomatidae > Glossosoma > Glossosoma conforme. Next base: position 65,636 of record JAGTXR010000430.1, read on the forward strand.
AGAGGGAGGTAGGTAGTGTTGCAAGGATGAAGGAAGAGATAAATACATAAAAGTGGTTTAGGTATAAATTTATTTTTTATTTTTTATTTTTAATATTATTCTTATATGTCGTATATATAATTTTTATACTTATTTATTTATTTAACGGAAACAATTTTAAAATTGGTGAATTAATTAAGGTATTTAGTTGGTTATTAATTATATCTTCTTTCTTATTAATGGCTTTATAAATTTCTAAGTGTTCTAAATTATTTAATTTAACGGTTTTATTTTCTACATGTAATATGTTTAATACTTTTTCTAAGTTGTACGAATGATTATTTTCTATAAGGTGGTTTGCGAATTCAGAAAAATTAGTGCTTTTTAGGCACCTTAAATGTTCTTCTCTATTTGTTTATGTGAAAAAAAAACTATGTTTGGATTACGGAACAGAGGATTGTTATTTGTTATCATGGGTTGATTACGCGAATCCTCTTCAATTACTTGTCTTCAAATACGGAATCTTATATGCCATAAAAAATCAAGGCGCCCTCCTTCATAGCACTTAGTTACTTAGTTCATACATTATTATTCATTTATTTTATTGTAATTTTCATTTCGTTTTGTCGTTTGTCGTCGTCGTCTAAATGTATTTTTCAACTTTGTTAAAAGTGGTGCCTAATACCTGATTAAATACATAAGTACACCGTGGCCCTTCATTATTTAAAGCTTTATTCAACATTTTGCATTCATGAAAATTACCTGAATTTTTCGCATGCTCACCATTTTCGCAGGGTACTTTTTAAAGAAGAACATCTGTGCGAGATTTGCTTTTCCATTTTGCGGCATTTAGGGTCCTAGATTATTCGACGAGGGGCGTGGTTGATGTTTAAATGCTCAACTGCCACACTACGGTACGGGTTCGAAATCCGTGATTGTTGAAAACAAAGGATTAATATTTTGATAACAGGTATTATTCATCAATTTATTTAATTCAATGAATTGGGAATACATATCAGGTTATTGTATCACCTAATATCCTTAAAAAAGTTGATTAATAAACGCTCATATATGACTCGGTTACTATAGTTGCCTTCTTTTCAAGCGTGCGGTTATTGTCCCGAAGACGACGCAACAATCAGAAATGTGTGGCGAAAATTAATGTCCGTCATATGTTTTTAAGAATTGAATATGGATGAAGAAAACAAGAAAAAAGTAATAAATACTTGTGGATACGTTGACATGAGGCTGGTCAACTCACCCGATAGTGGTATGTTATAAAACATTAGTCAGAATAAAAGTTATGCAAGAATCGTATTTAAAATATAATTCAATATTCACAGTGATTCCTTTGATAGTTCAGTGTGTTTCGTGGGAAGATGCGTGAACTCAGGAACGCATTCTAACACTGCTAGATCAATCGTTCTTTTAATAAACCTTAAAAATGGTGAGCGCATAGAATCCACATAGATTTCGCAGTTAGTATCCTACATGTGATAAAATAAAATTAAATAATGGCGCCCCCATAAATGCACAGCAGTAGAAGGGTTTTTTTTTGTTACAACACCGAATGAAGTTGTGATTCAATAATTAACGTTCTCCCTGCGGAAGCGAGGGGTTAGCCCGGGGTTCCATGCCAGAGGTAAAAGCCATGATTTAACCCTTTCATACTGCGCGAAAAGCAGATTCCGGATATAATTTTTTCCATATCCGTTCCATACATAGTGCCTATGGTCACCACAAATTGCCACCACTTAGTTCTGTTAGCTGCCACTGTCCATTTCTCGTTCTAGGACATATCTGCACGTGAAGGTCTACTTTGGGAACACATATGGTTCTTGACAACCTTCAGAGTAGAATTCCGAGTACTGATGAAGAAATGGAAGCTGTAGTATCCGAGTCATATTTGTGGGTGATTTGTTAAACTTATTTTTAAGGAAATTGGGTGATAAGTGCGATGTTTCCGAGGCCTGGATTATTTTGTCTTAAGGGACGGCTAAAACCGTATTTCAAATTTGAAAATTGACTTTTTGAATGAGCGGAACAAGTATATGTGTTTATTAAATTATGCTAACATTTTTTTGATTTTCTGTGCATTTATAAAAAATCAACCAATTAACACACCTCTCATTAAATACCTGTAGGTGGCGAATATCTAAGTAAATAATAGTCAATTTAAAAATAATCAAAACAAATTAATTCACAAACTAGTAGGCGTAATTATGCAGGCCATTCGTATGCATTCCTCCTCAAACATCTGCGGTAAAACCAGCTCAGAGTTAAAAGTAGGTGGCGAATTTTATCAGAATTGAATACGAATTCACACGATGTTCTGTGCAAAATTAATGTGTGTTTTGTAGCAAACAATCTCTCGATTTAACCTTATTGTCGAAATCAATTTGCTGTGATAAATTGTAAGATGCTGTCGCTCCCACAATGTTTTTATTCCAATTTAAACTAACCAGCTGTCTTAATACTTTGAATTTAAATCTATAGTTTATGGGATACATAGACGTTTTTTTACTATTAAACACAAAAATACAATTATTTATGTAGTGATTAGGCAAATCGTATGCAAGAGTGTATGATGATTGCCGTTCCAAGATGATTCAATGCTGCACTTAATCGTTAAGTTAAATATCTATATTACTCCACACTGATGTTTATTATTTGAAATATATTTTATATAGCATCTGTACATCCGTTTCCTTTTTAGCTCATACCTTCACCATTAAAAATCACCTAAAACGCCTCGTAATGGAAAAGTAGGTTTCTCGACGTCAAATCATTCGTAAAATACTTAATTAGATCATACAATAACATCACTCTATATATTATACAGTATTCGTGCTGAATACGGAATTTTCTGCCAGTTTTATTTAATTAACGACTACAAATTTTTCAGCCGTTTAAATACTGTGCGATAATTGCTTTGTGTATGCATCAGCAATAATGTACATAGTTAATTAAATAACCCGGGTAACAATGTGACCGTCCAGAAAATTACGTTTCCATTTTCAGCCCGCACTGTAATTATCTAAAAGAGCGTTTATTTCTGTCGTGATCTGAAACTATTACGCCTGGTTAACCATAAGATATGTTAATTATAGAGAGAATTTATTCCTTTTATTTTGGCTTAACCTTAATTTTCTCGTACATTTTCTTTCGCAAATTTCGTGAACAACTATGCGCGCTTCTATTTTCCGCCACACACCGAAGAACAATAAATGACACATTAGGAACTTAGAGGAGAGTGTAGACCAGTGATTCTTAACCTTTAAGAAGCCTCGGAGCACTTTTGATTATAAAGGCAGTCTGCGGAGTACCGGTTAAAAACCACATATACTGTAATACCTCTGCACGAGGTAAGGCAAGAAGAACTGCCCGGGGAGCCAATCATCATATTTTATAAATGGGTTCTATTCGGATACATTAGGAACCGAATATCTTGCTTTGAGAATGTCTACTAAAATCAATGATGCATTCCACGCGATCCCAAGCATTATTAAGGCGGTGATTTAATACAGAAAATACCGCCTCGTATAACATTATCTACATATTAATACTTTCGTGTGAGACATCTTCAACTATTAATTTGCCCTTTGGGATAGTTAAAATGCCCTTTTATCTTAATATTTCGGATGCATCATACTATAGAAATATCAAACATCATACATAAAGGACAGCTAGTATTAACCGGTACGTACAAACCTTAAACGCTAATTTCAAATAGTAACTTAACGCTTTGTATTTAATTCACATATTATAATTTTCGTACCTTTTTATAGAAAACTTCTTATTTTGTAACCCAATTATTTAATTGATTTTAGTATTTTTTATCATCAATAATAATACTAGGTACGTCATTTAGAAGTACAAAACCACCATTTTTATCGTGACTGGTTCATTACATTTCTTATTAATGTTAGCATTTTCTCTATTTTCATACAAAGTTGTTTAATTTTTCTTTTCAGCTTTGACGAATACAGTGTGTACTTTTATTTGACATTCGTATTTGCAAATAAACATTTGCTGAACGTTTAAAAGTAGGTCACATTTGCATAGTTATCTGATTGTTGTTAAAGACTATTGGTCGCGACTTTTTTTATTGCTTTTATAAAATGCATGACCTGCTTTTTATTAACGTTATAATATTCATATTATATTTATAAACATGGATGAACCTCATCGAATCTACAACTTGGCAAAACTTAGGCTTACATCTGCATGCATATTTTTTTATGTAAAGGCACTCTTTTTCAAAATTAAATTTAATAAGTACCAGGATTCATTCAATTCTAATGAATAGTTTTTCAAAATAAACTCATCCTAAAGTACAATAATTTTTCACTTTTTTAAATACACCGTTTACTAAATTAAATATCTATCAAATACTGTTATGTCAATGCAAGCCAGTTTGTTATTCTATTCACAAGTAAATTTAACAAAACTAATGAAAATAATTATGTATCCAGCAGACCGTGATAGGTAATGAATTAATGCATCAATAGCTTGAGCCGAAATCCATTAACGCATTTCACACCCGCTAACATTTTGACGTACGTAAATACTTATAGATACGAAATTTCACATTAAGTGATCGAATCCTTTGTGTTAGTATTGAGGTCAAAATTAGATAATTTAGGTATAAAATTTGTTTTTATCAATTTTTTTTTTAATTTTACTCACATAAACATTTTTATGAAATAATTCGTTATACCAGCTCCAAATTTTGAGCATATATCTACGCCACATAGTGAATGTAACCAATCCCTAGCAACGTCTCAAAATAAATTATGATACAATTTTTTTTTTCGAATTTTAAAGATGACCTATGTCACCTCGTTACACGTTTTGTGTAATATGCATGCTGTTGAACATAGTGAATGAATATTATTACTTTGAAGCGGATATTTATGGCGACCGTATTTTCAAACTACACATTATAAACTTGCTTAGATGTCAATTGCTTGATATCTTCGTTGTTTAAGAATTAATCGGCATCCGTTTTGGCCCAGTACGTTTCCAGGGCATATCACGTGTACTCATAGGTTTTTCTATACTACGCTAGAAGAATACATGGAAGTAGAATATCATTGTAGTCAGGGAAATACTGATTGAAGACCTGATGTTCTAAGCGTTCGATTGAAGCTTTTTATACATATTGCTTCGGTTAGGTCAACCCTCGTGTCAAGTGAATCGAGCCCATTGGAAATCCCTGAAGTAAACACAATGTAACATTAGACGTCTCTGATTCCACAGTTTAGTGTGTAAAGGCCGAGACGCGCCTCCGTTATACAAATACCGGTTTCGCCCTCCATGTAATACCGACCTAATAAGACCACTTTCTTCGCGCTGTTTCAGTCTGTCGATATGCGGAAAGAAAGAGATGATCCAACATGTCGGTATCACTTCAAAGTGTATTGTGTGTCGCATTTCGAGACATTGTATGTTTGACTTGCAAGGTGAACTTGTTTGGCGAAACAGTATGCTAATAGGTAGTGCACTAAATGCGCTCAACTTGACAGCAGTGGTTCTTAAACGTTTTGAAAAAACTTAAAAATAAATATCCTTATCATAAAGCCACTGTTTACTTTGTGCTACACACTCATATTAGAATACTGTTTGATTAAAAAACGACGACACCATACATGATTTTAATCACTAATCGTACATTATGGATCTAAGTCTAAGAACGACATCGAAATTACGACTTTAAATTTACAATCGGTTTGTTTAAGTGTAAAATATATTCATGCCTTGAGTAACGGCTGTTATACGATACTTTTAAATGTATGCTGAAAATTATTTGTACTTTATAATCATGCCATACAGTATCGTGAAGTTTTAGGAAGTCTTTTCAAACGAAGAACGGGAAAATCTGAATCACGAGGAAGCGGTACCATACATTGCTATAGAGAATGAGTGCTAGTTTTGAGATGGTAAGTGGGTGATAATTCAAACAATGTGAAAGCTTTGAAAACGTGAATAAATAGCAATACTAGTAAGTTTAGCTGTTTTGATATATTATTCTAATTTATATAATATTTTCAATGTTTTGAGCATTCACTTTGAGATCCATAATAAATTATAAATATTTATTTATTTATTTACCTTGTTTTCACATGGATCACGTAACAAAAGTTCTCTATTAGGAGACTGCAGTTTCGACTAACTCGTAGTCTTTCTCAATCCTTCTCTAGTATAATCTAATTTATATGTTTCTAATGTGGTATTCGCGAGTTGTTGTTCATTGTTCTCGCCTCAACCCAGATCAGATCTTCATCTTTTTATGTCTTGTTGAATACATCTTGTGTATCATTATCGCGAGTCTTCCAAGATGACAAGAGCTAAAGAGATACAAAACGGGACAGTTGTACCGACTCAATATTTATATTTTATTAATTTTAGTTATATTGTGTAATACTTTATAATTAAGAGTGTTTTATCAGATTCCATAATCTTGTTATCAATATCGTCGGTACTCTATGTTTATTGATTAACATTTCATAAAATATCTTTCACCTGTTATATCCTGCTTTGAATGTTATTATAATATTTAGGCTCATTATTGTTTTTATTGTTCTCTAAATGTATCACTGATTTATTGACCTTCACATGTTTATCAATGCCAATAATATTAACACCACACTCCACTCTAAATAAACAGGCCTTTCATACCGCAATCAACCAATTTCGCCTTGAAAATACAATGATTTAACAACTGTAACGATGTTATATCACTTTATACACAATACAATTTGTTGAATGTAATAGAGATTTCATGTTTGAAGTATTCCTTAATTGCTACGTTTTCATTAAATAAAAAAAAATCTTTCCGTCCTTGTTTTTTTTTTATTCGTTATCTCATAAAATGATAGATGCCACCTGATATTATGAAATATTGTAAATTTATGATTAGATTTGTCGAAAGTTTTGTATTAAAAACTGAATATATATTTATCTTCTATACACCCATTTATAAATTGTGTCCTTATAAAATATAATTTATAGTGTTTCGTATAATGTAGAATGTTGGGGATTTATATGTAAATAGTTTAGTAAAGAGGACGAGATAAGTGGTGTCGCGATCCTCGGTCGTAAAACCATATGAATATTTTTTCTCTTTTATTACTTAAGCGTTTCATATGCGAGTATTCGTGTGTAATATTATTAAAAAATAAACATAACATTATTTTAAAATTCTAAATTTAAAAAATATTTTTACATGTATTTTTTCATTGAATCTGATATATTTAGAATATTTTTTCAAGCGGATGTAATCTCTTTCGGGTCATTTTCGTATCTAGTTGTAGCAAATTTTAAGAATTTCCGAAAAACCGAGCGTAGGTGGGCCTTCCGAAGAAGGTGATCTGTTTAGCATTTGATTTTATTCTGCCCACATCGCGGGTTATATCCCAAGGTAATAAGGTTGGGTTCTCATAGGAACTACTGGACAATACAATGTATGGAGGAGTACGTGAAATTTTTTTTTCGTACAATCCAGAAGTGAACAAAACTATGTAAACACAAAATCAATGTTAGTAATTAACTGATCTTATATTTTTTCATTACGAGGGAACGATAATTTTTCACCCCTTTTTGTCATTTAATTTTAAAATTAAGCAGCATTCTAAAATTTACCAGCAACTTCTCAATAATCAATATTATGCTTTATTAATTTTATTAGAGATGTGTGTTAAATTATTATATATCTTGTCAAGTACTCATTGACGAGAGATTATCCCTTAGAAATTGACTGAAACTGTATTTTATTTAAATAAAGAACAAGATAATATAACACTGACCATAAATTTAAAATTTTTGCAATGTTTTTTTTTATCAAGTTAATACAATAGTAAAAACAAAACGCAGCGAGAAAACCGTCACTTTCATATGTAGTTATTACAGCAAGAATATTGTTCTAGAGTCTAGAGTCTAGACTCTAGACTCTAGACGAAATCATTTTGGGATGTTCTTGTTTACCATACAGTTGGGCACGTCAGCTCCTCTAGTAATTCTTTGATCTCATATAAGTTAAATCTTTTCCCGTATAAAGCAAAGGGATTGCGCAGAAAATTGAATGACCCTTGATACCGTCCGGCTGGCTCGACCCTAGTTACTCATAGGTTGGAATGGCAACGGCTTCTGACCTTATATATGCGGAGTATGTATGATGTTTGCTTTAGAAAGCATTGTACATATTGCAGAGATTCGAGCTGAATATTCCACATGTTAATAAATTGATCTTGTTCATTTAGAGTGGATAAGTGTGTTTAGGACGGGATTCCAGAAATATTATCATAAGATCTATATTGACACAAAAAAATTGTTTATTCTGAAGGGTTAGTCATCGCCAAATCAATCACTTAACAACCTCATTTTTTCTAATCTCTAACACAGCGGCATCAGAGATTTTTTATTTATTATATACAGTATACAGGTATGATCGAGATGCAAGATTCTGTTGCTGCAAACCAATCCACCGGATTGATACTACGAAGAAGAATACAGGTATATAACCCAAACAAACTCGTACTTCTAAAAGGAAAGCTGTTGATATATTAAAGGACTATCTTATGTTTTTTGAAATGGTTTGTTGTGGACAAATTATTGTATAATCAAATATGATAATATACTCGTAATTGCAATTTTATAATCATTTTAAATCGATATTTTGCTTCTGGGCTTTAAGTACTAAAGTAATGATTAAAGTACTAAAGTATATTTCCAGCTTGACGTTTTGTCAAAGTTCAAAACGAAAGAAGTAAACGCTTCACTTAACGGGCCGTAAATTATCCGTAAGGCAAATTTAATTTGTAACAAAAGTGCTATCTCCAGCAGGCGGCGGGAGATAGCGCCGCGACTGAGTGGGGTCAAAGAACAATGGCCAATTACAACGGAGTTAGATGTGGATGTCAAGAGCAGCCAGGATGCCGTACCGGGCTTCTGATGCTGCAGAGCATGGGATAGGAACAATCCCATTCGAACTGACATCATAGGCTTTGTTCATTTTATTACATATATCCAATAACTATAATACATATTTTAATGAGCTGTCTCTGTGACATGATGTCCTTGATAATAGCGATTAGTACAATTATTATTCATCTATATATATGGATTTTTTAAATTTTTATTAGAGTATTATTTTATTATTTCAGTATTCTAATCTACTTTTATAGATCATTTACTATATTACAATATTATTAATAATTAAATATACATATACTATACATAAAATTCTTTTTTTCAACGCGTCAATCCAAACACAAAAATAACGGCAGAAGCGGGATGCGAACCGCGGACCTTGGAAACCAACTAATAATATTAAGCTTGTGAATAAATGAAGACTGATTGAATAATACAAAATAAAAATATACATACTTTGAATATATACTATAGCGACATCTATCATACGATGATAACAATGACATAAATACTAGTTTCAACGTGAGTCGGTCCAGGCATAGTAATAGCTGAGTCGGCTGAGCGGTATGAATACCTGGGCATAGTTGGTTTCCAAGGTCCGCGGTTCGCATCCCGCTTCTGCCGTTATTTTTGTGTTTGGATTGACGCGTTGAAAAAAGAATTTTATGTATAGTATATGTATATTTAATTATTAATAATATTATTCATCTATTCGTTCTCATTCATGTGGCAGGTGAATAAATGGAGGAATAAATTGAGACTAAAATGTATTTACTTAGATTAATCAAATAATGCAGATTGTACAGGGAGCGGCAAAAAAAAGCTGACGGTTTTAAATCATATTTTTCGTCGCTGTTTTGATTTAAAACCGTCAGTTTTTTTTGCCGCTCCCTGTACATATAATAATAAATGAGGATAAATTTTAATTAATTTTGATAATTTTATTAAAATAGGTTGAGCAGGCCTTTATTATGTCTTTGCCTTGTCTCCACTCCGTGATATTTTGAATAATAATATCATGTGTTAGAAACTCTGACTCTATATCAATTTTTGACCAATCAACTTTGCATATATATTTCGTTTTGACAACAAGCTAGCTCACTTTCACAGAAGATCCCGCAGAAGATGTGTTTTGTTGGAAAGGTCAAAGTATTTTGTCCTAGATTTGCGGGCTTGTGGCCCGATGCGGGTGGCGCATTAGCATTTTTACATTGTTAGACGGCGCTATCTGTCTGGCGACTGCAGCACTGGAAACAGGTCGACTGATAAGCGCCCCACGCCCCACCTCTTCGTCAGTCTGTCACTGATGCCAGGAGAGTCGAAGACATGTTTACACATGCATGAATACATGGAGCTGTTGACAGATCAATAGAATATTAGCTTTGAAATCGGGCTTATGACCATCTCAAAACAGACTCCAGAAATTATGTCAGCTAATTTAGATGCCCGATTGCACCTGCAATCTGCACCGTTTTTAGAAACAGGCCTACACTAGTATTTTTAGGATGGCGACTGAGAGATGGCTGCAAATTTTACGTTTCAACAACATCAAATTGTTCAATATCTGGCAACACCAAAGTCCCCTAATAAATTTCTTGATCAGTTTGATAGTATCGGTTTTCCGTTAAATTTTTTTGAGTATAGTGGAACCTCTCATAACGAGCATAATTCGTTCCAGAATCGCGCTCGTTAAGTGAAACACTCGTTAAGCGAAACAAATTTTCCCATAAAAATCAATGTAAAACACGATAATGCGTTCCTTGCGAAATATATATTTTTTCACTTTTTTTTGCTCGTTATGAGATGTCCACTTTTTTTTATATTTCGTAGTCTTGAGTTCAGTTGAAATGCTTTGATAAAAAATATCGTTTTCTGACGCCTAAACCGTTTACCTGCCTGATTTTTGAAGATTAACCATTGAAAAATATTGATTATATTTTGTTATTTGCAATTCAGTACCTTTTCAGTGTAACCAATTAAGGTACACTTTAACTATAATGTTTATCAGTTGCGCGTGCTTGCCTCGTTACTGTCTTGTTTATGGACTCGTTCCAATGATAACCGCAACAATTATTTTTTATTGGAGATTACGCCTTCAGTTATTCAATCATTTCAATGATTTATTATGTGGGGACGACCCTCTTGCTGAGATAATTTGAGCAGTTTATACAAATTTATTAACCTTCTGTCTTTTTTATTTTTATCCTTAGTACTTGGGATTGTGACCATCAACAAAGCGAGGCTTGTAGATGATATACCTCTATTTCGCGATATAGTCCATTTATACTACTACGCCACTTTTCTTGGTAGAACTTTCCGTTGAACTTTCATTTTTCCAATGAATAAAGTCTTTTACGTCAATTCGAATTGCTTCTGATGTACAAATAATTGAAGTATGCTCCTATTGCACCTAGTGAAGCTCAAAATCCTGTCATTATATTACGATATCATTAAACTACCTCTTCCTTTAATATCTAGCCTTGGAACATGACACCTAGAGAAAAGGAAAGTCACATACACTTTCTCTCAACCTCTCTCCAATTTATGTTGGAGCACTACATACCTATGTGGTCGATTTACTTTACTTAATATTTAAAAAATGGCATATGTTTTACATAATATGCATATTTATTTTTTAAGTTAAATAAATTATAAAAATTACCTAAGCTTATTGTTGTTGTTAAGCAGTTATTTTTTAATTCGTTTAGATGTGAAATTTCTCAGTAACGAACAAGACGAAGTCTAAGGCTTGAATCCTATGTCAATCCTTACACTTTCTTTGATTAATTAATGAAATAAATAAATGATATTATGCTTTAATAAAACGTAGTTTACTATGTATATTATGCCTATAAATATTTATTAATTTGTGGCGAAAATATACGACTTTATTGTTTGAAAAACATCACTACCATAATTTCAACCATCTTTACCCATAATAATGGTATTCCGCTGGTGTTTACGTAGAAATAAAATATATTTATAAATAACCACATAAAATATATTTGTATGTTTTCTTTGCATGAGTTGTTTATACGAAATAATAAAATAATAAAACCAGATCTTTTCACAGCAAAATGTAGCTACAAAAAATATGGTCATAAATAAAGAAACATTAAAACATTCGGCTGAGTAATCGCCAGCACTTGTAGTAATAAAAAATCTAAGACAAATGTGGATCACACATGTTCTTACAAAATATGCACAGAATAACATGGTCTGGGAAATCCAGAGTCAGTGAATTCTATTAAGAACCAGCTCGGACTAGTAATTGAGAATTTCTCAATATTTGTGATGGACAATTTGTAGTTACAAATTGCATATATATCAGTGCTTTTTAAACTTTTTGGTTCCATTCTCCCTTTGGCAATTTTTCTGAATATACAATCGTGTGTAATCAGTGGCATAATCAAAGACCTGCTAATTATAGACTGTGATGAACCCAGGATGAACATATGTTGTCACCTAAAAACGCACTATTAGTACAAAATACTTACTACTGCAGGGTTGTATATGATTGATTACCTAAAAAAGGAAAAGCGTATTTTATATTAACACATTCGCATCAGGTGACATTCGCACTCAGCTGTTACTCTAATACGGGCGATAAATCGATGTCGCGCGTAAAAAATATGTTTCTACATAAACTGCCATAACTTTTAAAATATCCAACATAACTACATATTTTTTTCAATATGATACTCAACAATTATAGCAACACCATCAAAATTATCGAAAAGTTGTAGAACTTCTAACAATAATTTTAAATTATGTCCACAACTTGAAAATACACATTAAAACTTTTAAGGGTACTTTTTTTAGGGTTATAAATATTTTTTAAGATTTAGAATATGATATTCATGGTAATAATAACCCTTAGTAAGGGTATTATCACAAAAAATATACATAAAATACTAGCGATTATTTATTAAAATTTAAAATATATGTTCATTTTACAAAATAAACAAACATTATTTATTCTAAAAATTGAAACGAATTTGTAGTGACCTTGTGTCTTATATATGCGTTTACTTTTGTAAAATTGATAATGTCGAACCTTATAAGTAAGAAAAAGTCAAATACTTGTAGAAAAAAACAAGTATAAATACCCTACCCGACTTTAAAGATCAGAGTGCGTAAAAGGTAAAAATACCCTTCCCGTAATTAACCGTCAATCGACGTAACGGGTATTAATACCTTTCCCGATGCGAATGTGTTAATATCAAAGAATAATTTTAGTTTTCGAAGTTGACACACTTAAAATATATCTATATATATAAAAGAAAGTCGGGTTATATTTGTTTTTATAACTCAAGAACGGCCAAACCGACTTGGCTGAAAATTGGTGGAAAGGTAGCTTAGAACCCAAAAACGTCCATGGTATACTCAAAATTGATTTGATTAAGAAAAAATATTGAACATTTACGTAAACATGTTTTCAAACAAGACTATTGTAACTTGACAGCTGTCAGATAAGACGGTGTTGCCATAGTCAGCAACATAACTAAAAATGACGCAATAGTAGGTATTGTAAGTAGGTACCTACGTAAGGTACGGAATATTTTGAAACAAAAAGAAAACAAAAGGCAGGAAAAAAAAGACAAAAACAAAATAAATATTAGTGAAAATATCAGTTTAATCTTTTATTTGTTAAAAATGTTATAACAAAAAGCAAATGGAAAGGCATCTTCTTATTCTATTGTGTTATTTTTATTTTTTATTATTTTCTCTATTTATTGTATATTTATGTATACTATTCTAAATATATGTTTCTAAATATTTGTAAAAAAATTGGAATGGACCAAATATATGATATCATATGTACCGAAAAATTAAACTTAATAAAATCCAAAATCTGCTCATTTATTGCCTTTCGGGTGAAACAAAGTTCACCGGGTCAGCTAGTAATAATATAAATATCATAAATAATTATTTTGTAATAAATAAACCACAATTCATAAAGATTGTGTGAAGTGTGAAGTGTGAAGTGTGAAGTGATTCAGTACTTCAATGGCTTTAATGGTTGTTTTCCTTAATTGTAACGAGCCTCGCTTATAAAGTTATTTGACCGCTCTTACGTAAACATTTTATCCTGACATTAAATAATATTTGCACTTGCTATCCTCATGGAATCACCATGGCTCGAGTTAATTCTCCCATAAACCTGGTTTTATTGAAGGCATTTAAATAAAAATGGAAATTGCCTTGCTTAGGTACCGGTTGATATTTCTGTGTGTAGATTTTATTTTGATAAGGTTATTAAAATTTACGGTCTTTCTCTGGAAGAGGGTTCGATAACATTTTTATTGCATTGCATTTGAAACATAACGAAGAATACGATCTTAGTTTTAATATCTGTCGTATCATTCCAATTTAAAGCATTTAGAAGTCACAAAAGGCTGTTACAAAGTAATAGGTTATTTATATGATAAGCGAATGATCTCACCAGGTAATTTTAATCGAATGTGTGAGTGGAATAAGAAACATATTTAAAATAATCAGAATGGGTAGAGACCGTGTCACTTTTTAATTTTTTATTTTCATGTGATTAATTTTGTTTTAGATATATTTATCATGTAATAATGTATTTGTTATATTAGTTTTAATTTGTTTAGTAACTTGTTAATGCACTTCTATCTTTCATTTATATTACTAGTTTAATTTATTTAATAACTTGTTAGTGCGCTGTCTTTCATTTGTCTTAATATACCTTCTTGACTTTTTTGCTGCCTTTGAACACACTACTCCCATGTCAGCTCTTTATAATAAAGTTTCTCTGAATAATTTCGTAATATCTATTGTATTTACTGGACGGTCTTTCCGTTTGACAAACACCCAACTAAGGGGGCCTAAATATTAGTCCGAAAAAATATGTCGACAACATACAATATAATATTATATAATTCATACATTATATTTTTTGTTTTAAGATTGTATTCTCAATACATAAACGACACAAATTTTTAACCTACTGTTACTTTTTAATGTTTTTTTTTTTTTATTGAAATAAAACATTTATGATGTTGGAATTTTAATTCGAAGGAGAGGGCTGCCTACTCCTGAAACAATTACAGCGTGGAATTAAGTAGTGACTTTATTATTGCCAACCACAAATATCAACACTCAATCTTGCTGGGGCGTTAAGGGCAGCCCTAGCGCCTCGTCCTGCGCGCCCTCCTCAGGCCCTGCTAAGTAATCCCGCCCATAAATTAGAATTTGTCATATTGTTATTTATGACTTTTGCATAATATGTCCAAATACCGTTTAAGAAAACTACGTCGGAAATAATTTACTTTTATTCAAAACACTACTAGTCAAGTTTCCTACAGTAATTTAACTTGAATATTTAAAAAAATAAGGCTTGAAATGTTATTATTTATATCGGCCAAGATTTTGTATATTTTATTATAAGATATTCTTTATTTATAATGCTGTAATGAAAAGAAATTGCTGCGATTGATAAATATTTTATTTAATTATATCGTTCTTTCAGACATTATATATATATTTTTAAATTCGCTCTAAAGCTGCATCGTATGGCGACTACATATTGAAGCCACGCAGTTCTACTGATTCCCATTATCCACGCCTCGTCCCAAGTTATATTTGAACCTGACGCTTTACCGTACCACGCATAGTTCCTAACGCCTGCACGTAAGAGATCCTGATGGATTAAAGTGAAGAAAATTCAGTATTTGAAGCATATTTGGGGATTCATTAAAAAACATTTTCAAGAAGGTCGGATGATCCTAACTCTTCCAAAAACATTGACGTAGTCAGTTGCTTACAACAGTGTTGTCACGTGCTCATTCATCTAAATACTATTCACGCAAATGTTAACCAACTGAGAACCGGTGTTTAAACATGGTCGATGGTTAAACACAAGTTGAATCTACCCCTTCGAAATATAAATAATTATACTGTTCATTGATGACATGTCAATAATTAAATTTATAACGTTCAGTTATTTTCATGCGTCGTACAGTATGCCATAATAACGTGTGAACGTTCGAATGTAAATAATGAATGTAGTGCCACGGCATTTAAGCTATTACTTGTGTGAGTTGTGCGGTTGTTTGGGCGGATGAATAATTTCTTCATATCTGAGCTCGCGACTCTCCGAGCGTACCGCACGCACCGCAACTTTACCGCACATGTAGCAACCGCTGGTATATTACTTGTTAGTTATGACCGCAACAACCTGCAAATATATAAAGTGCGAAGCGGTCATACATTGGAAATAATGTGTCTGCCGTAATAACAAAATATTTGATAAATATAATAACCGCAACTAAACAAAAAAATAACGTTTTGTCTGATCTTCAATCCATGGAATATAAAAGTTCAGTCTGTACATTAAGCTTTTTCATTGCTACCATCAAATTCACTGCCTTTCCGAACTTTCTCAATTGATTCCGTCTTCACCTATTCATAAACTGAAGATACGTGGATCTGTTTTGTCGGCTCAAATCGAACAGATTCTTTGGAATGTTTTCCCCGCAAGTGGTAGTAATACCATGTAAGACGAATCTTTTCAAGATAATACATTAATAAACACTTGCAATCTCTTCAATCTATGTACACAAACAATATACTTGTACATTGCATTTCATTTCATATGGTCATTATTAAATCAAACTGACTTTATACAAACCATAAATTCCATAAATAATACATTGTTCGTATGTTTGTACGTATATAAAGTAAGTCTTTTTCCAATGTAACTATGTACGTATAATTTTATTGGCAAATAAACTCTGCAGTAAATTTTTATCGCAGATTTCTATCCAATTTGCCATGACACAAGTATGTAGCAGCATTAAGCTACTATAGAGTATTATTCCACGATAGGAAAGATGTAAGATTGTAGCCGCTATCAACTAATGCTTATAGTCAATTGTTGTAATTAATTAATTGAGATCAAAATATATAAAAAATATATGGAATAACTTCATTTTCTAAATTTTACATTATAAAAGTAATTGAATTCAATTAGTTACTCGCATTACATCGTGACATAGACGTGTGAGAATATTTTCGACAGTCCATATCTACTTGTTTTTAATCCTGTATGTTTTGTTTCTACTGTGTACAAGGCTAGATTAACTTTTTTATGATAGACTTTATAACAACATTTGAAAAGTCACACACAATCTTATTTTGCTATTTGCTTGATATAGCGGAAGACAGATCGATTTCCACATCATTCCAACTTATATTTTTACCCAAACTACCATGGTGATTATTTCAGTAGCATCCACTTACTGGAATTTTTTGAAAATTCACATATATTGTGGTTACCACTTAAAACTGAAGAATATTAAGATAATACCAAATTTATCGTACTGAAAAGACTTTCCACAATACATTTTTGTTCACAATCTAATTCTATGAACATTGCTATAATATACCGTCGTAATCGTATGATTGTTGCGTCGTTTCCCATTGCGGTTGCTTTTCATACATTATTAAAAGTTCGTAAAGCCCTCCTTTGTCGATAACGAGCAGTTAATGTTCCCAGTCGTCGCAAGCACCGTTACTCGAGGCCACAATGGAAGGGCTTACGTGATTTGGGAAAATAAAATTAAGCCCCGCCGGACCTGTGCGGTCGGAAGGACTTTACTTTTGTGGGACGGGCTCGGCAAACACATGTTGGAAATCACTGAGCCGATCATGCATCAAAGATATTTATGGCTTGTATGAAAACTGGGTCGTTTCTGCACGAATCTAAAGAAAATTTGCATGCAGGGCAGTAAATTGGAAACGGGAATCAGATGGCATTATGCTATGTTCACACGAACTGAGCAGACGAATTAGTTACCCTGTGCTTAAATAATACACTTCTCTTTGCTCGCCGTGGTTAAGCATACCTACTTACACCATTCTTCGTGATAATACTATAATAAAAATGTTGGGTAAATTAAGTTGCTAAGTTCGTGCCAAAATAGCATAAATATGGTATAAATTAATATAACCATCCATATTTTCGATGGAGCTTCAATTTATGTATTATTATTTTCCTTAGAACATCAACTAACAATTTGGAGCATATTTTCTTGCATATCTGTTCCTTAACTGAAGCGTATGGTTGGTACACAATTCTACCATGCAGTCTTGTCAGCTGCTATTATCCTTGTTGAAAATTTTCTTTGCACTCGCAGATTTTACAGATCCTTATGTAATTTCGTTAGCTTCACGGCCAGATTTGGAGCATGGCTCTTCGGTTGAACCTTCGCCACACACGACTCAACCAAAAATCCATGACAAGAACCCTTTTCCATTGTCAAAACTCGTATATGACAGCCCCGACTAAATATCTTATAGTCCACTAAAGGAACAAAACTTGGTCCGCTTATGCTTGAACCTTCGCCACACACGACTCAACCAAAAATCCATGACAAGAACCCTTTTCCATTGTCAAAACTCGTATATGACAGCCCCGACTAAATATCTTATAGTCCACTAAAGGAACAAAACTTGGTCCGCTTATGCTTGTGTTGAGTATCATTAATATCACACTTTGTGGTTGTCGTATCCAGTGTCTTAAATCGGAACATTCAAAGTTGAGAGCGCGTGAGCTTGCGTTGCAAATCCTCAATTATTGTGCTCGGAAGGCTGGCGTTGACGGCTTCGATGGGCGGAGGATCGGCCGTCAGTCTTCTCCGGCCACTTCAATAAACATGTTATCGGCCGGAGCTTTAAGGCGCGCGGGGAGCTTTCGAGCCGCTGAAAAGGATTCTGTTTATTTGCCCTGAAAAAAGCGCTTACTCGACTGACGCGAAAAGCGCTCGAGTGGTTGTTGCGTTACAGGAATGTATGCGCGACTACCTTGAGATGGGATTTTATTTCCTAGAGTGTCAAAAATACGTAAGCTGCGACAAACCTGCGATATATTTGAATTGAAATGACTTCAAGAGGATTTTCTCCACATATATTGAAATCTGTACAACTTCGATAATGATTGTAATGTCATTTAATATTAGCGGAGGAAAATTATTATGCTGAGCAATCTTACCAAATGAAATTTAAAAAATGATTATTTGTAATGAAATGACAGTAATTACTGTACAGTTCTCGGGACAAACAACTCTATACACTGATAAAGTTGGTTCAATGAATAAATTATTTTTCTTGAATGTTTTTTAGATATCAAAATGCTAATACTTTCTTTGTTTCATTCCAGGTATGTACCTTATCATGAACCCCTTAATTCGAAGTGATTATCGTTGTGTGTATCAAATTATGAACAAAAAAACATTTTATATATTTTAGTGTCAAACCTTTCCACTGTAATTAAAAATCCTCGAATGACATTCATTGCATAGATAATTAAGTGAATCTTACCTTTTCTTCACTTTTACTTCATACACTGCAAAAAAATTTATTTTCAGCGTCAAATTTTCATTCTCACCCTTTACACGTAAAATATTCAGAATAGACGGTAAACAAACATAATTTGGCCGTGTTGAATACATTATACGTTTCATCATAAGCAACTTTTTTTGTTTATTTTACTTCATTTTAATTTTTATAAGATTCCTTTAAAATCAATTATTATAATGGCTTATCGCATATATAAGAAATATAATTTATGTACGAAATACTATTTGGACATATTTATAGCATACGAGTACATTAAAGATGTCACAAAGTTACGTGTCGATTTTTGATGATTTTGTATTTGATTATTCATCATCATCATCATCATCAGCCTGTGTCCGTCCACTGTTGAACGTAGGCCCCCGCATGAGTCTCCATCCTCTTCGATCCTCCGCCTTCCGCATCCAGGTCACTCCCGCTATTCTTCTTATATCGTCTTCTTATTTGATTATTATACCATACAAAAATCATTGTTTTTTCCTATGTATTCAATAAAACAAAGGTAATCTAACTTTTCATCACGAAATAACATAACCGATGTTTTACCACTAATATAATTGATTGATAAGCCAACCATACATTGTTTCAGGATCAAATTTTTGGTATTTTAAAACCATAAATCTTTATATAATAAATCTCTGTCCTCACATCACCAGGGAAAACTAAGACTCAAAAAAGTATAATTGCATTTTTAACTGCTAATGTTTATGTCTCCGTTTCTTATTTCAGTAACTAGGGTAAATTTAAATATTCTCTCTGGAACAGATACATTTAGTCGAGCACATTATTGTATTTATGAGCTGATGCTTCTGATAATGTAATTTATTTGATAGGACTACGGCAAAGTAGCGAAGAACTTTCTTATCTGTCCGCGAATGAATTTCCCCTCGCAATTCTCATAATAGGAATTTAAAAGCTGGAAACGCTTATGTCAGATATAAATTTGCTCCAATGCGCAGTTAGTACTGCAGTTTCAAGATATCGGGCACTGACTGTTTTTTTAAAGTATTATATTTGTACAATTTATATTGTACATAAACCAGATATTTTTGAAGATAACTTACTTGAGTAGATGTTAAAAAAATAACGGTGTAGAAATTTAGATAAAGTTCAAAATTGCCTAAAACTATAAAAGTATCTGCTTATTAATTATATACATAGAAGCTTTCTACATTTCTACAAGATATACATACAAAAACCATATACTGGCATTTATCACTTTTGTACATGAATTCGTATGAGATTCTGAGGAAGGTATTGACGCATTCGATAGAACATTGACTTTGGTGCGCACTGTCGTTAGTTCGAATCCTACACATGCCATCGTTTTCTTTTTCTCTGCTTACTTTGAGAATAAAAAATATTATCCTATTTGATTTTATTTTTTGTTAATCGTTTGCAGATAAACAATTCGATATTACGTATATAAGTTATTAAGGTTTTTTATTTAATAAAGGTAAATTAATATATTAATGTCTTTTTGTACTGGTTTTTATGGAGTTTATTGTTCTTCACGATCGATAGTTCTAGGTGAAATCCATATTTTTAATGTTGCAAAATAAATATATCATAAACAATTTTATGAAGACGATACTTACGAATGTTTTATTTTTATTTTCATTAAATTATTGTAAGTATAAATACAATTATCATTTAAAACAATAAATTATTACTGAATAATAGAGATAAAAGATGGAAAGCCTTTTGAAATTAAGCATCTTAGAAGTTACATTGTAAAGAAGTTAAGTAACTTTCTCGAAATTTAACGGACGCTTTCTCTCAACTTCAATATGAAAATAACAATAAAGTGAATTTCACGAATCGGTTAATTAACATTCTTTGAAAGCACCTGAAAGCAAAGAGTATCATAAGATTACCGTATTCTGTATAGCGCTTTCGACAGTTTGTAATTGAGCGGGGCTGGTTTTATCAATAGAAATCGTCAAAATTATATAAAATATTCTCTCCTTGTTCGGAAAGTTTTCTCGCGTGGCATGATTTATTGTCTGATTCATATTGAATTTCAGAGTAATGAAAACGGCTGAAAGAAACTTGGGAGGGAAACGTTAACTGGAGAGCATTCTTTGAATTCCTCGCGGGACACCGCCCACATTGAATAAATACTCCGTAATATATTGTGTTTCCGCAGCCCGAAAAGTTATATTTCACCTGAAACGACAAGACGGTAATGATCATTTTGTTTCAACCATACAAAAAGTGCTGCCAACCTCACTTTTTAAACTTATTACGCGTATTTATAACTCTTCTACGAGTATACACTCAATCTTTCCTTTACATTGTTTATATTTTATAGTTTATCGGTATCTGAAAGTATATGCTTTCAATGATAACCGACGTATAATATTAATTATTTAGTATAAATAATTAAATTGGATTAATATATATCTAAATACAAATAAGAATACAAAACGGTGTTCCTAATGTGTATTATATCGAATCTGTAGCTGTATTGATTATTTCGACACCTTAACTAAAAACATATTGTTCTTTTTATCTTTCAATGTTCTGACTGCGCTGGTGAGTGCACAATCTGCATCTTGACAGACGCTGTTGCACAGAAAATGGATGTTCCTTGCGTTAATTCGCATGCCCAGTCGCAGAGCGTTTGCTTTGTAACCTGCCGATAATGTTCTTCAAATCTACAGTGAAGTGTTCCGAGTGAGAACACATATTATATAAATTCTATAAACTACTGTATCACTTAGGTCCGTAACAATGCGATAAGGCAGTCATATTCCGACTTTTTTACGTGACATTGAATTAAAAATATAATTCGAATGACTCATTGCATAAAAAAACTGAAATTAAAAGCAGCTGTTTATTTCATCCATATTCGCTTTCTAGCGGTATACAGTAACCACATAATGTCGTCTTAAAATATGCCCTCGTTTTAATTCACCTGTGTATTCCCTAGATCTTGTAATATGCTCGTACATTCTAGTTTTATAAAATGACAAAATCAATTTTTTTGTTCTCTGTTTAGGGTTTGCACACTTTTGTGTGTAAACATTATAAGGAATTCCAATCAGCAGTATATATTCGCGCTGTTTATTGTGCACCTTCCTAATGAAGTCACGCACCTCTTCACCATTCCAATCCATTAGCCGAAGTGTCCACTGGTTGGTCTATTTACGGAGAACGAAGTATCTGACCCGCAACTTCGGGTGACGCGCCCGTGAGCCGTGTGAAAAATCGATGATTATTTTCACGTTTTTAGAGTTAACGATGGAATGAGCTCAGTGTTTCTTTTATGTTGAGAAAACCCAGACGGAAAACTGTCTGAATGTTTAAATGGAATTACACAAGCCAAATAAAATTGTTTGTGTTATATTGAAAACAGACTTATTTCAGGAAAAGTTTAATTCTTCCATGTTTATGAATTACACATTGCCTATCAATTCATGAAATTTGAAGTAAAACAGATTTTTTACATAGCGTGCGATTCAGAGTAATGTTACACGTAGAATACCAACGTGTTTTTAATAAACATTTTTACTAACAAAATAAACTATTTTGTTGAATTATTAACTAAAATATTATTTAGCATTTAATTATTCTTAGTAGCATTGTTCCCCGCTTTGTATTCTAAGATTGATAGCTGAATTAGCTTTGTTAGTATTATTTTATATTGTAAATATATTTACATACAAAGTTTAAAAAAATCAATGGTATTTCAAACGATACCTTATTGTCATATATTAAAATTATCAATTGGCACACACTTTTGTATGTTATCGTATACATATATGTTCTCGATCATATGACCATTATAATCTCTGGAGTCTTGACAATAAGCTTGTGATCTACCCTGTTAGCCTGTCAGTCACTCTGTTCCAAATTATCACCGCATTCTAAAAAAACAGTGATTATAATACTTTCTAAATACGTGACGTAGTATACCGTCTACGGATCGTAGTGAATCCACAATGACAAGAGCATTGACGCTTAAGTTATGTTAAATAAAGCTTTTTTTGTTCTCATTCGCTCACCGCTCCCCACTGTTCATATTCCAAAATATTTATTGTTTCAGTATATCATATCCATTCAAGAAGCATATTCCACGTTACACATGTGCAAAGAAAAACACGAATAACATTCGCGGGGCTCTAGTCTGCGACCTTCGAATTCTCACGCAATGCCATAAGTAATAGCCATATAACACGTTGCAAAGTTCAAGCATATGGTTTATTAATTTTTATGCTAAATTTCATTGCCATTTAATGTAAATTAAGCCATGTAATATATTATTTATTTTTTAAATAAAAACTTTGCTCACTAAAATGTCAAGTGAATAATTTTATGTATCTTATGTCAAGTACAAATCAAAATTCAAGCATTCTTTGGGCGAACCATTCAGTGTTTACTTACTTATTATTTTTTATCGTTTTCCGATTGTTTTTTATCATTTTAGTTTATATTTTAATCGGCTGTTGAATTTTTATAAAATACCAGTATACTACTTAAATTTTTACGGCCTTCTTTGATATTGTGGCTTTTAATATTAATTAATATTACCTCTTTTTCAACTACTTCATTGCTTAGCACTCGCTAGACTCATTCAGAGGGAATCAATCCTTAAGCTCTCAGTAATAAATATATTGTATAATCCTAAATATCATATTCCTTAATTTCCCCCGGTATATCAAGTTGCATCAATATCATAAAGTTTCATCAAGATCATAAACCTATTCAGTCAACTGTTGAATGTAGGAGGCGTAATAGGTACGCTCCCGCGTTTGAGTCTCACCATTCTCGATCTTTTACCTTCTGCATCATGTTGCTCTCTGTTTCTTCTTTTGCCTCGAGTACATCTACCGAGGTCATCCGACATACCGTTTGCCAATCCTCAGGCGCCACTCCATTACCATTACCTTCGTTCCTGATCGTCTCTTCGGAAAATGTGTCCCATTGATTTGTGTATGTATTTTTATAGTAACTTCATGTAACTGAATTTACTCGTATTACCTTCATAATAATTATTTGGAAGGATATATTTTAAATACACTCCGGACCATAAATCTTTTCATTGCTCTCTGTAAAAACTTAATTATGGGAGTAAGGCCTACCGCCAGGATGGATGCCTCAATATTGGTGTCTAATTTGGCAATGTAATAAAGTGTTTCGTGTTACAAAAAACTCATATCGTAAAGAGGCAAATATAACTTAGTCCCAAGGAATGAAAATGTGTTAATTGAGGAAGCTTGGCTTTGATAACAGTAAAAGTTGATTCTCGTTGATGTATTTCGCCTTGGTTAGCATTAGTTTATGGGCTTATGACACGTAGCTGACAACTAGGTACATTCCAGTCTGGAACCAATCAGCCGGGCGTGTTCCAAATGGGCGTAGGTGACCGAATTAGACTTCTATTTTAACTCACCTCCGCAGCGGTGAGAGAGATTTCGCTGTATGGAGTATCAACAAACCGGAATGGCTCTTAACGAACTCAGAGTTAAGCCCTGATAGGAAATACTTAACTAATACATCTATCCTTTCAATTGAATGAGCACTAATATAGTTTATACTAAGTTGCGTAGTTCATGTTTACTTTCTTTCAGTGATTGGCGCAGACTGGGCCCAATTCTTATGGTACCCTCCACAATCAATCATATTGAAAAATACTACGCATATAAAAAATGCAAACTGTAAAAAGTGGCAATAAACATGATGTATGCTAGAGCTTAGGCCCTAGGGTGCATCAAGTATATTGCAATATAATAAGTACATCAAGTCTCATATTTGAATTGTTAATATCAAATTCTCTAAAAATATGCTAACTCCTTTCTAACTCCAATTAAATTAAAAATTACTCTCAGTTTTTGTGATTAAGCCTATTTCATCAGGTGCACCTATAAAATATGTATTAATTGTAATTATTTTTTTCACACTATACACAGATTGATGTGTATTACTTCTCATTCCAATCGTAATACTACAATCCGTGTGAAGTCAGAATACCGTAGCTTGGTATGAACTAAAATATATTTACGTCTAAATATACACATTCCACCAGCCTTTTCTCATTCATGACATCGTCACATGGAAACACTCTTACGACATTTCTCAACAGCCGAAGCAGTACCCCGGCGTCTGGAGTGTGATATATGCAGCTGTAGGAGGACGACGATTCGAGGAATTTCCAGACTATTTCCTGCTGCGAATGTCGAGGGGTTCCACTGAGCCAGTTATTGAGCTTTTGAACAGACTGCTCTTTGGGGTTATATGACTTGTATTATATGTTATTACTCGCATTTCGCTAACTAGTGTTTGTAGTTTGTAATTCGTAGTGCGCTGGATGCTTGGCATGGTTAGTATGAATTCTGGAATTTAATGAATTTCGTATTTTACTTCCGTGAATCTCTGTATATACGAGTATGATAACTATATCACGAGATTTCACTTTGTCACGGTTACTATGAAGATGTATTATTTAAACCATTGTTTATTTACGAATTTTAACTTGCTTTTCATAACGTTTCTTTGTTTTCGTTACACTTAAAGAACTTTATTGATATCCCGAATTTATGGATGGCAACTTTGAGATATGTAATTGATTTTGAACTGTGAGAAAGTGCATATTAACACTATTGGAGTAGGGATCATAAAGGCAAACCACACAAGTTTTTTTTTAGAAATCTTGGTCTCCTGCTTTGATTCATAGTCCGTGTTCAAGAACGTAACTGCACCCTTCTTTATATTGTCCGACCACCGTGTGCCATCTGATGTTTAATATGAATCACTTTTTAAGGCTTAATGTACTCGTAGTAGTGCGCAAAAGCACTAAAAGCTGTGCATCTCAGTATCTTTGTATCACTACTGCCATTATGTTGGATTTTACACTTCTAAGCTGTGTTCAGAGTAATGCTTTGCGTGAAACCTTTTTCTACTTTATAAATATTTTTTTAAATCAACTATCTTTTGCGAATCGGAAACTCTCGCTTTATTCACAGCGTATCTTTTATTCATATTCAATCCGGAACATGCAACCATCCAGTCTGAATTTCATGCAACGCTAAAATATTACCGTGCACCGTATTTTATAAATTCATCGTTTCATTGAAGATATATGTGCAAAGCTTTTCGCTCTCACGTATTTAAACTTGAAGAGCTCACGTATCGTCCGGCGCGTTAGTTTCCCAAGTTATTTATTCTGCTGCAAAAGTTCTTCCAAGTCCATTTGTTCTTCTCCCCCTTTTGGTCTCTCGGGTCCATCTCATCCTCATGCAACTCACGCCCAGATGCTGCACGCCTTTGCCTTTACCCTCGCCATTAATCCCACATCGCACCAGGAGCTTCCTGCTTGTACGACGTCAATACGGGAATCTTGATCGTGACACGAGATAAGAGTAATGTTTGATTTTAGAGTGGTTGTATCGGATACATTTGAAAATACTGCTTTCAGCTTAGAGCTCCTTTCTGATTGAAATGTTATTACTAGGCAAAGGTTTCTCCTCGGCATTGAAACTTTAGAATGCGGTGAGTTGAGTCCCATGCGGTTCGTGGGGTGGCTTAGTAGCAACAAATCGATGATTTATATTCAGAGAAAATATGGTATAAATAATTCAAATAACCTGAAAAATGGTGCTCATATAGTTAGTTCATCGGCAGCCCAAAATACATGATTGTTGTTCTAATGTATGTTTTTATATATATATATTTCAATAAACTTAATTTTTTTTCGAAAATTGAATCGTCTGCAAGAAGATTATTTGTAATTTCAATACGCGTATTATATTACGTTTTACTTGCTTGTTTACAATTTACAAACAAAGGACTGACGAACCTCGTGAATGTCAACGTGATATATGTTAAAAACAAGCTAAAATCGCTGGATATTTAAAATTGGTTATGGATCAAAGTTAAATGCTAAAAACATAGATAATATGTAGCTATTTAACTTTCTGTCTTGCTCAGGAGGCCCTACTTCTAATGAAAATTTCCCCATTCTTGCAAAACAACCATGCATTGTTTTAACCACAGTATTTTACTAATGATTAAGTGTACCTTACTTAAAATTCAAGTAGTGCTGTTTTTTTGCGCTTTGAAATTGTTTGTGTGTAAAATGTAACGATTTTTGCTTTATTTTGTTTCTCCTGTAAATAATAGCTGCCAGGCTCCCACAGGATCGCTGCCAGGCACCAAACAGGCGTTCTGCACCATCTTGCGGTAAACTGCACCGCATAGTGCAATGCATATTTAAAAACGCAAACAAGTGGTGTATAAGACTGTAGTCCGTGGAAAACGAAATGTCTAATTATAAATTAATGTGAGGACACAAATGAGGGCCTGGCAGTTTTACAGCGGACCGACTGAATGTGACTGCGGCGTGGAGCAGACCCTGTCACACCTTCTGGAGTGTGCGCAGTGCCCGAATAGCTGCACCCAGGAAGACCTGATGATGGCCAGAAGTAACGCCATCGACTTCGCCCACTTCTGGGCAGACAGGATCTGACCCTGTTGTTTCCGTCACGATTATATATATGTAAATTATTTTTAATGTATATGTATCAAAGCTGCATGCTGAATATTGATTTGCGGATCCGATTGGATCAGTAGTCGCCAAATAGTCACCGTGGAGCAGTGATGATATTCGGCTACGTTTCTTATATATACTTCGCAAAGTTATTCTTGTAATTTGAAAACAATGATCTAATATTGTCAATTTGAAAAATAAGACATTAAAAATAATGTAACAATTTAAATTACTATGACATTTTAATTGAATTTCTATAAACTACTCGTATATTCCATTTTGATTCATCGGTAATTGACTAACGTAATATATGTATTATATTACGTTTGTTGTTATTGAATGTAGTGTCATTACAAAACACGTTTTTAATTGTAAGGGTTTTCTTTATTTTCAAGTTTACTCACGATATTTATCATTAGAATTGGAGCCTGCGAATTTCGTTTAAGTTCCCACAGGAATTTTCGTACTCAAATTGGCGCCCTGCGGCACCTTGCGGTAAACTGCGCCAATAAGAGTATCAGCTCTCGAATATCTTCCCGTTCGAGAATTTTTTACACGAACAATAGCAAAAGCTCTTAAATGCTCTTGAGTGGCTTGAAGAGGTTGGAAAAATATGACCAAGGTTGTATACAATATATACTTAAGGTATAAAATTAAAACACGGGTAAGAAATAGAGCCTTTCTGTAACACGTATAGTACCCGATGACTATGACGAATAATCTTAAAATATAAATTATAAAATACTTGCCGTTTTTATGGATAGATAAACGCTGTATGTGGAATGTTAATCTGCATAAAACAGGGAATATGTTGACAGCGACATTTTAAATATTTGGAATATAATTTTGACAATGTAGAAATTATTATTTCTTAAAAAATAATGTGTTTAAAAGCTTTACAAGGATTGAACCTGCAACCTCTGGCTTGGTAGGCGAGCAAATATAAATGAGTTTTATAAAATGTGTCAATATCGAAAGCATAGTTTAAGTATTTGGATAATCTGTTCGATTTAAATTAACGTGAACTTAGTAACACATACACAATATATGTGATCATAAGCACCTTAATCGCCATAGAATAATATTTTGAAAATTGTCACTCGTCTTGAAAATAAATTGTTATGCTCGTATAGATCTAAATTTATTATTTGGAAACTATTTATATTACGATGTGTGTACTACAACATGATGGATTAAGTCTGGCATCTGGTTACTACGATCTCTGGCATTACATAAATTAGAGATACAGTCATACTGAATAAAATTGATGTTCACTTTGTGCTCGCATGGATTTAATACTACATATTACATAATATACATTATGTATTATAACTGTTGCTACCAAATTGAATAGCATGTGGCTTTCGGCCCTTTTTTCTCATTATTAAAACTGTAATTTAGTAATTAACAATACACATAATTGGTCACCACGCATGTGATATTTATTTTAAGATAGTATTATATCTCACTTAAAACTCGTTCGAGTTTAAGAGTTGTGAGACTCCTCAATAAAGTAAACATTAAATCCAATAGTCATTTTAAAGTATTTTAGAATAATGTATATCACCATATGGAGTCATACTTTTAAATGGAATATTCGTTGTCTGCCGAATTCTTTAACAGAAATGGCCACTGGTTTGCAAAACATTTTGCAAACGAGTGCATTTTTAATAAATAATATGAATGGGGTATAAGACAGAAAACTATTTCAAATTTATTAAATTGACAAATTTTAGCAATTTATCACCTTTTCTGGGTTCAATCCAAGCACAAAATAACGGCAGAAGCGTATTTTTGTGCTTGGACCCCAAAAACGCGTTGAAAAAGAATTTTATGTATAGTATATGTATATTTAAGTAATAATATTGTAATATAGTCAATGATCTATAAAAGTAGATTAGAATATTGAAATAATAAAATAATATTCTAATAAAAATTAAAAAATTCATATATTTCAAATTTATTAAATTGACAAATTTTAGCAATTTATCACCTTTTCTGGGTTCTTTAATATACATTATAATGTATTGATTTTGAACTCAAATTTACAACCCCAAAAATAGACGCACTCGACGACATATAAGTAATATTCATTTATTTTTCTCTAATTGATACAATTAATGAATGGTAATAATCTTACAATCTGCGCATCCGTGTGTTGCAACTTATGCAATGCCGTGAGAACCTGTTTACAATGAAGAAATGCATTTCTTAATGGCAATGTTAATGATAAATGTAACCGCGAACCTGCATAAGTGCACATGCACTGATACTTTTATGCAGTATATAAGTAAGAGTATACGTAGTCACATTATTTTATAGCAGTAAACCTCAAAGCATTAAAAATATATATCGCTCCGTTGAAGGATTTTCTGCCTCGCTGACGCCTTACAATTTTTCTGTGCGTCAAAGTTTACAAATCAAAGAGATTTTTTATCCCATGAGCATGACATTTTGCTATTTGCTATATTGCGATTTTTTTTAGAAAAAAACATCGCGTTCGACGTAGAAAACTATTTGAGCATGGGTTATTGCAAGCTTGTCTTTCTTCAAAGCTTGATTTGTTACAAGATAATATTTTGTCATTCACATAACTCAGTAATTCTTTGCAAGTGAAGGACTAACGAACCGATCAATGAATGCAAAACTGCGGTCTAATTTCTTAAATTAACATAATCATAGGCTCAAAAGTAATTTTTAAGTTTTATAAATTAGGAACGATGGTATTCAAATTATGATTTTATAATTCAATTAATGTTCATGTAATTATTTATAAATTTAATTATAGGACTTTTTTCTTATGACGATTTACTTCATTTCCATTTTAGGCTTGTTTTTATTTTGGGTTGTTTTCAGAGAATTTTCAATATTGAGTAAATGGAACAATCTAATGTAACTGCCGTGTTTTACAACGATATTGTTAATAATGCACCTTTTTACTGTTTTGCTGTTCTAAAAGAAGGCATACATATCATGATCGTGTGTACGAGGTATTAGACTCCTAAGGCTCATTATTTTCATATGTTTGGTTCATCTGTGCTTGGTTAAATGATAATTATCATTGCAGTTTGCATTACTAGAGGATATTTCAGAAAATGAGTTGTATTATTTATATATTGAATTAATCATCATTTGCCTATTGTTTCAATGTAATTATATAATTATCAACCATTAATGATCATTTATATAATATTCATAACAATAGAAAAGTGCCATAATATTATGTATTTATATTTTAAGTATTATCTGTTTATATTTTTTACGAGCGTTGGTACTCGTGTATATAAACAATAGTAGAATTATAATCTTAATTTTATTATATTACTAGCTGACCCGGTGAACTTTGTTTCACCCGAAAGGCAATAAATGAGCAGATTTTGGATTTTATTAAGTTGAATTTTTCGGTACATATGATATCATATATTTGGTCCATTCCAATTTTTTTTACAAATATTTAGAAACATATATTTAGAATAGTATACATAAATATACAATAAATAGAGAAAATAATAAAAAATAAAAATAACACAATAGAATAAGAAGATGCCTTTCCATTTGCTTTTGTTATAACATTTTTAACAAATAAAAGATTAAACTGATATTTTCACTAATATTTATTTTGTTTTTGTCTTTTTTTCCTGCCTTTTGTTTTATTTTTGTTTCAAAATATTCCGTACCTTACGTAGGTACCTACTTACAATACCTACTATTGCGTCATTTTTAGTTATGTTGCTGACTATGGCAACACCGTCTTATCTGACAGCTGTCAAGTTACAATAGTCTTGTAGGAAAACATGTTTACTTAAATGTTCAATATATTTTCTTAATCAAATCAATTTTGAGTATACCATAGACGTTTTTGGGTTCTAAGCTACCTTTCCACCAATTTTCAGCCAAGTCGGTTTGGCCGTTCTTGAGTTATAAAAACAAATATAACCCGACTTTTCTTTTATATATATATATAGATGTGTTTATGTATGCCTTTAATTTTGCTGTTTAATCTGCAATTGTTTTTTTTTATGTAAACGCATGCAGGAGAGCACAACCGGTCAAGAACAGTGCACTCTATGACGCTCAGCCAGGGAGGCTGGACGCTGCATGCGGGAAACGTGTGTTGTGTTCGTATTTGTGTGTGGGATGGGGAGATTGCAAGTGTATATTTATCTGTTTTTTGAAGAGATCCAGATTGTAGGAAGGAGGAAACACAGACGCTGGAAGAGCATTCCATAGCTTACCGGTGGCATTAAGGAAGGAACTTTGGAAGCTGCCAGATCTTGGTCGACATATATTAACCGTGTATGGATGTTCGGCAAGTGTAAGACGAGTTTGTCGGCTGTGATTGGGTGCAGGAGGAATATACACAAATTCTTAGATCACTGGCTTATAACTTTTCTAGAGCCACTGAGTACTTATGATTTATACGGTTACCTCTTGGAGCACCAAAACCATTTTAAATCTGATTTAGTAATTGTGAAACGCAAATAATGAACTGCGTATAAAAAAATCCAATCAATTGCTCCGTGGAGCATCTGAAACATCCTCGCGGATCACCTATTATCTAAAGACAATTGGTTTAGATCTACTGGTGTAGGATTTTAGTCATTTTTAAAGATGCATATGACAAACGTTAAGATATTATTTAAAAAAATATCATACATGATTCATACTTCTAAAGGGTCCGCCAAATAACTTTTTTTTTTTTAAACAGGGCGCAAAACTTCGAGTGTAGCTTCGGCTGTGTGGCACGTAGCGCCGTCCTGTTGAAACCAAATGTTGCCAATATCCTCCTCTTCAATTTTTGTGAACAAAAATTCGTTCAACATGGCCACGCTGCATGGAAGCGCAATTGATGGCGCTTCACGCACACTTTCTGCCACAGCAGCAATATTCTCAGGTGTACGCATTGTTTTTGGCTTTTCACGCTTTGGTTTATCGATGAGGATGCCAGTTTCTTTCACTTTTTTCACAAGATAACGAACATACGGAGCTGACGGTGATTCTCTTCTTCCAAAATCCGTACGCAATTTTCGCGCACATTCTGCAACATTACCATGATTTTCAAAGTAATGTCGCAATATTTCCCAGCGTTGTTCAAGCGTATACACAACCATATTCGTTTAGCGGAAGGATAAAACTAATTACCTGTCAAATCAGACATGAGCTAAGTGTTACCATTCACGAAATAAGCACTAGTTGAAAAAAAAAGTTACATGGCGGACCCAAATAAATGCTCCATGTGATTTCTCTATGTTGAATAATGTGTTATGTTAATGTATTTAATGCATAACAATATAATATGACACCCGTATTTTTAAAAATAAACAAATATTGAATGTCTTTTTGTTAATTTTGTCCCGATTTCTTAAAAATAATCCAAATTTATATTTTTGTAAATTTATCCTAATCCGTTGTTGACTGTTAAATAATTCCCCGGCGCTTGGATTGATGAATTTGCTTCGTCAAAAAAGTAATTATTGAAGTTTGAAAGCTTCTTTCCGAATAAAAAATATTTTTGACCGTTTCGTAGTAAATTTCTCTTCAGTGGAATAATTCATTCGTCCAATCATAATGATACTAATTTGTATTCAATGCGATCAATCCAGTCAAGTCGACGTAAAGCCTCCATACCTGTGAAAGCTTAAATCTTAACTCTTACTCTGAAGAAGGGGGGTCTTCTCCTTGTTCTTAACCCTCGCCTTACTATGTTAAAAACTTCCGCGCGTTCCGATGGTGTGTACTCGTTACACATTCTGATTTAAAGTGAATAAAATGAGTAGAAATTCGAAAAAATGAAAATATTCAAAGATATCGCTTAATTTTATAATAGTTGATGTCAATAAGCAGTAATAATTGACATTTAATAGCTAAAAACATGAAAAACATCTGACGAAGACCTCAAACGGCCAGACGCACCTTGGCGCGTGAACTTCCGAGAGCTACTAACACTACTTAGCCTGTCGACATATCGATGAGCCGACGCGCATCGAAATCATTTCGAACTAGCCGACCAACTGAGGTTTCCCGTCTCGCTCACTCATATTAGTACGTCAGCGAGAGTGAGGAGTATAGATGCCGACGTATCTGGGTATTTTTTTATTTTATTTTTGCACACGCTTTTGTATGACTCCCGACAGATCGAATGAATACATGACAGTTGACGCGTCTTGAGTGTAGTGGTGAATTTATTCCGGATTTTAGAAAAATATTTCCTGCTCCCGATGAGTGCCTATTATTATAAATATTTTTTTTTTCAATACGTAAATGTATTAAGGAAGAATACCTAAAATCTGAACCCTGTGTGTATTATATTTACAGAGATATTTAAGTTATTACAAGCAATGTGTAGTCGAAAGACATCACCGGGGAGGAGAGGTTAAAGAGACCCTGTAGTATATCGGGCGCGGATCACTCACATTAAGTAACGCTGGATAATAATGTCAAAAGGAGATAAGTAATACGATTATTTTGTGTGAATTATATATCTAGCCCATTTTAACGATATCGAAGCATTGAGTGTCATTATTATCAGTCGGCGTTATTACTCGTATTTTACAACCCAGCATATACTCACCATCATTAATATAAATTTTTACATTAAGGTACACATTTAAAAGGGTGGTGTTCATGAAAATTTCGTCTATATACCGTTTAGGTTGATTAATACCTAAGCTATAGTAATTAGTTGTTCGGGAAACAGTCTCACATTATCTGCTGTGTATTATACACGTGTCCATCAAAACGGTCCAAACGGAAAGTAGTAGCGACCAGCTATTTCTAGGTTACATATGTTATTTTCAACTTTTAACACATTTTATTAAATTTCTATCCCAAACGAATCAGAGTGATAAAGTTGGTAAATTAGTGAGATTTTTCGATGCCGGGAAGGGTCGCAATAGAGATCGAGTACTTACTGCTACACAGTATCTACCCATTGGATTACCCCTTTTGATCACCCTAAGAGCTGCGGTTGTGGAGCTTCTGGCGGCTCAGAGTTAATTATCATTTCTCAACAGTTTTACCGAGCCCCTTTCTCAGCGGCAAGGGCCGCATTAGTTGTATAATTATACCGGTGAAAGATATGCCGATAGTAGTGTAGCTTCCAATTCACTGATTTCCTATCGGTGTGTTCCATACGCTCAGTTTAACGTATTAGAGATTTTTCCTAAAAGTGCGTTTCTTACGGGATTTTTTTCTTACATAGCGCATTCTAGACTCCAAAGTGCGCTATGTGAGAAAAAAATCATTTCACTTTGAGATCGCAGGTGATGGCAATTTCAAGACTCTTCACTTCTATTACCAATTTATTAATACGCTATGACAGAAATTAGATGTTCTAGGTATCATTCTCATACATTAATTCTTCGTAAATGTGGTTGGTGTTATTTTAACAGCTAAACGGTTAATCTTTCGCTACCCTTTACCCCTAACCCTTCTCTGTCATCGGATACTGAACAATACGCCGCAAGAGGAGACACTACTTTGAAAATTAACTTAGTCGGTTTGCATTAACACTTTATTAAGTATGAATTGTTACAAATTGGATTGGCTTTAATACAATTATATTATTGTGAGACTCGGGGGAGTTTCGTACGCAAACTTCTTAAATCATAAATGCAGCTTCCTTAAACTTACTAACGTAGCCTTTCTAGTGATAATTTCCTTTGAATGTCTGACAACAATAAGAAACAGTGCTTCATTATCTTCTCTTCTTCTATATTCGTTCTATAACTGGATCATATGGCCGCCATGAATTCCTGTCTCAAAGTATTGTCAATGCAGCGTTTAACAATACAAAGCCAGTCGATATGGAAACAATGGATGACATGTCCCTCATGTGGTATTATTTTGTTCGTCCTTGCATAAAAAATAAAATCATTAATTTTCGATTTATATTCGCGATTATAAAATTTGTCAAGTTGTTTTTATATTTCCGGCATTTCGCTCGCCGATTGTATTCGCATCGCACACAAAATGGCAGTCATTTTGAGAATTGATACGACCCAGATCGGTATTTCACAGTGGCATTGGTTTTGATATGTAAATGCCAAATGCTCGAATTAATATTCGCGTCTGGTTTTATTTCGCAGACGTCTAGCACGTAGCGTTTCTGCCGACCACGTCTGACTAACCGACCATCCAATCTACAATATCCATGTAATGCGACAGTACCTGATAGATTTAGTTAAAAATCAGCTATTCGATACAATTCAGTATCGTTAAAAAGAGAGTATAATTAAAGATTGATGATAACATCTTTCTGGCAGAAATGGGATCAGATTCTATTCAAAATATTTATCAGCAAGCAAAGAAACTAAAGCAGACTGGTTCGTCAGTTTATATACACATTAAGAAGATTAGATATGAAAATATTACTCCGCGTATCTGAATATGTCTATAACTTCTGGATCTTTAGGCTAAGTCGCCTTTTAAGAAGGAATTCAAACCTTTCTTTTTTTTATCTTACTCTTAAGAGGTTGCTAATATGTAATTGTACGTTAGATTTCATCAAAAGTAATTTATTGAATTCAATAAATGTATAGTCAGTCAATATTGTCGCAACCTACTTCAAATGCTCTCTTACATCTGCATTGCCTTAAAAAAACTCAAAAGTAATATGGATGATGGGCAAGCAAACATTCTTTTTATGCTTTCTACTATTGAAGATGCAACAGCACAATGTTGCGGCAGAATACTATGCAGCCAGCGCCAGTAGCTTTGAATACAGTATTTTTAGAATCTCAAACAAAAGGTCTATTTTTGTAAATGTCGCGCTTTGTTCCATACGAACTGACCCATATTGGGTACGCAAATAGTCACGAATGCAACAAAGCTCGGCTTCCTGTGATATACGTAATACGAGGGAAAATAAATAACGGTAATGTGTCGAGCAAACATTTGAAACACAAGCCGATTACGTGTAATTTCATGCTAATTAAAGAGATTTTTTATTTTCCATTAATTGTTGTCATTTAAAAGGGTATTTATTAATATTTAT
Organism: Glossosoma conforme; assembly: GCA_022606575.1. Taxonomy (NCBI): domain Eukaryota; kingdom Metazoa; phylum Arthropoda; class Insecta; order Trichoptera; family Glossosomatidae; genus Glossosoma; species Glossosoma conforme. The sequence continues at coordinate 102,412 of JAGTXR010000430.1, forward strand.
TGTAATGTTTTATTAAATATTTTATAATAATCAAAGTAGGTTTTCTTAAAATCTTCAATTAGTCAGTTATTAGTTAATTACTTCCTGTGAGTCTGTGGTCCATTTAAGCTCAACGAATATGGAAATGATGAGTCTATGAGCTTTGACATTAAATTTTTTTTCTTCTCCATATTGTTCTTTCCGCTTCTCGTGCTGTGTTTACGTTTTGTTTTGTATTTTCGTTCTGGTGGTTTTTCTATTCGTAATTATCTTTTGTCAGTCGCCCCGATATGAAAGGCGTCGAAAGATTAACAAACCGCTCATTCAAATTAATGGCGGCCGTTCCCACTCGGGCGGGAAATAATTTCTTTTTATTTATTCGATTCGGTTATTTTCGTTTCGCCTTTTAAAAAACACGATACTGCTTAAGCAACCCGTTAAGCTTGCAATATTTAAATTGGCCGTTTTTTAGCTCTACAAATATAAAAAATTATGAATCCATTATCTCAACGAGGTATGCTGTATAAGAATCGTAGCAAATTATTGTCAAAATTAAGCAACCACTACGTTTATTTTTGGAGCTCCGTGTATTTACATCGGCTTAGAAAAATCATATGTTGTTGCTTGGGTAAAGCCACCTTGAGGAACAAAGGGAAGATCGATAACTATGTATGTATATTATCTATTCGGAGCAGCTCCAAGTGCAGAAATGACTTGGGAAGAGGTAAGGATAATGGCAACTGATACAACTTTGTGGTGCTCATATGCTTCAGCTAGGACGTGCATATATAATTAGAAAAATCAATCGTGTAGTGCTAATCTTAGTTATTTATTCAAAATTACCATTCGCAGTGAATCACATGTTGAGTTTGGAGATGGAACTATGAGGTAATGCTTGCTTTCACAAGAGTATAAGAAATATTTATAAAACAACATGAAATATAATTTCGTACTCAGAAAAGAGAAAAAAAAACTAAAAATACTCACCGGGCCGAGACACCCTCATTGTAAGAAATAGGTTAACCGGTTTGCTTGGAAAAGGCATATTGTTATTTTTACCCCAGAAATAACTGGGATAACAGAGCGAGAAAAAATACGTGGAATATTTTTTTTTAACCACTTACGTACTCAGGTCGTAAATTTGCAGGGGTGATATATAATTTTCTAATACATGTATGAGGCTAGGCGGAGGTGGAGATGTCTTATTTAATAATTGTGTGACGCTTGCTATTTTGAAGATGACTAAACCCTATTTATATATGTACTGTTACATGACAAGTGGCTTCCGTGAATATACACTTGGGTTTACCTCTGTAGTTTGAACGTATGTTTATTTGATTTATTCCGAATGAAATAATTTTCCGATACGATGGTATTTGTTGTACAATATATGTACCCCTGTACGGTCAATACGACAGCATTGAAATAATTAGCTTACTTTTAATAACAAGGAGTTTGTTTTGTGACAAAAAATAATCTCTCCGCCTTTGATGAGAGAAAATAATATTTATTTTCATCTCTTCCTAACCTGTGACAGCTGATTTTAATATTTTTCCAGATTCTTTCTCTTCAGCGCATCTGTTTGTACAGATGTTCTGACGGCAGAAAATCATTGGGGTAATTGTTCAATGATATTTTAAAGAGGGAACTGAACTGCATTAATAACTGATCATTTACTTATTGACAGCACTCAAAGAGATACCGTTTTTCTCCGCTGTGCTAGAAATGTTGAACTCAATAAAGAGTGAACGAAATGATATTACAGTTCATTTACATTTTTTAAAGATACGGAAATTTGGTTAGTACTTGTTTTATTCTTTAAATATGGCAAACCACAAAATTCCTGCGATCTACGAGATACTCAATTCGTTCACTTATACACTGGCTTCTCATAATAAGATTCGTATATAATAAATAATAGAATACACACAAGTCATGAATAAGTTATCATGTCTATAAAAACAACTTCTATCACACAAATTGACGTTCTTGTGTGTTCGCGCTTCCAATAAAACCTGAAAGTTTTTCATGAATATCAAACTGAAGCGAGTCGCGGTGGATGGGAGGGGTTCCTGTTTTGAAAATAAACAATCCTCTGAGAAATATGAGCGACGCTGGGAACACGCCCCTGCTATCAATCACATAGCACCGAGATATTACAATATTATGTGCGGGGAGAACATAAAGAAAGACTATTATAGATCTATCACTCGTTCCTTGAAGTGAATCGTATGCGAGATGTTTTGTGGTGGTTTTTAAATCAAAGATGCATAGGGTTCAGTTATGTGATGTTATTATTATACTGAATGCTTCAGACATTTTTTGAGCTCGATCGGAGATTGACGTCAACCATTCAACCTTCTCAATATGAATGTTTCGCAATTTCCTGCGATATCCACTCCCTTGTTGGAGCAATTTTCCACCACAAAATAACACCAGGAACTTGAGCCACTATACCTACCAAATTCGTTCTAAAGTTGACAATCCTCTTTGATTGTTCAGGGATAAAAGTAAAAAAAGTTTGGGTTGTGTTCCGTTTCCTACTTTGAGTATATGCTCACCATAATCTGGATAACCTAGTCGTTCCACTTTGTTGGAATGTGCTATAATGGGAGAGATAATCAGATGCATGCAACTTTTTGTTGAATAAGCACTGTAAAATCTTTATTCAAAGGTTATAAGTAAACTAATATCCTTTAAAAATGTAATATTATTAAATAAAATATTTGTAAGATTTATTTACGCTAGAATCCAATCCAATATATTCAAGAAATTTACTTGAAAGAGTTTCAGTCGCTTTAAAAGTGATATATAAAATTCAGAGCGATTATACGAAGCATCTTTTAGTGTAAATCAATCGTTTAATTGCTATATGTTGCTATATCTATGCTACAATTATATTCTTGTTTAAAAACCATTTCAATCTATGTTTTAATTTAAGGTCTATTAAGGATTGGTAAGCCAGACTTCTAGACTAGAGATGCTTAATTAAACTACTTATAGATGGACAGTGTCAATTAATTAATAGCTTTATTAATAAAAACGAATTGTATTGGACAACTTTCAATTTGATAGTGACAAATGAATTGTAGGACGTTAATTATTTTTTTAAGTCCCTGTTACAGTGTCATTGTCATCTTAATATGTTTGGTGGTGTTTATAGGCTTATTTCATGATATCTTTTGTTGTTTCTGTCAATTTTAACTTTGATTCATTTGAAGTCATCATTTTTATTTTACTTGTCTTAAATCATTGATTGATATATTACTATTAATTGCGCATCAAATAATACATTATATATTTTTTTAAATAAATGAAGGATATCGTGGTTTTCATTCTTTATTTGTAAAATATAAAATATTAATTCCATGAATCTCATTTTTCCCACAGACGAAAATTCTCATATTTAAAATAACAAATCCATAGCATATGTGAATTTTAATGATATTTTTTTATTGTATTTTTTAATAAAAGCTATATAGTACCGTATCCCGTAAATTGATTTGGGCTAAAATACTGAGGGTGTTCCATGGATTTTATGTTACTTATATGGCTTTATATACGAAGTTCGTCCCAACAGATCTATCATTCGTTCTGGCCCTTCGCCATTCATAATACACCGCGTAAAGGTGCATTTAGACGAGAACCATGCAAGCAAAAAATACAAGAATGATACGGGTTAAAAGCATTTGACAAAAAAAGAATAAAATCTTTTTAACTCTTTTTAAATATAACAAATATTTTAATAATTTAAAAACTTGATACATTGAAATTTTTCACATCTGCATTAGTCCATTGATAGCATTGCTCCATTGAAGATAATGCAAGAAGAATCTATTTGACAGTCGTTAAGGTATACTTAAATTTTATTGGTCGAATAGGTAAGAGTATCTATTTATTATAAGAATGTATATTTATTTTTTTCGCGGGCAATGAACCAATTTTTTGCAGTATGTCATTCCCAAGTTAGTGAAAGGTTAATGACCGCTTAAGTAAAAAGTCCTAATGAATTTATATGCCTTTGTTTGTCCAATTGACTGAGCATTTGCTTGGATAAAAATAAATTGTAATTAGGAGCAGCAGAAAGTTAATATTACCGCGTATACTCGTATGCATAAAACAAACTGCGCGAGCAATTAAAGTAAATATAGCTGTGAAATTAGCTAAAATGAGGGGGCAACGTAATTGGTCGTTTATACGTACTTTATAAGACAGACTATTTATTATATGTCCTTGCAGTCAGTGCATTAGATATTATATATGGACTGTACGAAAGCCAGGTAGCAGTCTATTTACTATACATATATTGTATATATGTATAGTAAATGGACACATACACCTTCAGTTAGTTTGTAATATTCGTAACGTACCAAATAAAATAAAATATACTGCCGTGATTATTTATTATTTAATTTTATATATACGTACTTACATAAAATAAACATCTGACCGTGTGATTTTTTAATTTTATGGACGAGATAATTGACATAAGTTGGTTACATTTTTCCAAATTCACTTGAGATGAAAAAGATTTAAATCTCTTGAAAAAACAGATTAATAAAAACTCATAGTTTTCCAAAAAATTCTGATTCTACTAAAATAACAATTAATGGTTGTATCTAAAAGAAATGTAAAGTGACTGTTAATTTTTCCGCCGTCTAAATGCGGCTTGATTTTCAAGACCGTCGTGGTGGATCTCTCTTCCTGAAAAGCCATTTTCCTTCCCGTCAAGTTTTCGGCATCCTGTCCTCTCCCAGGGGAGAGGTTTCTGCCTCCGCGGTATAAAACATTGATACTATTTTTTATTATTATCACACAGTGGAAGAATACTGACATTCTCTACTTTTACGAGTAAAACGATCCAAAAGATGCCTTCAGCATTAGATTTGAATTTTATTCATTCGAAGATCGATACGTTACCTTTTTTATTGATTTTATGTTTATTTTATTATATTAATTTATAAAATATATCCGTACTATTTTTTTTTGTTACCCTTTTAATCTTGATTTAGATGAGGTTTTACGTTTTATATGCATTTACAAAAATGCAGTATATTGAATGCATACAGTATTATTTTAAAAATATAATTAGGAGTGTCTTTACAATGATGTAATAGTCCAGTTTCTTTAATCCATAAAAAATACGAATGACAGCTTCGCAAAATATATATATATAATTTTTTCGTTATAAAAATAGTAAATTTAGTACATTTTGTAACTCTTGTAAATCCATTGTTACTTATTATTATGTTCAAAATAGTTCAATGACCTCAAATTCATATTCTGATACATGGCCGAATGATTTTTGCAAAATTATATGGGTTCGTGCATAATTAACGATTATTTATAACAAATGTCGGAAGTTGTGATGATCTCACGAATGAAACTGGGTTAAACTAAATCGAATCAAGAATGTTGATGGAAATATTTGATTGTAACGGGAATTCATCAACATTATAACGTATTTTAAATAATTTTAAATTTACCGTTTTTTAGTTGTCGTCGTTTAATCAATCAACGATAAAGACTTCTTCATTTAATATTCCCATAATAAAATATATTAACGTAATAAACTCTCCACAATTAATTATAAATCTATCAATAAAAAATATTTGATCACGACTTTTCAGCTTAATTGTGAGGAGTTTATGACGTGAAAAGTGATTCTTAACTATTCATTGCATATATTTTTATGAATCGACGCTTAAAATTTATTTTTGGAAAATTGTTTTAACGAAGTTATTCATTTGTACGCGCAGTTTTTCAATAACCAATAATGGGTAATTACTATTAGGTATAAGTAACTGTTAAATCGTTCAGTGTATATACTATAATTGTGATCGGTTTTCTTTCATATATTCAATAGGAATTCTATACATCTAAATATATATAATAATATCCCGTAAATGCAGTGCTCATTTTTTTATTTATAATATTAATGTTTGAGTTATTAACTTCCTAATATGAAAGCCCAAGTGGGTGTTGGGAATATTTGTGTAAAATGACGATCTGCGATGTTGAGAAAGGTTATGGATTAGCGCTTAAAAAAGGGGAAATAGTGTGTAGGCCGCCCTCCTGCTAGATAGACTGACAACTCAACAACAACAAAGAAAAGCAGAAGAAAACTGGATACGTAAGACGTAAGGTATTGAAAATCATGCGTGATTCATAACATTTGATAATAATAGTTATAATTTACTGTAAACTATCGTTACCTAAATCTACTTGAAAATGGGATCAGTTTTTTTTCGATTCAAACTGTGTGTCTTGTAATGTAATGAAACTCCCCTTTTTTTATTACTGTAAGGAGATTACGTCTTCGTCTCTTTAAAAATACCGAATGTCTAAATATGGAGGTCAAGGCGATAGCTATTTATTTCAAGTGTAAGTCAACATTGCACAACCACGGGAGGAATGTTAGTAGTCTTATTATACATGCGGAAACAAGTTTTTATGTACTTACGTGCCCGATGGAGATACATTTGAATAAGTAATACATAGTCACATGTTGGAATTTAGCAGGTGGTTTTATATAAGTAAGGAAAATAAAACAAGTGCATATTTTACGAGTTCAACATTTTTTATTTGTAATTTATTTGCTTATGGAATACATTCTGTTAGATATTTGAAAAATTGTATTTTTTTGTATTTTTTTTTAAATATGTGAAGGTTATTAAACTTTTCTTCGAGTAACTGCTTTATTATGTCCGTAATTTAAAATTAATGACGTAGAATAAATGATAAATGGGTCATTAATCGACAATTCTTGGCAAAACAGCACAATTATAAAATATATTTCAATAAAATAAATATTTCAATCAATTTCTCCTTTTGAGAAATAAAACAATTTATCATATACATATAATAAAAGTAAGTATTTAGAATTTTATATTTAAATTTACGTTTCGTACATAAATGAAGTAAGGTATTTTTGTTTGCCACATGTTGCATTTTAATTTTTTAATATATTATCTATTATCAAAACAAAAATTATTTTTCAATAAATTTGAGTGTAATATCTCCATTATTTCATTATCTTTATACGGTTTTATAAAGTTAAGTTTACCGCTTAAATTGTAGAATAGTTATTTATTTTTTCTAGATAAAACATCAGTTTTATTTCCCACTTTACTTTTATTTACAGTAATTTCGAAATACCTTGCCGATTATTTATATATATGTACAAGTATAGCATTGGAATCATCCATTCATTTCCTCTTTTATGTATTTGCCAAGTTTAATTCGTACGTAATTGAATACAATAATATCGACTCGGAATGTGTCACTGAATGTTTTCACAATACGTTCGCGCAAGTGTTGATTTGATATCCTCGGCTCTCTTTCCGTCCATGTTAGGTTAGAACCATTTCCCCGCCCACCGGTCACGCACTCTGACCGCCCACGCACTTCGCGACCTCCCAAGCCGATCCGCATTAGGCCGGAAGAAGGCTGAACAAATAATTGGATTAATCTGCGTGAAGCTCAGGTGGCGACCCGAAGGACGAGACCATCCAACTCGTTTATCTGCCGTCCATATGTCTATTCCAAAAGCTTTTCAGTGAACCTGCTTTTTAGGTCACTCACATTCTACTCGAAAGACATATCTACTATAATCTACTTCAATAAATTTTGGAGTATGCAGTCTCAAAGAATTGCCACCATTGCGCTGCCAGATCCATTGCATTGCCCCAACTAAACTCTGCATACTGAAACTCTGACAAATACGTCTACACCGCTCGTTGGTTAAACTTTCTTGTACAAAAAAAAACATAAGGTCATTACGATTCATATCGATTATATTTAAGGAGGCTGTTCTTTACGTCCATTTTTTTGGAATAAATTACTTTTATCGATTTCGTCTGACTTTCACGGTGTAACATCTCGAAAAGAGTTACAGTACTTAATAATTAAAAAAAAATGATATATCAATTCATGTGCTTATTACGCGAAAAATGCTTTGTAACGATATAAAAATTTATCTACTCGTGTATAAATATGTTTAAAACAAATTGGATTGTCCGTGACAGTTCAGTCGTACCCTAAATTTCTTGTTTTACGCTGTTATCCCATAACAGATGCTAGAAAACAGCCAGAAAACAAATAATTACAACATAAAAAAAATACAACGTATTTTTTTTGTATTTACAGAGACATACAATACTGCACACGACTGATTATTTTACAAAAGCTTCTGTTTGTTTCCCGATGCCCCAGAAAGTGCCCACGTTGTGAAAATAAGGATGTTTTATTTCGCAAGGGTCCCTCATGGGTGGCCCTCTGTGTTTACTCTAACATTTTCTCCAACATTTTCTGCGACTCGCCTTCCCGCTGCGATCCCTTATCTCTTCGGAGTTTTCCCCAAATTACTTCCCCCAGATGTGCGGAGAATTAAACTGGGGGGACTGCGATATTTCCACGCGACATTTTTTTTTATCAACTTGGTTAATTTGAAACAAGTTGGATGTTCATAAGTTACCACTATCGGCAACTGCTATATATGTTTTTTCCTCCGTTTTTATACATGTTGATACTTTTAACTTTGTAATGTTTCATCCGTTATCCTGTAAATACCATGGGGTTGAGATACAATCTAGAAGATCTTGTTCCCAATTTCAATGTTGTTCTTTACTGCGTTTTACCTTGTGCGGCCGTCATCGGCTTAACCTATGAGGCGCATTTCATGTCCTTTCAAATTTGTTTAGCTGATTCTTGGTATGTCACTTTCGGTTTTAATGTTCAGTTTTCCGTTTCTTTCCACATCCGTTTTTATACTGATTACCTTAAAGGTTCCTTCGCTTTGAACTGCATTTACTGGCCAACTAACCAACATTAACTGATGAGGTGAGATGGGAGTCAACTCAGGCTAAAACTCCCTTCCTGTCTATATTAGCCGACATTTCTAAGAAAAATTATTGACTGTATATGAAAATACTTTAGACGTTTCTATCAAATGTATGTAAACAGCAAAACAAAATTGTAACTTTAACTTTATCACGTTTATTTAATAAACAAGTATTCACGTATCAGGGCAGCTGTAGTTATAAAGGCTTAGCGGCGAGTAGAACCACAGGTCCTGTGTCCATTAAGCTGCACAAACGTTGCCACAAAACTTCCGGTCCAGTGAGGCTGACCATGTGGGAGCGCTAAAACTATTGCGGCGGAAACAGAGGTCATCAGCTTTGTCCCTTTAAAGGGACATAAACACTCACAAACACACGAGAACTGCGTCCCGAATCGTCCCGGATAAATACATTTACAAAAGCGATATATTGCATCATCGGTATGTGCATATATTTTGTTTATGCGTTAATGGATGTGAAAACAATTTCAATTAATCACACCGCAGTCTGTGTTTGTATAGTATTTATTTATCGTAAATATTTTTAATAATTGAATGCGGTAAGTATTAAAATAAAACATTTTGTATTTGCTTGAATTCGATTAAATGGTAAAAGTATGCAGAATGCTAAAATTATGAAAGTGACAATAATTTAATAACCAAAATAAAAATCTTTTAATTTCACAGAGGAATTTGTTCGTGTTCCGTGAACTTGATTGAATCACGATTCTCGTGGCAAGAAATAATTAAATTGATTAATAATCAAACAGTATAAAAATACCTTATATGCAATTTATTGCTTATTTAATTATTGTTTGTTAGTGAAGATGAGCTACTGTAACAAAATCGTCCCTTGAATTTCTGATTCGTAGCACCAAACTTGTTGTTCGACTTTGAGGGATGGTAAATAAAAAACAATAAACTGTGTAGATTATTGCCTAATCTCGTGTCCTAGAAAAACTAATGCTAATTAAGTCGCATAGTGCGATTCAAAAAATATGCTTTTAGTCAAGAGACGATGCAGAGCTTGCCTAGAACTTTATACAAGCCCCTGGGTTCCGGGGCAACTTGAAAAGTCGTTAAAAAAATATACATAACATACCGGAATGTTGAGATATCCAGTTGATCCTGAATGAGGCGAATTTAATGACGGCTGTTATAACGTTACACGAGAAAAATTATAATATACGAGTAGAATAAGTAGAATTTCTGAACAGTCAGTTACATTTAGAAACACTAAATTGTATTCTGTAACATAGTATATTGTACTGTTTTTATTGTCTCTTCTGCGGTGATAAAATAAATATGCCTTAGGACTTGTGTAAATGAACATTTGAAAGTTATATTACTTTTAAATTGATTGCCCAAAACTTTTAATTAAACGGTTCCTAGATGGCGGTTTACGCTTCAGGCGTTTTGGAGCTTCCTACAGAAATGAAAATCAGTCACTCAGTTTATACAAGAGATTATTACATTAACATTCGGGGTATCGAGAATCGTAAACGTTGGATGAAGTAAGCTAAGCTCCGAAACGATGTTGCGGTAGAAGTTTATAATTTAACTTATAATTGAGCCGCCGCGCTGTTCTCTTGTTCGTTATTAGATTATGATTCGAAATTAAGTATTATTTATATAAAATTCACTTTACTTGAAGCTTCGCCACAAAATTCTTCACGGTTTAACCTCAAATATAATAATCTTACCATATAATGGTGTTCTACGCGCCTTCTACAATCTACTCTATGATTTATCGGTGTTGAAAGATGACCGATTTATTCCGATATTGCTAGTGTAATAAAATATCTCATAATGAAACACATATCATAATATAACATATTAATTTATATTTTGTTCATGCATTCTAAGGAAATGAAAATGCTAAGAATTTTCGGATTTAATTTTTTAAGCCATCGTTTATGAATGTTACGTTATTCCTCTAGGAGGTGTATTACTGTATACGGGTATAATGGTGGATTGTGTTTAATAAGTTACATTACCCAGATAACAAATATTGTCTCGTCACACTAAAGAATAGTAATCCTTCTTGATTTTGCGTTCTTTCAGATAATTTTAATTTGGTTTCTTATCCAGCCTGGGTCACCTCTGAACGTAAAAAACGTTAAACAATGTAAATGTAAGATAAACTTAATATATTATTAAGAAACGTCTTCAATATCTAAGTTCTTTAATTGTAGTTGTTATAAATCGTGTTTATTGACTTTCCGTTCCATTTTGCTGCTTAATAAATCACAGCACAATGCAGTTAACGCGATAATTGCTGCTCTATCATATTTGTCATGAAATACAGACGCAATTAATTATTCAATTTTAATATCTCTTGAACCTCGGTGTATCTCAACGGTCCATAAACTGAGTTTAATTACAGTTGCATAACAACCATTCACTTGAACGATTTATTTCTCTTCTGTTAAACTGCAATAAAGTGTTAATCAAACATTTTTTTACATAAACATAAACGAGAATGCAGACGGACGATGTAGAAATATTACCTGTGCGTTTTATAAAGTTTTCTTATAGTTTCCGTCATAAGACTATAATGTTGCATTTTAAGAGAACTCACTGTGAATGAATAGTGTTCTTGGGACAACTATCGTGTATCACTAATTCGGATTGATGGGGCCGTGGATCGTAGTTGTGACCTCTCACATTAGGATACGAGCACCTTACTTCATAATATAAAGTCATACCACTGGACATTAAAAATAATATATATATATATACAATTTAATTTTATTCATTCGTTATGTCCCAATGGACATATACATATAAAAATTTGAATAAAAAAATATTTCCATACCATCGAAACATAGGAATCGTCAAATCATGAAATAATATAAAAATATTTCATTTCTAACTGAATAAAATTCACACGAAGATTTTCCTAAAAAGGAAGTTCATTCTGGAAAAGCACTTTGTTGACGAGTTTTTAATATAACAGTTCAAGATAAAGTTTACAAAACATGTCGCTTAGGCTTTAGAGAAGGCAGTTTTTTTTTGTATTTACGTAATCATCGGCAATTGCATCTACCGCCTTAGATGGTAATTTTACTTGACAAACAAATTTGGTCGCAAACCGGGATCCTACAAATGGGCTCGCGGCTCCGGAACCGCGGTTTCTCGTCGCAATCCATTCTCTATCGAGTTCTCTCTCAGTACATATTCGGTTTAAGTATTTTCTTGTGCGTAAATAACGTGTAAATTATGCGTATTTTATTACTTTATATATTTTTTGATTTATACAGCTGAAAAAATTAAATGTGAATGGATTAATATGTAGATTGTTACAAATAAAAAGCTGTATTATATTTTAAGGAAAAATCGTCTGCATTAAAAGTTATATTTTTCACCATATTCGTTCCCTATTCATATCTGCGATAAAAATCACCACAAAATTGCCACCACTTAATTCTAACAATCGACACTATCCATGCTTCATTCTCAGACGTCTCTGCATCCGAAAGTTGACTTGGGAATATACTATATATGGTTCCCGATGACCCCCAAGGCAGAAGCCCGGGGACTTAAAAAACGGCAACTGCAACGGATTTGTTATAGTGGTCGAATGATAATCCCGATGCTTCCCATGCCTAGACCAATTCCTAAGGAGCCACTCAACCCGTAATGTAATAAAAGATATGAATAAACTCGTATGAGTGAACCCAAAACTCACAAAAAAAATAACTGCATATCTACGCACGTGGACAAATTTTCGTTTGATTTCAAAAATATTTATGTAAAAGAAAATCATTGTGTATGATGCGTTACAATCCCTGGTTCGTATAGAAGTATTGCACAATTTCTAATCACATACAGAATATTTGTTAAGTATTTATTTTCATGTGTGCTAATATATTTTATTTCTATTGTTTCAGGTATGTAAATACTGGCATGAAGGAGTCATTGTTTAACTAATTCGTGAGTATTTTTTTTTCCCTTAAAGTTACCATTTAACAACGTTATAGTTAGCCGTGAGATCATTGCAACATTTTGCGATATTATTCCGCACAATAACTTTTAACTCACATTTCTAACCGAAATCTAAATATTTGATCGCATAATTGTCCTTTTTTCGAGGATACAGAGTGACTAGTCTTACGCTCCGCTGAGGCCCGCACCGGTTAGTACTGAGAAGCGTTACCACACAAAGCAATTAATATTCAAATGTTTTAATCAAGACGATTACTTTAGAATCGTGAAATGTCATCTAATGATAATTCACCAAATTAGTTTTTAGAACTCATATATTATTATGACACAAACTAATATAAATGCCGCAGAAGTAATGTATTATTAAAAATGATACATTACGTAGGCAAAAATATGTACTCGTCCCCTCCAGCTCCTCGCTATCTATTCAGCTTTATACGTAATTGCTTTTCACCCTCCATGTTTCACTTGGCGAAGAGTCACCATGAAAAACACACCCGTCCACCCCGCGTAATTAATGCGTTCAATATTTTCCCAAATTCAATCAATATCAATCAGCGGGCGGACACTGTACGCTTTGTGTCAGTACGTTTTCTCGCAGTGAAACGTATTTTACTACAGTCGCTCTGTTATTGGTAATGCATTTTTAAAAAAGGCAATTAACGGATTTTATTACGAATGATTCGTTTATTTAATTAAAGTCATGAATTTATTATTCGCATTGCAAAAAAAACAAATTATGATTTTAAATAACTTCTTAGGTTTTCACGGCCAGATTTGATATTGTGGCTTTTGGGTTTAGCCGTGTGTGGCGAATTTCTTTTCTCCGATATTTCGACCGCCATTGCAGGGGTCTTCTTTAGGGTTGATGACTTTGTGACAACCCTGAAGAAGACCCCTGCAATGGCGGTCGAAATATCGGAGAGAAGAAATTCGCCACATGACTAAGCCCAAAAGCCAAATATGATTTTAAAATTTATATTTTTTATCACTATTAAATAATAGACACGGCATTAGTTAGTCCATTGCATATAATATTAGTAAAATAATGTTA
>JAGTXR010000431.1:0-240577 GCA_022606575.1 Glossosoma conforme
GAAAAATAACACAAACAGGAACATATGTTTATGAAACCCAGGCGCTGTTTTGTTTTGTCTCCCGCCCGCCAGCATTCGCCGAAATACACCATTCTTTTGTATACATCAGGTAGCCATGAAGGGTCCCAACTTTTTAAAATGCTTACACAGCTTGTCAAATAGTATCTACTTCAAATCTGCATTGTCAAAAGTAATAAAAAAAATTGTCTTAATTTTTTTTTATGCAAAATGGCCAATGTCAAGTGACACTCGACATTGGAGCTGGTGGAAATATCACATGTCGAGTGACACTCGACATTGGATTGGAAAGAGTTAAGCAATTGGAGAAGCTCTCAAATCCAGTAAGAGGAATGGCAACAAAGCTTTTCTTTTAATTTTGATATTAATTGTTTTTCTGTTGTGAACCAATTAGTTTGTGATTGAAACAGACATATTTCCACTAAAAAATAACATAAATTATTATATATTATAATACAACAATTTATATACAGTTGATTCCGCTTAATTGGGACACATCAGGACTTGGGCATTCTGTCACAATTAAGCGGCTGTCCCAATTAAGCGAATTTCACATTTCTTTAAATTCATTTATTTGTTTTCGGCAAGTAAGGCCATTAACCAGTAATACACAGCTAAAATTAAGCAATGCATATTTTTTTCAATATGCTTATTTTATAAACTCTTGGAAACTGTATATATATATGTTATAAAGGCTCCCATCAACTCTTAAAACAATCCTCCTTCAACAAGCATGAATAACTTTGTGAATATATAATGAATTTTATGGTGGTTGATATTAAAAAAATAAACCCTAATCATCTATATAATGCAAGTTTTTTTTTATGAATCAGCTTAATTTTTTAATTTGTCAAGTATTGAGAAAATGTACATTTCATTTATGCGTAGCACTGCTAAATATGCAGAATTTTCAGTTACAATTGCAATAAAAAAAATATCTTACATTTCCTTTCCACTTAACATATTCATCTTTATTATTATAGTTTGATACATTTTTCTTGTTAAATAACATTGCTGTCTTATTTTTTATTCACAACAAATGAATTAGCATGACTTACTGTTGAGAATTTTTCTAGCCAATAACAACTATTATTTCAAGGATTGATGAATTAACTATGTTCTTTTTACCATTTACTTTTAACAACCGGGGACTTACCAATATAAGAAAACTTCTATGCTGCATAACAATGTTTCGGCATTGGACTATTGTATTTATTACTTTCATTATTTATATTCATTTATATTTTCATACAATTTTTTTAACAACCTAACAAATGTGATTACTTAATTTTTACATAGTTTCATTTCAATTTCATTATTATTTATAGGATATTCGAGAAAAGTCATCTGGCCACATAACATTTAGAAAGCCGTTGAACGATAACTTCGTAAGAGTTAACGCAGTCACGGCTAACAAAAAAACAAAAAACTTGCGTAAGTCTATTGGAAAAAAAAAAGCCTCGGAATGGAATTTCCACGCCCTAAAAAAGAAGATTGTTGAGAATCCTAAAGAAATCTTTCTCGAAAACGATATACTTCCATGCTGGAACAGAGAACAAGTCAGTATATTAACCAATTAAATTGTACTTATGTAGAGTATCTTAGTGAGCATGTGTATAAAAATATATTATTATTTATTTTATTCAATATATGATATTTTGATCAACTGCACTTCTTGTGGGTCCTAAATATAACATGTAAATATCTGAAGAAATTCTATTCATCTAATTTCACAAAATTACAATCTGTAAAATATATGTTCATTTAAGATGGTTGTTAAATACGAAAAATAAGCCGTATAATAAAATGACAGCCAAAAATCAAACCTCCTAAAAAATACGCCTTTATTATTACATTCATATATATTTTAGATCATATATGTTTTATGCGGCTAGCAAAATAACAAATAAAATGTTTCAGTTTGTACATCGTCAAAGGACCATTGTGGAGAAAATAATAGAACAGAGCAAAAGCTACCCGACAAAAAAACAACTAGAAGGGAATTTTCTGGATATTGGACAGAGGGGCAAGAACAAAGTTGCAAGTCTAGCTGGACAGTTTGCCGACAAAATGATGAACAAACGACAGAATCCAATGAAGTAAGTCATAGTATTCTCTTATTTTATCAGCTATATGATATGAAAATATAGATTTTTGATATGAGGAAGAGGGCTGTTGATCTCTGCATATTTCCAAAATTATTGAAAAATACAAATCTGCTTTATATTCAAGAGTATTCACCCTTCCCTTTCTCTGACCATTTGTATACAGCCAAACTTAATAATGCTGTATTTCGTCCTTCTTATAATCTGTATATGTTTAATACATTGTTTTTAACACATTCGCTCGGCTGATACTCTAATACGGGCGATAAATCCATGTCGCGCGTAAAAATGTGTTTCTACATAAACTGCCATAACTTGAAAAATATCCGCCATAATTTAGTTAGTTAAAATTTATAACCTCACTGAACATGCTCCACAGCAGGAAGCAGAAACATTTGAAAAGGGTTTTTATTTCCAAAAAATTAACATTACTTTTTTACCATATTGGAAGCATATGGATGTAAGCTTAAATTGTCTATGCCTTGTCTCAGAACACATTTATATCCTCAGGTCAACATGGAAACTTAGATGGTACCCGGGAGTCTCCAGGGAAAGAGCCCGGAGAACTTGCATACTTTGTAGTAACCCTGTTTCTTAAATATATATTTATTTTTGTAAATCTAGGTCGTATCAAACCATATATGAAAGCGAATATGCAATACAATTTAAAATATATTTTGATCTACAAAATAAACATACATTATTTATTCCAAAAATTAAGCGATTTTGTAGTAATGCTGTTTCTTAAATATGTGTTAATAATAGCATGTTTCTTTTCTAAAGATCTGCATGAATCTTCTCCGTGAAAAGATTGTGCCAAAAAATGGAATTCTGGAATGAAATGCTAAGGACCAATAATCCTGCATTTCAGGACCTTCAATGAGAACCATGTTGATCACGTCTCCCAAAAACGCCTTCATTTCAATTTCGGTTACATCAATCCTTGTTCTCCAAATGGAATGTTTTGTTGCAATAGTATTAGCAGCATACTTATTTGTCTCAGATGTAATTTTACGTATTAGTTCGTCCGTAAAAAATAATTTAAACAATTGTAGAGGTGTTGTACAAGGTCCAGTAGTAAAATCAATATTTGGGCTGTAATTATCCTCATAATAACATCCAACGTAATCTAAAAAGGGGTCCTGGATCTGATCTGCTTATTCCTCTACTTGCTAATAAGGGAACTGGAGAAATGCTCACTTCACTTTCACTAGTTATATGACAATTGTCAAATACATCGTCCAATTCTCTCATATAGTCACTATCGTAACCACTATCAAATTCATTATTAAATGTATTTACGTTTACGGCTGTAGTTTTAAACACAATTCGCTTTCCTTTTAAATTTCTTACATTTTTCTTAGACATTATGGATTAAAAATGTATTCACTAAGTACACAATAAATTCAAGAAATATCTCAAAATAACAATCTAATGCTTCTTATTGAAAAATAACACAAACAGGAACATATGTTTATGAAACCCAGGCGCTGTTTTGTTTTGTCTCCCGCCCGCCAGCATTCGCCGAAATACACCATTCTTTTGTATACATCAGGTAGCCGCGAAGGGTCCCAACTTTTTAAAATGCTTACACAGCTTGTCAAATAGTATCTACTTCAAATCTGCATTGTCAAAAGTAATAAAAAAAATTGTCTTAATTTTTTTTTTATGCAAAATGGCCAATGTCAAGTGACACTCGACATTGGAGCTGGTGGAAACATCACATGTCGAGTGACACTCGACATTGGATTGGAAAGAGTTAAGCAATTGGAGAAGCTCTCAAATCCAGTAAGAGGAATGGCAACAAAGCTTTCCTTTTAATTTTGATATTAATTGTTTTTCTGTTGTGAACCAATTAGTTTGTGATTGAAACAGACATATTTCCACTAAAAAATAACATAAATTATTATATATTATAATACAACAATTTATATACAGTTGATTCCGCTTAATTGGGACACATCAGGACTTGGGCATTCTGTCACAATTAAGCGGCTGTCCCAATTAAGCGAATTTCACATTTCTTTAAATTCATTTATTTGTTTTCGGCAAGTAAGGCCATTAACCAGTAATACACAGCTAAAATTAAGCAATGCATATTTTTTCAATATGCTTATTTTATAAACTCTTGGAAACTGTATATATATATGTTATAAAGGCTCCCATCAACTCTTAAAACAATCCTCCTTCAACAAGCATGAATAACTTTGTGAATATATAATGAATTTTATGGTGGTTGATATTAAAAAAATAAACCCTAATCATCTATATAATGCAAGTTTTTTTTTATGAATCAGCTTAATTTTTTAATTTGTCAAGTATTGAGAAAATGTACATTTCATTTATGCGTAGCACTGCTAAATATGCAGAATTTTCAGTTACAATTGCAATAAAAAAAATATCTTACATTTCCTTTCCACTTAACATATTCATCTTTATTATTATAGTTTGATACATTTTTCTTGTTAAATAACATTGCTGTCTTATTTTTTATTCACAACAAATGAATTAGCATGACTTACTGTTGAGAATTTTTCTAGCCAATAACAACTATTATTTCAAGGATTGATGAATTAACTATGTTCTTTTTACCATTTACTTTTAACAACCGGGGACTTACCAATATAAGAAAACTTCTATGCTGCATAACAATGTTTCGGCATTGGACTATTGTATTTATTACTTTCATTATTTATATTCATTTATATTTTCATACAATTTTTTTAACAACCTAACAAATGTGATTACTTAATTTTTACATAGTTTCATTTCAATTTCATTATTATTTATAGGATATTCGAGAAAAGTCATCTGGCCACATAACATTTAGAAAGCCGTTGAACGATAACTTCGTAAGAGTTAACGCAGTCACGGCTAACAAAAAAACCAAAAACTTGCGTAAGTCTATTGGAAAAAAAAAAGCCTCGGAATGGAATTTCCACGCCCTAAAAAAAGAAGATTGTTGAGAATCCTAAAGAAATCTTTCTCGAAAACGATATACTTCCATGCTGGAACAGAGAACAAGTCAGTATATTAACCAATTAAATTGTACTTATGTAGAGTATCTTAGTGAGCATGTGTATAAAAATATATTATTATTTAT
Organism: Glossosoma conforme; assembly: GCA_022606575.1. NCBI lineage: Eukaryota > Metazoa > Arthropoda > Insecta > Trichoptera > Glossosomatidae > Glossosoma > Glossosoma conforme. The sequence goes on from JAGTXR010000431.1 coordinate 5,227, forward strand.
TTTATTCAATATATGATATTTTGATCAACTGCACTTCTTGTGGGTCCTAAATATAACATGTAAATATCTGAAGAAATTCTATTCATCTAATTTCACAAAATTACAATCTGTAAAATATATGTTCATTTAAGATGGTTGTTAAATACGAAAAATAAGCCGTATAATAAAATGACAGCCAAAAATCAAACCTCCTAAAAAATACGCCTTTATTATTACATTCATATATATTTTAGATCATATATGTTTTATGCGGCTAGCAAAATAACAAATAAAATGTTTCAGTTTGTACATCGTCAAAGGACCATTGTGGAGAAAATAATAGAACAGAGCAAAAAGCTACCCGACAAAAAAAAACAACTAGAAGGGAATTTTCTGGATATTGGACAGAGGGGCAAGAACAAAGTTGCAAGTCTAGCTGGACAGTTTGCCGACAAAAATGATGAACAAACGACAGAATCCAATGAAGTAAGTCATAGTATTCTCTTATTTTATCAGCTATATGATATGAAAATATAGATTTTTGATATGAGGAAGAGGGCTGTTGATCTCTGCATATTTCCAAAATTATTGAAAAATACAAATCTGCTTTATATTCAAGAGTATTCACCCTTCCCTTTCTCTGACCATTTGTATACAGCCAAACTTAATAATGCTGTATTTCGTCCTTCTTATAATCTGTATATGTTTAATACATTGTTTTTAACACATTCGCTTCGGGTGACATTCGCGCTCGGCTGATACTCTAATACGGGCGATAAATCCATGTCGCGCGTAAAAAATGTGTTTCTACATAAACTGCCATAACTTGAAAAATATCCGCCATAATTTAGTTAGTTAAAATTTATAACCTCACTGAACATGCTCCACAGCAGGAAGCAGAAACATTTGAAAAGGGTTTTTATTTCCAAAAAATTAACATTACTTTTTTACCATATTGGAAGCATATGGATGTAAGCTTAAATTGTCTATGCCTTGTCTCAGAACGTAAAAAAAGTATTTCATTGTCCAAAATTATTGAAGATGGAGAATATACGTCTAGTCAAATATTCAATGTAGATGAGACTGGTTTATTTTGGAAGAAGATGCCTAATCGTACATTCTTATCAAAGGACGAATCAGTTGCCCCGGGTCATAAACCTTCTAAAAATCGTTTGACATTGCTTCTTAGTGGAAATTTAGCTGGTGATTTAAAATTGAAGCCAATGTTAGTTTATCAAGCAGAAAATCCTAGAACATTGAAAGGGAAAGATAAAAAATTGCTTCCAGTCATTTGGAAATCCAATAAAAAAGCCTGGGTTACTTCTTTAATATTATTAAAGATTGGTTCACTTCACATTTCATACCAGCAGTAAAACATTATTGTGAAGTTAATAATTTACCATTTAAGCATTATTAATCTTAGATAATGCTCCAGGACACCCAAAATCTCTACAAAATTTATACCCAGAAATCAATGTTGTGTTTCTTCCCCCAATACTACGTGTCTCATACAACACATGGACCAAACGGTGATAGCTACGTTTGAATGATATTATATGCGGTCGATAATGAATCAGGCCATCAAGGCAACTGACATGGAAGGTGGGCCCACATTAAAAGATTTCTGGAAGAATTATAACATATGGAACCCAATAAACAATATTGGAGACGCATGGGCTGAAATAAAAGAATCAACAATGAAAGGTTCAAGAAGCAATGTATGAATCAGTGTTTTCAGCTTCACCTGTAATGAAAACCCAATTTTAAAGTATATTGTAGGGTGAAGAACATCTAATATTTTTTACCCACTTTCAGAGTTCTCATGTGTGTGTTTGATTAACATTAAAAATACTATGTATTGTACAACACATCAATTCATAACAGTGCCTTGTTAAATTCTTTACAGAAAGCTAAAGCTCCTTTGGAATTTAACTTGGGCAGCAAATCAGAGCTTTGCAAAGTTTGCAAGAAGAATGTGTACTTCATGGAAAAAATAAGTCCCGAGGAGAATCTTATCCTGCACAAAACATGCTTTAAGTGCCACGTTTGCTCGTCATCACTAAAAATTGGGTAAGTATAATTATTATTCCACAGTAGTGTTTGCTCTTAGATGACATTTTTGTAGGTATGACTCAATTAAAAATCAATTATATTATTTGCTCATCTTTAAACTTACTTATAAAAGTTTATTTTCACAACGACTACAAGTTTGCAAAATGGAATAAAGGATAGAAACATATAATAATGAATTATTCCACTTGCCCACTTGACTAGTCACGTAGATAAATGCAGTAGCTATTCATTTAAAGTAATCAGAGAACTACCATGACATGGTAGGCAACATTGCTTTCATTAGATCTTAACCTTTTTATACTCAGTCACTTCATTTAAAGACCACCAAAAAAATAATGCACTGCAAAACAATTAATTGATCCCATCATGAATATTATGTTATACCTTTATTTTAACAAAAGATTTTTTCATCCCGATTAAAAAGTCTCATTAGTGTCTTTACTGATATTTGTACTGGTTGGTTTCAGATCTTACGCATTTGACAGAGAAGGAAAATACGGCAATAATATTTTCTGTCCACAACATTTCGGTGTCCCTGGTAAAACAGTGAAGCAGCCAAAGACTGCCAGAACCAAGACTGAGCGTGATAGAGCTAGGGAACTTCATACTCCAGAAGTAGCAGGAACATTGATAACTTCCCCGGAAGTTCCCATCTCTCAATTTCAGCTATTGGACAGAGGTAAATAAAATACCAATATATTAATAAATCTCATATTTTGATAGTTAATGCATTAAGCTAGAGAGAGAATGCCACAGAAGAGTATAAACTATGTTCTTCATAGACCAAATGTATCAAACTCAAAGGCTAACCCGACCCAAATGAACAATGATTAACAGGAAATAAAAACTTAGAAACTAGCCCTTGAAGTCAAAAATTTCTGTGACATTATTTCACAATATTAACCTTTTAGAATTGATTTATTTATTATCAATATATTATAATATATATTTTATAATCTTCTTCGTAGTATCAATCCGGTGGATTGGTTTGCAGCAACAGAATCTTGCATCTCGATCTCCATTCCTCTCGGTCCTCCGCAACCCTTTTCAGCTCAGCATAAGCGCTACAGTTCATGTCCTCGAATACTTGCTGCAAATACTCCCGTCTAGGGCGCCGTTCTGCAGTAATGTTCGAACATTCCAGGTGGCATATCTTGTTGGCTGAAGGTTTTTCTTATTTGTCTTGGTTGTTTTGTCTCGAGCAGTCCCCACCCGGAGATCCGATTGGGGGACTATTTTATCTCCGGAAAATTTTACTTGAGATGCAATCATTTTTTTTGCTGATACGTGGGATGTCTTTAAGACCTTTAATGTGGTATTTTCCCCTTTATTTCCACATCCTAATGCCGTTGACCATAAAGGTTCATCCCCCTTAAGAGGGCATTTACTACCTCCAGGACAATAGAGTGCCCTAACCAGCTTGACCTGATGAGGTTAGCTGGGTGTTAGCTTATTCCGGCCAACATTCGGTCCAAAAAATCTGATCTTTCAAATTATCATCAACCACAACGCAAATTGTTTTTCTGTATATAAAATATTTATCTGTAAAATATATATATATATATTATAAAATATATATAATTAATATATAATAAAATATATAAAATTATATAATATATATAATTTATTTCTGGAACATGCATCAAGCGGTGTGAACATCGCACAGTTGCCAGCACTCGCACGTGGTTCACGCTTGTCTTTTACGTCAGAAACGTACGCCGACAACAAAATAATAATATAATGATATATGTATATTTTGTATATATCATTATATTCTTTTTTTGTTATTGAAAATCTAATTCAAAGAATTAGGATAATTTATCAGTAGTTGGATTCGTCATCAGGAGTATCAGATATAAATAAAAGAATTTTTAGAATTCATCCTACAATATATTTGTAGACGACGTGTTTCGACCACGTCGAATGGCCGAAACAGCAATACTGACGGAGAGAAGCAACTATCTCCTAGTAGAAAATAAAATACAGCTTGTTTGTCAATATACATATTTTATTTGAACTGTCAATGTGCGCAATCGTGTTACTAATGATAATCATCAATTAATAATTTGGGATAATGTAAATAAGCCACCGAGTGCGGGTGAAATTGAAAAGGTGCCGAGAATTTAATATTATAAGCATTGCACGGTGTTGACGTAGTTTTCTCGCTTTATCCTGACCTTGTTTAGCAAAATGGCGACTTCACGTCAGTTGTATGAAGAATTATTATTGTTAAATTAAACCGAAAATACAATAAATATATTGTATTTTATTATTGAACAAATTACTTTGGGTGCCAATTAACATATTTGATTAGTTAAAAAAATATCACAACCTATATTTATAGTTGAAAACGCGACAACAAAATCCCCGAAAAAGCTGCCGCGTACAGGGCATGTTTGCTATATTTGTTGCCGCGGGCAAAAGGTTAAGGTCAAGTGCGATGTAATTATGAATTGTATGAAAATTGATAATAGTCACTTATTTAATTGTATTATTATTATTATCTAGATCAAACGCCAGAACGAATTGAAATGGAAAGTCAAACAGACGCTGCGGGAGATTTCAATGAAATAGATGAAGATGACAGAAGCTTTGGTAATTCTCTGGTATTGGATGATGAATCAAGGTAAACAGATATTTATTTTATTGTCTAATTTTTTTATCATTTACGAAATTATTTTATAAATTTAATTATTATCAATGATCTTTTATATATATGATAAATCTTTTCTCATTCATAAAATGATATTTTGAGTAGTTAAATTAATATTTATTTCCTACGTGGCATTTCAAATTATATATTAAGTTACATTTTAGTATAAATATTGAAGTATACACACCCTCCTTTAACATTTTCATGAGATCTCAAAATACCGAGTAAAATGCTTGCAAACACTATAGAAAAAATATATATTACAAATAAAAAAGTGTGCATTATAAGAGGTTGACTGTAAAATATAAATTATTCTTGATATTACCCTACTTTGAAACAATACATACATTAAATGTTACAAATAAAAATACACTAGGATTCAAAACTGTTCACTTTCTCTGGCCATTTGTTTGTTTCCAATCAATTGATTGACATCAATTATTAATGACTACAATATTTTCAGTGGCGAGGAAGAAAGTTCCTCTCGTGATGAGACGAATGATGCCTTAGATGATGCAGACCAGGACTCTGATTCAGGTATTTCAATATTGTTTAACTTATTATTCATTGTGTACAACAACATCAAAATCAAACTGATGTGTGACCAAATATTGTATTATAACTGTGTTTTTATTATTATTAAAAGTAAACAATTATAAATATTTATTGTTATTCACTTATTTATATAAACTGAATATTTTCAATTTGTTAATTTTGATTAAAATTTTGCATTTTCACCAAGATTTTATTAGTTAATGACCTTAAAGTTCTTCATCATAGTATCAATCCGGTGGATTGGTTTGCAGCAACAGAATCTTGGATCTCGATCTCCACTCCTCTCGGTCCTCCGCAACCCTCTTCAGCCTTAAAGTTATCACAATATTATATTTTTCAGAATCACAAGTGCCTGACGTTGACAGTGACAGTGATGAAGAATTCATTTGTCATGAATATTCGAGTGAGGGTGAGTGGAATATTTATTTATTTTATTTATTTATATATTATCCTTTATTTTATTCTGTAAACTTGAAATTGTCATGAAATTAAATGTAACCATTGAAAATGAACTTTTTAAAGTTACTTAAAAAATTAGCAAATAATATAATGCTTTAGCATGATTGATTAATAATTGAATATTACCTAAAAAATTGTCTTTAAATTAAGTAAATAGATATTCTAAACATTTAAACATACATTAGTTAGTAATATAATGATGCTTAAGATGCTTGCTCGCATAACATACAATCAGCCTCTTGGTGAGTGAGAAGTTATGGAACTTCAAGGTCGAATATAAAATAATATATAATATTTATATATTTATTTCACCTACAGAAAAATATATATATACCTACTATTATGTTGCATAGGTATGTATCTTTCTAATCATTTATAAAAGATGCGAAAAATTAATTTAAATTATTATATCTAACTACGAAATAATAAAAACTTGCCTCAATAAAACAATTTGTAGAGCATCGCTTTCATTTTCTTTTAAATAATCCATAGATTCCGGATAACAGTAACTAAAAAATAAAAATACATTCATGGCCACAGTAAATGTAAATTTATTTTTAATTTAATTTTGATTTTATTTAACGTTTTAATGTCTTTAAGTAACCAAAAATGAATCGAGCTTAGGAAGGATTACGTCAATTAAATATAGTAGGAAGCAGCATCAATTTGGATCAAGAACTTGCGACACAATAATAGTTAATAAACGAGAATTGTGTCACACAAAAGCAAATCTATTGCCAGTGGTGGGCAAAGTTAGTATGAAATTTATATTGTTTAATTCGTTACTCAAAAAGTCTTTGTTAAAAAAAAATGTTAGGCGTCAATTTTTATAGAACGTAAATCAATAGAATATGTATAATAAATAAACGAAGCTAAAGTATGCGATAGAATAAGTCTCGTAATCATTTTCGAAAACGTGAGCAAAAAATAAGGTCCTGAAATACTTGTGCTTACATTCGTTTTTCCACGATTCTTAACGATTAATGGAAGTAAAAAAATAAATTTATGAAAATGTTAATTCTTCTTGAGATATACTAAAAGGTTAATAGACGATCTCTCCGATGGATGAATCTGTTTTATACCGGGTTTATTTTATTCACATATTCTGCTTGAATAACTAACATATATTTTAAATATATAAATCAAATAAGATAATTTCTTTGAATTTTTGACCTAGGTCACATGTAGCTCTTTTCATAGGCATGTGCAGCTCACAACTGCTTTATTTTTTCCTGAGAATGATTTTCAAAATATTTTTGTGCAATATTCTATAGGGGCACCTTCTTTCAGGAAATATATCCGTTGTATATATTGTTCACTTTATATAATTCAAAATAGAATAATAAGAATTAAATTTTTTAATAATATATATTTCTCTAATTTCTCACTTTAGATTTTTTTTAAATGTCGGCTATTAATTGAAACGTTAAAAATATTTAACAAAAGCATCATCTTTATAGTATTTTAATATCGTCTGGTTTTATTTTGTCTTTCCATTAGATAAAATCCCATAAGACATTTGTATTTAGAGAAACGGATATAAAAACGAAATGAAATATCATGAATCCATTGTGATTAATTACAGGTATGATCCGTGTATTTGAATGATTACATTTGACATTTTAGGTTGCTCGCTTATAATAATTATATTTTTGCATTAAAAATGCCATTCCTTTCACCAAATATTTTAAATTTTTACTCATTCTATATTATTTCAGAATATTTTTCAATTATTATTCTGGTCATGAATCAAGGGAATAACTTTATGTTTTATTGGATGTTCAATGCCTCCAAGTATTTAAAGTAGGTTGCCAGAACATTTCAAATTCTAACAGTAGCTCTTACCTTGTTGTGTTTAGAGACCACTGCTTTAGATTTAAAAAAATGGCTAGAAACAGCTCTGGTTAAAAGTATTTTTGATTTTCCTGTTGCGTCATGAAATTTTAAGTTATTCCAAACAAAGCAATGTATTCCCAGCATTCGATGTCCACCCACAACACTAATAGTGCACATGTTTTGCCAATGAAACCATATATCGTGTTCATGGATGATGCAATGTTATCAAAATATATTTTTAGTTTATGGTTATAAATACCAATTCACTAAGGAATTGTCTTCCGTAAAGTAACTTATTTGATCACTACGAATAAGGAAGACAATACATATGTTTTGTCAGTTTATTTTTCCAAAATATTTTAGTGTAAAACGGGGAATATATATTGTTGCTCAAAAGTAAACTCTTGATTTTAAGTTCTGTTTCATTGAAAATATATTGACCACTTGATAAAGCTTACTTTTTGAGTAAAGAATTAACTAGTATAGGCTTACATACTGAATTAACATATGAATTACATCGTATCGAATGGGATTTACTTGATGATAAAGCAAGATACTTAGCCAGTACTCAAGCTTTTAGAAAGAAATATATTATAGATAAAAAAATTGAAAAATTAAAATTAAATAACTTCATACGTAATTACAATAATAATAAAAACGTAACACATACCTATAAAGTAAATTTTCATGACAGATTTGTTAATTGCTCTAACGTTTATTTTAATAATGAAGAAGAAAAACTTTTTAAAAAAGGTTTTAAATATAACCTACACCATTCAAATACCCAGTTAACAAATGCTATTGAAAATGTTGCGGTTGATATAGAATCGGCGTTAAAAATACAACATAAAGTTGAGCAATACAAAGTGGCAGAGAATATTAAAAAATACAGTCGTAACCTTAAAGTAAATAACCATGAACATAAAATAGTAAAAACATACGGAATAAAATCTTAGAAAATGATTTAATAGTTACTAAAGCCGACAAAGGGAATACGTCAATAGTCATGAATAAATTAGAATATATTAATAAAGTAGAATCATTTCTAAATACAGATAACTTCACTATATTACCTAAAGACCCAACTAATAAATTCCAAGATAATATAAAAACTACACTAAAAAATTGTAAAAGTGATATTCTAACAAATACGCATACAAAAAATTTACTGTTACAAAAGAACCCAAAAATACCCAAATTATATGGCACCATTAAAATACACAAAGAAAATAATCCTATTCGACCGGTCGTTGCAAGTTGTTCATCTCCCGCATTCCAGTTATCTACATATTTAACAAAGTTTATTAATAATGCTAATATCTTCTTACCTAAACACACCGTCAAAAATTCGTCCGAACTTATAAAATCATTAGAAGGAATTAATATTCCTGATAATGCATTACTTGTATCCTTTGATGTAGTAAATTTATTTACTAATGTCCCAGTTCAAGAAAGTTCATTAATTATAAAAAAACCCTGGATAATTCCACATTAGCAAAGGATTTAAATAAAGACATACTTAACTTAATACAAGTTTCCATGAACCAAAATTACTTTCAATTTAACAATAAATTCTATAAACAAACAGAAGGATTAACAATGGGTAATCCCTCAAGCCCATTAATTGCTGATATCTTCATGAACGATATTGAGGATAAAATACTAAATTCACAAATTAAACTCTCGGACAATATAATATTTTGGAAAAGATATGTAGATGACATTCTTGTTATATGGAAGGGAAACAACAAGACAATTAAAAACTTTTTTAAGTAGTATTAATAATATTCACAAAAATATTAAATTCACTTTGGAAATAGAAGACAATAAGTCTATCAACTTCTTAGATCTAACACTTACTAGGATAAATAATAAAATAACATTTAATATATATAGAAAACCGACGTTCACAGATGTAATCATTCACAATTCTTCTAATCATCCCAAATCTCATAAACACTCAGCTTTCCATGCAATGATACATAGATTAATTTCAATACCATTATCACAAACAAACTTTGATATAGAATTAAATACAATTAAAAATATCGCACAAAACAACGGCTATCATAGCCAATTAATAGACAGTATCTTGAATAATAAAAAACGTCAAAACATAACATATAAATACTTGTATCCTAAAGAAAATATTAAAGACGATAGAATGTGGAGACGAATTCTACACGTTAATAACTTTACCCCTAAAATAATTAAATTACTCCCAAATGAGATAAAGCCAGCGTTTTATACAGATAATAAACTAGGATACCACCTTATAAATAATAAAGATACTAATGATAAACGCAATAATTCTGGAATATATAAATTAAATTGCCAAGATTGTGAATCTTTTTATATTGGTAGAACGTCAAGAAATTTTAATATTAGAATTAAAGAACATTTAAGGTGCTTAAAAAGCACTAATTTTTCTGAATTCGCAAACCACCTTATAGAAAATAATCATTCGTACAACTTAGAAAAAGTATTAAACATATTACATGTAGAAAATAAAACCGTTATATTAAATAATTTAGAATACTTAGAAATTTATAAAGCCATTAATAAGAAAGAAGATATAATTAATAACCAACTAAATACCTTAATTAATTCACCAATTTTAAAATTGTTTCCGTTAAATAAATAAATAAGTATAAAAATTATATATACTACATATAAGAATAATATTAATAATAATAAAAAAATTAATAAAAAATAAAAATAAATTTATACCTAAACCACTTTTATGTATTTATCTCTTCCTTCATCCTTGCAACACTACCTATCTTCCTCTCCTTTCCTGATAGACACACCCCCACCCCCTCCCCTACAAAAATGTGTTACACCACTTATAAGTACAACGCAGCTCAGTTATCTCTTAACTAGAGAAGGATTGAGAAAGACTACGAGTTAGTCGAAACTGCAGTCTCCTAATAGAGAACTTTTGTTACGTGATCCATGTGAAAACAAGGTAAATAAATAAATAAATATTTATAGAATTAACTACATTATTACTACTGATAATTTTTTCCCACTTATCGATTTTTTTGTATTCATCACGGCAAAAAATAATAAGATCTATTGTAAAATTTTTGATGTAGTATAAAGCGATAAGTAAGGCAATAGAGGATTTATTTAATTAAATATAACATACCGGTATTCCGCACCAATACGGTTTATCCAATGTTTCCAAACTAGGGTTCAAAATTAAAAGCCTTACAGCAATAGCGGTTATTATTACTCCAATTGAAGTCTTCAGAATTTCGAAAATAATATACACCTTATTTATTTCTCGTATTGGTTGGGAATTTGTGACTGAAAAAAAGTTTTCCATTCAAATGGGTAATTGATATAATTTAATAATATTGAGTGGACTACCCTAAAACGTGTGTAATAGTCAGTGATCAACAAACCGTGGATCTGGAGCCGTATTCATTTCGTTTCATAAAGATGTTTGGCTCTTTAACTTCGACTTTAGATACATTTACTAATTTCGAGATTAAATGTAACATATCGCACTTTTACAGGGTTGCGTAAAATCTAAATTTTAACATATATTTATCAAAATTGAGCTTCTTCTAAAAAGTCTGCCGACCACTATTATAAGCTGGTAAATGATTCCACATTGTGATATCAAATACAATTTATAGAGTTGTAAAATATATTTATATTTATTTAGTTGTATTAGCACATTTCTCATGAGTAAAATTGTCTTAAAATAATTACATTATATTCTAAAGTATAAAATTAAGATAAAAAAATCGCAAGACATCTGGAGGTTTCAGGCTTGTCTGCCCCTTTAATGCTCAATTTTTGTCTTATAATATTTATCCGTTATATAGAGCTTTGTTTACACATAAAAGTATACAAAACGGTTATACACAAACGATTGTAATTCAAGTTGAGAATAAATCGATTAACACGCTTAATATTATTTAAATTCACATACATTACAATTTCTGAATCCTAGTTCATATATTTCCGGTCTACTATTATTTTGCTGGATTTTTAAACAAATATAATTGAAGTATTTCTTACATAGATTGAATCAGATAGGTAAGTAACAAGTTGCATTATTACTGTTAATTTATTTGTCATACATATTACCTTGCGGAAGAATTTGTACACTCGCCAAACAGCTTAATTTTGTATGAAATCATCGATGAATATTCATGAATGATTTCATGAATCATTCAACATATCATGGAAAAACTCTTATAATCATAAGATGTAATTGAAGACGCGATGCTCACTCATGAGATACGCGTTACATAAAGAGGTAAAGTTACTGATGGACCTATGCTTGTAATACAATAATAAAATAACAAAAACAAATGTTTCGAAAAGAAATGCTATTAATTTATTATTAGGAATTGCATCACACAATGCTTTATTTTTTATTGTTTATCTTTGTAGGACAGTTCTTGGATATAACTAATTGGTTTTTCAAAGGTAATTTAAAAAAATATTATGGCGTTGCTTGTCGTTTCTATAATTTTTCATCTAGTTAAATGACCATAGTTAATTTATTAAAAGGTACGAGTATAAATATCATTTCAACTATCCATACTTATCAGAGATACTGATACATAAAATTTGAAATCTTTGGGCAGTGAGATTCGTGAGTAGCAAATAAATACTAGCTTTTCAAAAATAAAATGAATTTCGAAAATTAGCTGATTATTTTCATTATATCTAATTCGAAGGTATTGTGAATTAAATAGTTAATATCATGTACTAGAAATAAATGGTGTGTGTTTTTATTGCCATATGTTCGTGGCAGTAGTATTTGTTATGCTCGACTGAGCCGAGTGCGGCCCTGAGCGCACTTTGTTCAACACTATCAGGCTGCTGACGTCCGGACAACTTCCTGTTCATCCTTACCATCCACTGAAGCCTCAGAAGTCTCTATGCCGCTTCTCTTTCTGTCTCGGCATTCTAAGCGTGTTCTCTTGAATATTCTATTGTTTTTCTCATTCGAACTGTTATAATTTTCAAAGCAAACACTTCACTTCCATTGACGGCGCTCACTGGATATTATCCAACTACTGGGTCTATGTGTGAGCAGCAAAGAGAGAAACTTTATTCTAGTTTGAAACAGCATTAACTAACTATTCGAAAAAATAATAATTTCGAAATGAAATCGGCTCACCCTCTATTTTTATGTGATTTGATCCTAATAACTCACATAATAAATTTGATTGGTTTAGAGACAATGTTTTCTGATAGCGACTTGTTTTTGTTTTTGACATTGAAGTTTTAATATAAATTTTTGTATGAAGGCCAAAAGGAGCTTTTGAAAACTTAATGTTTATTCAGAAAATAAAACGCTGTTTTATCTCTATGTAACATATATTAATTATCTAGTATGTAAATATTATTATCTATTACGAAAAATCTTAATTTTTGCTTTTAATAATAAGGGTTCATCTGTTTTTGTTTTTGTACGTAGTTTGGTAGCTTTATTCCTCTTCAACAGTATTTCATACAACTTTAATGGAATACTGTTTCATGATCAAAGCATCGCATTAATTTAACAGCTTATCGTTAACTGTTCTTTTGGTCAACACCTATGTTTAGGTGTGACAAAATCAAACATTCTTTCACCATAAATGATGACAGTCCTTGAGAAAACTGTTATCAATTTTGAGTCGATTGAACAAAAACTTGCTTTCGATTGAAACAACGCCTTGTTTGAAATTCTAACTGGAGAGATAAGTAATGACAATTTTATTGATCAAGTTGCTCTCGCCATTCATCGACCTTATTGCATCGCGTTATGAGGTCGATTTTAAATTCTGCTCTATTATACTTGTATCTCCGCTAAGAAATATTATTGAAAGCTCTATTAATTCTCGATAGTCGAGAATATTGTAAATCGATTCAGTTCAGTATAATTCTAGCAGTTTGTCAACTTCTACAACATTAAGACATGCCCGCTATTCTATATGGCTCTGTCTTATCCCAGAACCCACATTTTTCAGTTTTCTTTGAACTTTTTGAACAATGAAATATCATGGTTTTCAGGTATTAGAGTAACTTTTGCCTCAAACACGCCCACTCATACCAATTTGTAGAAGTGATGACAGAAAACACAAATAATAATGTAATTATAATCTAATAATATATTCAGTTTCTGTTCAATCACACAGATACCATTAATATGATCTGTATTTGAAGCAATAGTACCAAAACATAAAAATTGCTTTATCTTCAAGATTTCAGCCAATAATAACGTTCCAAAGTGCCTGTGTCTGCTGATTTCCTAAAGAGCTCCAATTTTGGATTATTCTACGAAATAACTATATGTAAACATTATTATTTATTAAATTTTCGTGTGCCGTCAACAATTTTTCATTCCAATAGACACCTACAATATCGGGTACCTCGTTTTGAAAATTGACTTTTATAGTTTCTCCGGGGACTTTTCCGTACGAATCCTTCAAATAGACAATTTGCTATAAAGATGTGTGTAGTGCTAGGTCCAAGTGCCAGAACAGTTTTTTTTATAATAAACACAAAATTGCGCATAATTAAGTGACACCTACCGGCGACACTAATTTTGGAGTAATATAAATTTTCTTCATAGATGTTGTATTGCTCGTAATATCGGTCGGTGTCATATCAGTTACGAAGGGCAAATTTTCTTGTAAATCGAAAGCAGATTACTATGTTTCTAGAAGTGGTGTAATATAAGATGATGTAAAAAGAGTTCACTTTGAAAAATATTTTGCATGCCGGTTTTGATCCTCATTTTTTCTAAGATTCGTATTTTCCTCCTTTTTGGTCATTTTTTTGCCCACTTCAGGTATAATATCCCATTAAAAAACTTATTTCCGATATAAGGTATGTAGTTATCTAATATATTTTTGTAAAAGTCGGTAAACGTGCTTTTTCCCAAAGAATAATGAAAACACGAATATTAAGATTTGTTCTAAAATTGTATTTCTAAAGCCATTCTATTAGAAGGATGATTTGACCTGGTAGTGTAATTTTTTACGTCCCCAATTAAAATATTCGCCATTTATAACTGCGTTACTACACATAAATATTGACTAAATGAAAACAATGCGTATCGTGATAAAACAAACTAGTATTAAAGAGCCTATCATAAGTAAGCTTTCGCGCGCCTTAGAATTCTAGTATTGACATGTTCCGATGCAAGTCGCTATCTTTTCCCGTGGTTTTAATGACGTGAAACTTTTTTTACAATTATTTGAACACCATTCACACAAAATGAGGGGTGAGCCTTGAAAACAAACGAAACAAAATGTTTGGGACACCCTAGGGTACATACTACAATTATATTATTATTTATTATAATAAATATATATTTATATAACCAAGCTGATTTGATTTCAGGCGGACGGGTTTCAAGTCCGAAGAGTCGCCGTGCCGGTCTGGAACTCTCCGTGGGGCGCATGGATCGCCTGCTGCGCGAGGGCAACTATGCGGCGCGTGTGGGCGCTGACGCCCCCGTGTGCCTGGCCGCTGTGCTGGAGTGCCTGGTGGCCAAGGTGCTAAGGTTGTCAGGGAACGCTGCTCTCGACAACCAGAAAGCCAGGTACTGGTACTAGACATCTCATGTGTGATCTTACAGGAAACACTCATCGTAATAGTGATATTCAAATTTGAAGCAAAATTTGGATTGATCCTTAACAGTATCTTGTTTTTTTTTTAGTCGAGTTCAAATGTTTTCCAACATTGCGAACATGTGACGCCAACTTCTTATGAACGTGGTCATCCTGTTCGTATACTAACCTAAAGCAATTTTTGTATCGTTCTCAATTTTAAGTACGAGGGTTATCCGTAGTATAAAGTTCCCATGGCGCTACAGTCATGAAAAGCGCTGTTATGGTGGATCCCCCGATTCTGTAGTCTACTTTGGTTCCCCCACTCCAAATCCCATCCCTAGCGAGCTGCCTGTGGAGCTCAGTCTTGGCTTGGCAGCTGTACGTGATGGATCTCCCCCTCGCCTCGCCCGCCAGGCGTTTCCTGTCTGCAAAAAACATTGCGCCGGTAGAAATCCATTCCCAATTATGCAAAATCTATGGAGACAAGTGTATGAGCGTACAAAACGTGCGAAAATGGTGCAGAGAGTTCCATAACGGGCGTACTGGTGTCCATGATGAGGAGCGTTCCAGACTGCCATCTGTTTCTGACGAAACAATCGCAAAAGTGGAGGCAGCCATGCTCTCAGATCGAAGAGTGACGGTTCGTAAGCTCTCCGAAATGATCCCCGATGTCAGCAAAACCTCTATTGACAAGATTTTGACAGAGCATCTAGGGTATGCTAAGGTTTGCGTGAGGTGGGTGCCAAGAATGTTGACCGAAAACTCCACCAACGACCTCATCGCAAAATTTGGATGGGGTATTGTCAAACACTCACCCTACAGCCCGGACTTATCCTTAAGTGACTACCATGTCTTCCCTGACGTGAAGAAACACCAAGAAAACGCATTTCGGCGACAGAAGAGCCGGAAGAAGCGGTATTTGCGTGGCTTGGCGGCGGATTTTTATACTCGGGCATTCAAAAGCTCGTATACCGCATGCAAAAATGCATTGACCTCAATGGCGACTATGTAGAAAAATAGGTAAAAGTCTGAGCTTTCCAAAAATGTACGCATTCATGGAATTAAACATGTTTTAAACTACGAATCACTGGGAATCTTATATTACAAATAACCCTCGTATATGAAGTCCTTACAATATTCAAGTTAGCTTTTCATATTAATGTTCCTCTGCTAGTTATATGAGCTCATAATTATAAAAGTTATGTAAGTCAAGAAATCACATTGTTATGAATTAATATAATCTTCAACCAATATAAATTTAAAAATCTGAACATAGCATTTTATGTAACATTAAGTTGTTACTTTCATCGGTTTTCAATCAACATCAAAACACAAACCTAAATATCTCAAAATGAATGAAACATGACTTACACCACTTTCATAATCATGGGTATATGTGTAAATGGGAAGAAACGTTTTTTTTTTTAGCACAGCCGGTCAAGACTAGTGCACTCTATGGCGCTCAGCCAGGGACACTGCATGCGGGAAACGTGTTTTGTGTTCGTGTTTGTGTGTGGGTTAGGGAGATTGCAAGTGTATATTTATCCGTTTCTTGAAGAGATCCAGATTATAGGAAGGAGGAAACACAGACACTGGAAGAGCATTCCAGAGCACCGGTGGGTCTTAACCCTTTAACTGCCAATAACGTCTTAAGACGCATAATTTTCTGTGAACGCAGTGCCGCTCATACAAAAATTACGTCTTAACACATTCACATCGGGTGACATTCGCGCTCGGCTGATACTCTAAAACGGGCAATAAATCCATGTCGCGCGTAAAAAATGTGTTTCTACATAAACTGCCATAACTTTTAAAATATCCAACATAATTGCACATTTTTTTCAATATGATACTCACCAATTATAACACCACCAGCAAAATCATTGAAAAGTTGTAGAACATCTAACAATGTTTTTAAATTATGTCCACAACTTGAAAATACACATCAAAACTTTTAAGGGTACGTTTTTTAGAGTTATAAATATTTTTTAAGATTTAGAGTATGATATTCATGGTAATAATAACCCTTATGAAGGGCATTATCACAAAAAATATACATAAAATACTAGCGATTATACAATAAAATTAAAAATATATGTTGATTTTACAAAATAAACAAACATTATTTATTCTAAAAATTGAAACGAATTTGTAGTGACCTTGTGTCTTAAATATGCGTTTACTTTTGTAAAATTGATAATGTCGAACCTTATAAGTAAGAAAAAGTCAAATGCTTGTAGAAGAAAACAAATATAAATACCCTACCCGACTTTAAAGATCAGAGTGCGTAAAAGGTAAAAATACCCTTCCCGTAATTAACCATCAGTCAAGGTAACGGGTATTAATACCTTTCCCGATGCGAATGTGTTAAGACGCGCTGTTTTAAATGAACAATCAACAATGCACAATGAACAATTAATTTTATGATTATGGATAAATGACTGCACGACTGGCGTGGTCTTCATTTATTTGGTAAGTTTTATAAATAAACTTTATAACACTTTCAATAACGATATGTTTAGAAGGTTTCATTTTTGTCGTAAAATTCGTTGCGTGCTGGGTACCGCCATACATGTACCTGCCGGCAGTTAAAAGGTTAAAAAGTTCGGCAAGTGTAAGACGAGTTTGTCGGTTGTGGGTGGGTGCAGGAGGAATTCGTTCTTTGTTCCGAAGACCAGCAACCGTGGTAATAACGGTAGAAAATACTAAGTGAACCAATCTTACGCCTGTGTTCCGTTGATTGCAGGTTAGATGTAAGAGTGTCATTGTTTATCAAACGAATTGCTCTTCTTTGAACTGAGTCAATTAAGTTTAGAAGGTATTTTGGGGCTCCAATCCAAAGGTGACTGCCGTATTCAAGGATAGGTCAGATTTGTCCTTAATATAGAAGAAGAAGTTGTTTATCATTGAAATACCTATGTGATATCTATATAATAATACACCTAGTTTTTTGGAAGCGAGACCGGCTTTATACTTAATTAACTCGTAATATTTGACATTATTCGAGATTGATAATCCAAGCATGTTGATGGAGCTTGCTTTCGGAAGAGAACAACCGTTGAAAGATACAGGATCCATAGCAGTCTTCTTGGTGGAGAATGTACATGATTGGTTTTGGAAATGTTGAAACTGACAAGATCGAGGTCGCCCCATCGTGAAACCCTTTCAAGAGACATGTTCATCTTCTCCACCAGAGATTCCCTAGCAGCAGAGAGTTCCAAATGTTTCGGAGGTCTTGGAAAAGCTATCCTCTCATGGACAGTGCTGTCGTCGGCATAGCAGTGAATGTTTGCGCATTGAAGCAAATCATCCACTTGCAGAAAGAAAAGAGTGGGCGACAGCACAGAGCCCTGTGGAACTCCCGAGTTGATTTTTGTACTTTCTGAGGGAAAGGAAGTGAGGGCGAGATTTTTGTAGGTGGTGGTGTACTGCATTGATGTTAGCGTGCGGCCCTCTGATGTTGCAGTAGTTGACAGAGGACCAGCACGTGGGATTCGTGTTATGCTGTGGTAATTCGTTATTGTGGTTTGTGTTCATTGTCATGTTTGTTCTGTTCATGTTTGTTCTGTTCATGTTTGTTCTGTTCATGTTTGTTCTGTTTTATGGAATTGAATAGGGTAAAAGGGTAGGAGTGGACGAGATAAGCACACACTCCTCGCGACTCCGGGTCAGGTCTAGTGCAGTGGAGGGCAGCGAGGTGAAGGACCCCAGCCAACCTACCGTAGTTAGAAGCAGGTACTATCCGGAAGTAGGTTTGTATGAATGGTAAGTTTTGTTTGTTTTAAGGGATCAGGGGACTAGGACTACGGTGTACTGTTTTATGTGTTTACATGTAATAAATAAAAATGAAAGAGTAGTTATTCTTCAGATACTAAACAAAGCCTCGATTGCAAAAAATGCTGATCGAAAATTTCTTACAATGAATTGACAAATGATATGAAAATGTAATTTGCAGAATTAAGCCGCGTCATGTGAAGATGGCTATCTCAAATGATTTAGAGCTAAAAAAGCTCTTGAAGGATGTCATCATCCCTGGAGGCGGAGTGTTGTCTACCACTAACCCCTCGCCGCTCCCCAAAAGAAACGATCCTGGCGCATCCAAGGTTGCCAAGGAGAGACATGTGTCACAATGAGACAGGTTCTTTAAAGCAGTGGCTCTCACCCTTTCTCTTCTGAATATAGATTTTCATAAATATGTGTAAATTTTTAGAGTAACAATGTAAATGTCTGCTTAAATTTTATTATACTGACGTTTTATTCTTAACTTTTAGACGGATCTCTTCACAGTTAAGAAAAATATTTTAAATTGTCAAGTGAGCTATAAAAATAGTTATCTGAAAAAAGATCACATATTTGTACAGCTCAATTGAAACCTGTTTATTTTTACAGACTGATCTTGACACCCTTTCTCTTCTGAATATAGATTTTCATAAATATGTGTAAATTTTTAGAGTAACAACGTAAATGTCTTCTGTATTTTTGTAATTTGTTGTAACTTGTTTCCATTCCATAAAATATGTCATGGATTAGTAAAACTTAGATATTATTTAGGAGAGATTACCTAAGTCTAGCAGTGTTATCAAAATATATATCATCGTTGCTGCGGGTAAACTATATGTAAAAAAAATGCAAAATGAGTTTTCTCAATTATTTTTATTATGAATTGGTAAAACCATCAATATTAAATCGCTGTATGAAATCTTATTAGTGGTATATTTAATAAATAGCAAAAATAGAGCTACCAAGCTTCAATTTTTTTTCTAAAATTAATTCCCATAGTGGCATAAAATCCAGATAACAAAAAATATATATTAATAGATGTAATTCTGTCCTTTCTTTATCTAGTAATAAGATTGTGCTGCATATTATATCATGAAAATCATGTTTTACTCAATACTGATCCATTTCCCAACCTTTGTTACCAAATTAATAATTCAATATATACTCATAATTATCAATAAATCAATTTATAACTCTGTAACGAATTAATCATTTTTTTACAGTGTCTTTGACAACTATTTTTCTTTTCAATAGGCAAAAGACAATTTTCTACAGTAGGATAATTATTGTTTATTTTACAAATCACTGACAACAACATTTACCTGTGTATAGATTTAATTCATTATTAAATATTTTTATTATTCGTTAGCCATATCATGAAAATCATGTTTTACTCAATACTGATCCATTTCCCAACCTTTGTTATCAAATTAATAATTCAATATATATTCATAATTATCAATAAATCAATTTATAACTCTGTAACGAATTAATCATTTTTTTAGTGTCTTTGACAACTATTTCTTTTCAATAGGCAAAAGACGATTTTCTACAGTAGGATAATTATTGTTTATTTTACAAATCACTGACAACAACATTTACCTGTGTATAGATTTGATTCATTATTAAATATTTTTATTATTCGTTAGCCATATCATGAAAATCATGTTTTACTCAATACTGATCCATTTCCCAACCTTTGTTATCAAATTAATAATTCAATATATATTCATAATTATCAATAAATCAATTTATAACTCTGTAACGAATTAATCATTTTTTTACAGTGTCTGACAACTATTTCTTTTCAATAGGTAAAAGATGATTTTCTACAGTAGGATAATTATTGTTTATTTTACAAATCACTGACAACAACATTTACCTGTGTATAGATTTAATTCATTATTAAATATTTTTATTATTCGTTAGCCATATCATGAAAATCATGTTTTACTCAATACTGATCCATTTCCCAACCTTTGTTATCAAATTAATAATTCAATATATATTCATAATTATCAATAAATCAATTTATAACTCTGTAATGAATTAATCATTTTTTTAGTGTCTTTGACAACTATTTCTTTTCAATAGGCAAAAGACGATTTTCTACAGTAGGATAATTATTGTTTATTTTACAAATCACTGCCAACAACATTTACCTGTGTATAGATTTGATTCATTATTAAATATTTTTATTATTCGTTAGCCATATCATGAAAATCATGTTTTACTCAATACTGATCCATTTCCCAACCTTTGTTACCAAATTAATAATTCAATATATGCTCATAATTATCAATAAATCAATTTATAACTCTGTAACGAATTAATAATTTTTTTACAGTGTCTGACAACTATTTCTTTTCAATAGGTAAAAGATGATTTTCTACAGTAGGATAATTATTGTTTATTTTACAAATCACTGACAACAACATTTACCTGTGTGTAGATTTAATTCATTATTAAATATTTTTATTATTCGTTAGCCATTAATCTAGTAAATTTCATACTGAATATTTTTTAGATTCTTATTATTTTTATTATTACAGAACTTATTACTGAAGGGAAATGACAAAAACATTATCATGTTATATGAATGCCTGGCTCTTGTTTTAGGGATATTGTCAATAAATGGATTTACAATTTAAGATTGTTTTTTACTCATTACTTTATTCTTATACCTTTACAGCCCACATTAATGTATATTATTGTCATGTTGCTTTAACACATTGTTTGCGGGAAACGAGTAAACTAGTCATATTTCTTTTTATACCAAAGCGCAGGAGACGAGTTTTGTCGTTCTGTTCTGCTAAGAGGTGGGGTGCGGGGAACTTGTAAACAAGGGACGAATTATTAACATGTCAGCAGTGCTTTATACGCCTACTTGCTTATATAATCAATTTGGGACAAACGCGATTTGGTGGAAAAATGCCCATTTGCAAAGTACCAAGCTTGTAGTAAATTCCTCTAATAATAAGGATACGTGAATATGGGGCTGTAGTCTATGACGTTAGGGGATCAACACTCCACATGCAGCGTATGTAGAATGGTAAGCGTCATAGGTTCCACAGATGAAAAAACTAAAAAATTGATACCACAATAAAATTACATTTTCTTTGAAATATTAGAAAAATAAGGACTTGAAATTATTTATGAAATTAAAATAAAACCTGAAATAAAAGTAAATATTTTTATTTTGTTAATTTTAATTGTTAATAAACATAATGTTATAAATTTTTACTAATAATTAACAACTAATAACCTTAATAATGGAATGTATGTTTCTGTTTTTTTTTTCATTATTGATATATCAAATTAATATAATTTATAAATGTTATTCTGGAGAAATAAAACAACTTTTAATTTGGAATAAATGATTGAAATTCAATTTTAATATCATGTATTTGAAAATATTTATTCATGAACTAAGAAATGTGCCTACTAAAATATAGTGAATAAAAAAAATATTTGGTCAATTTAATATTAAATAGAATAAATAAACAATAAAATGTAAATGTAGAAGTATCAGATATAAATATTCTCCATTTATATTTTTCTGTATAAAATATCATTATAAAATATAAGAGATATTTTCAAAAGTATAAAAATATGAAAGCAGACATTTTAAATTCAAATTGACATGATTATAATTATGAAGTTTCACCAAGAATAGTCACTTAATAATCTCAACGTTAGTAAATTGCACACTTAGAGAGTCATTTGTTATATGAGAGGCTCATTCAGAATTAGATTGAATTTAGTAATAAAAAATAGGTTAATATGTCAAAGTATTATGTATTCTGGTTGACATTAGCCTTTTTTATTCATAAATATACTCGTACATCTAATTGCTATATTAATTTGGAGAACCATTAATTTAAAGAAAGCTAACTTATATAAAAATCATTATTAAAACGCGATAAAAATGTATATTTGTAATATACATTTTATTTTTATTAATATTAATATACATCGGTACTTAGTATAAAAATATGATTGACAGGTAGTTTTCTTTAATATTATTTCTCTCTATCTAATTTTTTACTTATAATCATTCTGTTTTTACCCCTTTTTATTTTAAAAAGAAAGAAATATTTTCTGATAAGATACATTTCAACAACTTTATTTTCTAATCCAAAGTAAGTTATTTATGTTCAATTAAATCAGTAAGATGATATTTGCGTTGTTTCTCCTTAATGAATCTTCAAACAAATGTTTTACTTATAGAACCTAAAAAATTCATAAAAAAGATGTGAGATTTTTTTTCCCATATCCCAAACATATGGTCACCACAAATAGCTGCCACTTAGTTCGGTCAGTTGCCACTGTACATTCATCATTCTAGAATACATCTGCACCTTAAAGAAGTCTGCTAAACCCAATTTATATGCCAACATTGGCAGAGTTCAGAGAGAGCAGATAGTGGGGACCCCATCGCCACGCCCTCTATCTGTTGGTACATCTTGTTCTCAAACGAAAAATAAGATGACGTAAGGCAGTGGGCTGTCGTTAGACTGACGGCTAAACTACCTCCTGACACCAACTCACAACAAAGTCATCAACCCTGAAGAAGACCCCTGCAATGGCGGTCGAAATATCGGAGAGAAGAAATTCGCCACACACGGCTAAACCCAAAAGCCACATTATTTATTTCATTTAAATTGTTTTTCTGTACTAGAACAATTTTTATTTTATTCATATTTTATTTTGTGTGAGGAAACTGCACTGTTGGTAGAACAAATACACGCAAATGGTTAAGTTATTATTTTTTTACAATAAAATATTTAAATAATATCAATCGTGTTTCAATCCTCATCATTAACCCAACTATGTTCATTGATCCCCTGCACCTGCCCGTCACATGACACCTGTGATACTCTTCCTTATTTGTTTTTATCACCAATGTGACTGAACTTGACAAGAGACTTCGACAAATGACAGTTCATGACATTTACTGATGATTTGGGTCTACTACAGATTACAATTAATAATAATATGTTACCACATATCTTGTGCGTTCAAGGTCAGTCTCACAGCAACCGGATATATTTCGATGCATTTTCTTGGATAGTTTTAGAGCCACTATTATGTTACATTGATTTAAAATCAATACGCTTGGTATGTTTCGTAGGAGACATCGAATCTGCGACCTCCCGAATGAGTCTTGAGCCTCAAAGATTAAAAAAACAAATAATTATTATTGACAACGAAGTTGAAGAAGATAATTTCATGTGCAAAAATCATGCATTCTTGAAAAAACCATACTAGTAACGAATGCTTTACAATGCCCAGAGCGTTGTAATATCGTTATTAGAGTCATATCAATCAAATCGGATGATACCATCTAGATTCCCTAGAGGCGATGCGAGGGACAGGAGATCTTAGGAATGTGGGAGAGAGTTTCACAGTTCGTGGAGAAGAAACACCCAGAAAAAGTCGCAACAGCGCGTGCATCAGAGCTATTTAATGACAGTTGCCTAACTCATTTCTGGAACATTCTGAGAGGGAGGAAGAAGCAGACCTCCTTGGACATGCTTACAGGTGAAAGTGAGTAAAACGTGGCAAATACCCGTGAAGAGAAAACCAGAGATGGAAATGAAGCGAAAGTAACACATTATAAGTGCAGTTCGTTTCTTTACATTCTCTTTTATTATGTTGTTGTACAATATTTGTCATTTATAAATATTTTCTTATTCAAAAACACGAAACAAAAATAACTGGGGTGACATTTTGGGGGCTGGAACGGATTAATGCTAGTTCAATTAATTTCAATTGGGAAATTTGCTTTGAGATACGAGTGATTTGAAATACGAGCAAGGTTGCGGAACGAATTACACTCATAATTAGAAATACGGTGTTTGTAAATGAAGTGTTTTTTTTTATTGATTTCCATTTATTAATTACATAACTCAATTTATTTTTGTATTTTACCTAAGCAGAATATTTCAGTGATTTTAATTAAAATTAATTTTACTATTCGTTACTTTATACATAATATTTGTATACATAGTATACAATAACAGTATTGGTATCCCTAAAACCTCTAAAGCCGGCACTGACTGTAAGAGTCATGCTATAATTTGTAAAGAATAGTGTTTTAAGATATTGTATATAAATCCTTTATAAGGGACTATACTCATATGTCCCCATTGGTTCCTGTTGTTGGTCTAAGTTGTCTGCACAGGCATCCGAAGTTTCTTTAAGCGGTTTTCGAGATCATTTTCAAGTTCTTCGGTAGACTTGAGACAAGGTTTTGGATCTGCGGGTTCGACAACTGAAATAGAAAAGAAAAAATGTGTTAATAATTTAAACGCTTGATAGAATTTGCCGGGTGAAGCGGTCCGTCGCCTACCTACAGCAGCTGGGCATCTTGAGAGTTATTATTGATATGTACACAAATCTACAGCAAATATCATATTTTATGACATTTCTTTCATCAATATCGGAGAAAAAAAAAGCAGACGCTGGGATTTGAACTGAAAACTTTGCACTTATGTTCTGTTTGAAAATAAAATTTCAAAGTTCGCTGTTGGAATCCCTTTTCTCCGATATTGATAGGGCAAATGTCATAAAAGATGACATTTACTTTAGATTTGTATGTGTGAATAAATTCGTTAAACATATTGGTATAGTATATAGTAAATCTTCAATTACCATCAAGTATTAGAATATTGAAATACATTTTTTTTTAATCTAAAAACAACTAACCTCCTTACGAGTCTATACAGTGCAAGCTATATGTGCTCAAGGCTGAAACAATAGGAGTTGGCTGCCTTTTAGGAGAAAAAGAAACATCGAAGAAGATGCCCGTTATTTGTATTGTTTACCTGGCGACAACAAAGATAGTTGAACCCACCTAGGGGATCCAAATACTCGGGTAAATTCCACTCGTGTATCAATATCTTTATAAACTACTACTCGAGTACTAGATCGAGTATTTCATATAATAAAATATAATTGTAAATGAACGATTCTATTATACATTACATCTATTGAACATTATATTCAATTTATTGAGTAAACATCTAGTACACAAAATAACATAGAATACAGGTAGTTCTCGACTTACGACGGTTCTACTTACGACGATTTGCACTTACGACCAAGAATTTAAAAATTAATTAATTTTTTTTTTTAAATTACGACAAAAAAAAATGCATTACGGTGCGCGTCATTGAATTATCATGTGAAAATAAGTGGAGAGGCTGTTAGGACCGTTTACAAGGCTGCTGAATAATTTATCCTAATATTTGGCACATTGATTAGGAAAGAAGAATACGACAAAGAACAAATTTGTAATGTTGACGAAACCGCAATCCATGATATGAAAATGCTTCAGCGTACCTACATTAATAAGGAAGAAAAAAGTATGCAAGGCTTTAAGGCATTTAAGGATAATTTTACACTTTTATTGGGTGGCAATATTGCTGGATATAAATTGAAACCATTAATGATTTATCACTCTAAACAGCCGAGAGTCCTCAATGGAATCAATATCGATATGTTACCACTATATTATCGCTCAAACAAGAATGAGTGGATGGCACAATTTATTTTTGAAGACTGGATTTTGAATTTATTTCTTCCAGAAGTAGAATAATATTGTAATCAGAAAGGGATTCCATTCAATATACTTTTAATACTAGACAATGCACCAGGACATCCACCACATATCGGAAATTTACATCCTAATGTTAAAATCGTGTATTTACCCCCTAATACCACCAGTATTTTGCAACCCATGGACCAGGGAGCTATTGGCAAATTGAAAGCCTATTATTTAAAAACTGCATTTGCCCAAGGAACAGTAGCGCTTGACGAGGGAAAAACGTTTAAAAAGTTTTGGAAGAAATTTAATAATCATCAAGCAATTCACATCATCGTCCATGTATGGAATATGGAAAAAGCTTACTTAACGTTTTGAAAACATAACTCAGTCGAAATTTGAAAAAGAAAATGAAATTGAACACACTACAAATCTTATTGTAGGGCTTTGCAAGAAACTTGGTATTAAACTTGATTGATCGTAAAGACATAGACGAACTTATAGAAAATGATTTGAAAGATCTTACAAATGAAGAATTATTATGCATCGAAAATCAAAGGGTTGAAGAAGAGACTAAAAAAAATTAAAAAAATGTATTGAAAGAAAAGTGAAGCAGCATTCCTTCAAATTGACCAAGTATTGCAAAAATTTGAAAAAATCGATTCGGATAACGAAAGATTTTTGAGTATAAAAATGCATATGTTTTTGAAAAATACTACTACTGCTTCTTCTTCCACTACTGTTGATGAGCCAATGGATTGTACTTATATAAGTCCAGATGACGAAACACTTTGAATATTATGAAGTCAATATTTTATTTTATAAAGAAGTATAAATATAAAGAGGACAACCTGTATGTACATGTAATAATGTACAATTGAAAAAATAATAATAACAAATTAAATTTTGTTGCACATACATAGATTAATAATCTTATTATCAATTTTGTCTATAAAGTAGTATTTTATTTACCTGGATATAAAAAAAGTCTAGATATACTTTATTTCCGAAAACCCAATGAGGTGTTACTCATCAATAACGAGGATTGCTGTCAGTTTGGGCTCCATGCACTTGGGCAATCCCCTTGAAAGATAAGCTTATTAAGCCGATGAAGCTGCATTGGTAATCCCACCTGTGTTTTCCGTGATCTCTGTGAAGGAGGCTGTTGTCCCGTGCCCCCCGGTGCCCCCGGAGTCCCCCAGCATCAGCTCCTGCAGCTCATCTTCCAGCTCCTGCAGGTCGGCAGCAGCCAGCAGAGGTTCCGCGAGCGCAGCCTCAATATCCGAGCAAAGCTCTAGTGTCTGAAAACATAATAAAACGCCTGAGATTGAGAACACGCAAATCCAAAGATATTCTAATTTAGGATTTAACCATAGATATTTTTTACACAGCTACATACAGGAGAATACCGACAAATTATTTTTTTAATAATAAAATGAGTTAAAAAAAAGATTGTACGTATATTGCAAGTTACACACAATGTTGTAATGTTGTGTATGAAGTGACAAACAATTAAAGAACATGGCTTAACCTGGTATTGTAGCTTTTGGGTTTAGCTGTGTGTGGCAAATTCTTTAGTACTAATATTTCGACCGCCATTGCAAGGTTGATGACTTGAGGTAGTTCAGCTGTCAGCTTAACTACGAACTTATAAACGGTTTAACCTCTCTCATACACTACATAAGCACGACACGTGTCAGTTCATATTAATGGACCCAAAGCCTATGCCTATTGTAGACGACAGCTCTCAGGCTGGTCGATCCGCTTCACGGGCGTGTTGCAGTCCTCTGCTCTTCTCTTCGATCGATCCCCTCCCAGCTGGTTGTAAGGCAGCTAGTTGGCCAGTTCTCCAGAGTAGGCGGGCAGGCTCATTCTCCAGAGTAGGCAGCAGGCGGGAAGTCCAGACGAGGGTTGGAGGTAGAAGTGAAACACAGGAGAGTCAAATCTATATTGATTTGTTTTGGTTTTCAGGCTTATATTTATACAACAATCTCTCGGGAGGCGCGCGCGAGGGGGGAACGTCGACCAATCAGCGCTTCCGCCCGGCTGAATTAGCGCATCGCCGTAAGGGTTCTGCGTGGGTCGACGCGTAAATGCTCGGGAGCTCCCAGACGCACGCCTTGCAACTTTGAGAGCGCATAGACCAAATTTACAATCTTTATTTATATATTTCAAACATTTAATAGATAGAGAGACAGACAATAACTTAATACTAATGACGTACGCAACACCTATGATTAAAATTAGAAAATGAACTTCACTCACATCTTTAAGGTCGTCCATGGTATCTAAGACATTGTTTTCTTCCAATCCGGTGTCCTTCATAGTCTTCTTTAAAGCATTCAGTCCAGCCCTGAAACAGCAAAAGACACTTTACAATCCACTATTTGTAACACTAGAACTTTCAAGCGCTGTATGTGGAGTGTTCATATTTTTATTTGAACCCATTGAACATCTCGTATGACACCTATAGCGGTCAAGAGGTTTACTGGACTTTGTAGCCTCGTATTACAGCTTTATTCTACTGTTGTAAAGTTAACAATTAGCTGTTCACTACTGAATATAAAATCTGTTGGATTCCAGTCGAAAACTATATGAACTATTTGTTCATCAAAAAATATACTTCAATCTATATTGATTGTCCAAAAAGCCATTAATATATCCACTAAAAGTAAAGTGAAGTATTGCTAGGATTGAACCTGTGACCTCCGTTTATTTGTCATTGGTTTATTGATGAGAGGAATGTCTTATAAGATGATGTTCGCTGTCAAGGCACTCATATATCTTGGATATTTTTATTTTTGACTAGCGAATTGTATGAATTGCCTGATTAATTGTATTTATGATGTCAATTGAAATGATAAGATTATGAAGCGAGAGGCTGAATGTTATTTCATTTTACAGAATGCAATGTATTTATATTATTGACTTGCATATTGTACTATATTTAGTTTTCGTTATGTACTTTAGTTATACATGTTTTTGTTCAATATTAATCTAGCCTTTGTACTTGTGCTTTAATTAATTGCACGTTCAATAGTGACGTATATGTGTAAACACACTAGGCAATACTAACTTGTATGCCAACAGAGTCTCCGCATCCGTGTGTGACTGCGCGAGAGTCTCTCGGAGCTGCTGCAACGAGGCGTGGCTGGCTTGGGCCTTCTCCAGTCGCAGGTCGGCCATCTTGGCTTGCCGCAGATGGCCCAAAGCCTGAAAGTCAAAATATACACATACATATCAATACCCAATATCTCTCTCATAAGTACTAGCATCCAAGTTCATAAGAGAAGAGGAACGGTAAACCAATAAATGCACGCCACGAGCCTCCTTGGTCCCATACTGCAATGGTCACATTTGAATCATCCACTCGTACTGTGCATGGATGCTCTTGTTGTTCAATCATCTCCGGGACACTCTTGAATAAATTTAAACTATATGCATCCTTTTGTGACACAGTAATAGACAAGTATAGTATGAAAGAAGGAAGAATATAATAAAATCGTAATAAATAGATCAATATTTTTTTGTACAGCAATCCTTGATATAAAATCAACTGTACATCATTGGAAAGCAGATATTGAGAGTCGAGAAACATTAACTGTGCGTGGAGTTACTAGAGCTCTACCCGGGTAGGTGAAGATGCTGAGCTTCCTGCCAGAAGCCGCAGCTGAACAAACACTCCTAAAAACTGAGTGATGAGAATGGATACTCACAGCCTTTCTGTTTCCTGCGGCCAGGCTTGCCTTGGCGGAGTCCCTGCAAGCTGCAGCCTCGGCCCCCAGGCGCTGCGTGGAGATGCTCAGAGTCGCCAGAGCCCTGCTCAAGCGAGGCAAGCATAGCTCTAGTGGGGTGAAAGGCTCCAACTTGCTGCCAGGACCCGCAGCTGAACAAACGATACAATAAATATCAGTGCAGTCAACCCTCCTAGCCTGACTATTTAATCTCAGGAGGCGGCAACGACAGACTTTTCCAGCAGTATAGCTCAGATGTAAAGCGGTGTGAACCATCCCAAAAGTCGTGTCAATGAAAATGGGTATAGACGAAAAACATTTCTATTATGCTATTCATTAATAGTGAGCTCCCATAAAAATGGACGATGCAGAACGAAAAGAGGATCAACACTCGACATACAGCTTTTAGTGGTATACGCAGATAAGGTTTGTCCATCTATTGTTAGTGTTCTCACCTAGTTTGTACAGTTGACCCTCGCCAGAGAAAGACGCCAGCTTCCTGCAGACCAGCCATTGCAGAACTAATCTTGTGCCGGCAACATCCTTGATGTTCCCCGCCTCTTGCAGTTCCTTAAGATTTCCAACTCGCACGGATGACGTTGACAGGAAATCCAACGCTTGGCCCTAGAATAATAATTTTGAAAAAATGTTTCGTATAAATGTCATTAAATGTCTTTTTAATGCATATGAGCCCGACATCCTCAAGCCCTGGAAACGTGCGGCCTCAGGCAATATATTCATATAAGCGGCGCGGGAGGGACAGTGACAATACAGAGTGCCACCGGCGCGTTTGAAGCAACCCACTGCTGTGGAGGTGAGGCCTCAGATGCTTATAGAGTCGCTCGACACTCATACCGGGCAGACGTGTCTTGTCATCCTACCTACAGGATGGCTCCCAGTTACAAATGCGACATCACGCAAATACATCGCTGCTTAGACGAGCACCGATTTCTGTTGGAGCGACTCTTAAAGGCTGTTGGATGCGGAAAGGTAGATGCACTGACATCCGTTGGTGTGGACTCTTCACTCAACCCAGCAAGTCTCCCGACTTCTCGCAGAAGGCGGTTGCCTCGACCGTGCAAAACAATTCCGGCTACCTACATTGAAGCTGTCACCATTCCTGTCTCGCCGTCGCTCAACTGTGACAGCAGAGATTCGAGCCTGCCGTCAGTGAAGCCGCTTCGAGTGAGGCCACCGAAGATGACTCCTCGGAATGTATTATCCAAGCAGCCCCTGCTGTTCAGAGCAAGGTTCTCAAGGACTCCCGTTCTAAGCCAGGACGAATCATCGTTCGAGGAACTGGAGGACCTGAATGCTTTCTCCGTGGATGTCCTCTCCCTCCCCGAGCAATCTTTCCGGGGAAGTTCACCACACTGATATGAGTCACGCCTGTCCCGAAGGGGAAAGACATCAACGTTCAGCACGTCGGGTGATCCACGGTTCTGCAGCTCCTTCAAAGAAGGTTGCAGGAGTGAAGATGGCGTATCTTCAAGCCAAGGGTCTTCACCCAGATACAACGGCTGATGACTTGCAGAGCTTCTTGGCAGAGACCGCTGCATTGAATTCTTCTTGGATGACCATCAGGAGGATTGTCAGCAGACGGACGCTATCAACTTCTTTCAAAGTCGGGGTCATCGCAACTTCGCTGGAGTCTCTCGTGGAGGCTGAAGTGTGGCCTGAAAGGACCATCGTTCAACCCTGGATAAGTGTAAGACGAAAGAATCGCAATGAACAGTGTTTGAAACCAACTTAAGTGAAGATATTGACATATTTAGTGTAATATTGCTTCAGATTCAGTGCTGGTGTTGATGGAAGCGAAATGTTGGATGTTTGATTTTGTGACAATAATGCCGTGTTATTTTTGTGTCAACCATGATATACCTATGACAGGGTTTTTGTTGTTACAAGTCGAACTATTTGCATTGAGTCTCCTGACGCTTGTTCTGAGTGTGAGATCATTGACACTAAATGTGTTTAATGACGAATTGAAATGTAATTTATTTTGTAATGTCATTTAACACATCGTTTGCGGGAGACGCTTAAAGGCGTCTTTTCCATACTGTTGGTAGAGAGCGGGAGACGCTTAAAAGCGTTTTTTGTATTTGTATACTGTTGGTAGAGCGCGGGAGACGCCTAAACGCGTTGACACTTAGAGTAACAACATATTACGAGAAACGTGTGATTCTTGGTTACTCTCTGAACTAAAAATTAGGCGCCAGCACCTTTGAGACGTGTAATACCTATACCGGGTACCTAAACCCGGCAATTCGTGGAATTAGGGTCGGGTGGCCGACTGTGGTCATAAAACATTCACTTGAAAGCTGTAAGATAAACATTTCGTTTTTGTCTTTACGTTTCTTCAGTGTTATAGCGATACTGTTCGTTCAGGACGTTCTCCATTTTCGTTTCTGTCTACATTCCGCTTTAAGAATTTCGTTTAAAATACCTATCATTGTATGATATATTCGTAATCGATCGTTGTTGTGTTTAAAGTTATTTGTTACATATTTTTTTTATAAAAAAATACCTAATAACAATGGACTACGTTAGTGATGAGAGTGACGGAGAATTGTGTGCTGATAATTTATCAAATTATTCTTGTGATAGTGACGTTGAGAAACATACAGATGATGAATTTGAATTTAGTGATGATGAAGTTACAGCGCGTCCCCAAACTTTTTTCCGTCGAACAATTGAAAGCAGTTCGGATTCAGACTCAGATGAATATGAAGAAGAATGGTCATCGGCAGATAATACACCAGTACTGGAAGAGTTTTTAGGTCGCCCAGGTATAAATACCGATAATGCTCCGAATAGTGTAACGAAAGCAACAAATTTATTCATAGGAGAGGATTTTTTTACATTCCTTGTACAAGAATCAAACAGATATTATTATCAAAATATGCACAAATTTAAAATATGCAAGAAATCTCTCAAATGGAAAGACATTACAATACAAGACATGAAGAAATTTTTGGGACTTATTATTCTTATGGGACAAGTCCGTAAGGACGGTTCACAAAGTGCGTAGCGAAACCCGGTATATGTGTAAATTCTGTGCTGTACCATTACATAAAGGGAACTGTTTCCAACGATATCATACTTTGAAACAATATAAGTGTTTATTGTTTTGTATTTATAAAATATATATTATGTTGACCGTGCATAAAATGACTAAATCGACAATACGACAAAAGTGCACTTTCTTCCAATGTTTTATATTTAACCTTGAATATTATAATTTTTTATCCAAAAATATAAACATTTGTGACCGCATAATAAAAGAAAATTTCATTTAAGGTAAAGTACTCAATTTTTTATTTAAATATGATCAATAGTTCAGAAGTTATAGCTGTTTTAATTGCGAATCTGACAAAATTGCCCGCTTTACGGCGTGGATCAATTAAAAAACCCCCGCAAACAATGTGTTAAGGAGAAAAATAAAAAAATGTGTATAAATTGTGTACGAGTTTGTAAATAAAGAACTGGATAACGCTAAGTAAATTGTGCCGTCGGGAATTGCGCAAATCATGCTTGGATTATCAATATCGAATAATGTCAAATATTACGAGTCAATTAAGTGTAAAGCCGGTCTCGCTTCCAAAAAACTAGGTGTATTATATAGATCACGTCGGTATTTCAACGATAAACAACTTCTTCTTCTATATAAAGGACAAATCCGACCTATCCTTGAATACGGCAGTCACCTTTGGATTGGAGCCCCAAAATACCTTCTAAACTTAATTGACTCAGTTCAAAGAAGAGCAATTTGTTTGATAAACAATGACACCCTTACGTCTAATCTACAATCAATGGAACACAGACGTAAGGTTGGTTCTCTTAGTCTTTTCTACCGTTATTACCACGGTCGCTGCTCTTCAGAACTTAAAGAACTAATTCCTCCTGCACCCACTCACAGCCGACAAACCCGTCTTACACTTGCCGAACATCCATACACGGTTAATATATGTAGACCAAGAACTGGCAGCTTCCAAAGTTCCTTCCTTAATGCCACCGGTAAGCTATGGAATGCTCTTCCAGCGTCTGTGTTTCCTCCTTCCTACAATCTGGATCTCTTCAAGAAACAGATAAATATACACTTGCAATCTCCCCAACCCACACACAAACACGAACACAACACACGTCTCCCGCATGCAGCGTCCAGCCTCCCTGGCTGAGCATCATAGAGTGCATTGGTCTTGAACGGTTGTGCTCTCCTGCATGCGTTTACATAAAAAAAAAAAAATCTGGAGTGACTGCTGATAGTAAGTGACCGCTGGGCCGTGTTACGGTCGGAGGTGGAAGCAAGTGGAACAAGACCCAAGTCAGTGGAGAGCCAATGTGAGCAGCGCAAGGAGACATGGACAGTGGAGTACACCTATCCCCTGATTTACACGGTACTTGTTTTACACGTTTTCGCTTTTACACGGTTTTCCAAATAAGTTTCATACACTGCGATTAAGCAAACAACGCTCAATAGCTGTTGGAAAAAATTGTGGCCAAATGTAGTCAAAAATGAACATTTTTGGCGGAGAAGGTTTTGATGATTTTACTGATGATGATATCGCAGAGTTAATGGCTGATAAAGAACTAAGTGAGGATGATTTAGTTAACTTAGTTTGCGAAAGTGAGTCTGACAAATCTGATGAAGAGGAATTAGTACCAGTAACATTCACTGCTAAAGTCATCCGCGAAGGACTCGCATTGGGAAGAAAGCTGGGTAATCATTTTATACAAAATGACACAAACGTTGAAAGGGCTTTACGATTCCAACGTGACATAAATCGCTGCTTGGCTCAATATGAAGAAGTTTACAAAGATCTTACAAAAAATTCGAAGCAATTGTTAATAACCGATTTTATTACCACCTCTCAGAATGTAAATATTTCTGCTTCAAACATCCAATCGGCACAAATAACTTCGAGTGATGAAAGTGAATTCCAACCTTCGATTCCGAAAAAAAGAATGAGAGTAATTTCTGATAGTGATGAAGGATAATAAAACACCTTTGGTTTTATTTTTTGTTCTTCTGTTTAACGTATGTATTGTAATTAAATAAAAAAAACAGTGTTTCCGTAATATATTACATATTTTAACCTGTCAATGCATTTTATTTTTATTTCTGTGTACACCTAAAAATATTGAAAAAAATCACAACTGTTAAATAGCAAAATTATGAATTTTCTGCAAGCTTTTCGATTTACACGGTTTTGACTTGAAAATTTTTAATTTTCGACTTACACGTTTTTCTCAGGAACGTATCTACCGTGTAAATCGGGGGATAGGTGTATTTTGATATAAGCCACGACTATTGAGATTACTCTTATTTATTTAAAATTAAACAAAATTACACTACTTTAACAAAACTATGGCATATGTTAACACTAAAGCAAATGTTTTAATTTTAAATGTTGTTTTTATGTTGCAGTCATATTTCAAAAACATGAATAAATACATTTTATTCTTAAATAAAATATCTGAATGCGATGTAAGATATTTCATTAGGGAGCTTTATCAGACCCTAGTCTCTGTTGGATAAGTGAAGCCTTCAAATGAATATACCATATTAGAGAGACAATATCTTTACATAATAATTGAATATATACCTCCAATGTGGGGACATGCACGTACTGGCAGTCGCCGGCCAGCTGGGGCTTGGCCAGGGAAGGCATCAGGGACTCGGCAGCCCACACGAGAGGGCGGGTTATCTGCCGCCCTCCCCAGCGGAGCCAGCTGGGGGCGGCACTGGTCACAGCTTCTAGGGGCAGAATAGTGCCCTCTCTGTAACAGTAACCATCACATCGTAAGCTTAATGATGGGTCTAAGACAAGGGTCGGCAAACTTATTTGCTAAGGAGCCAAATATGTACATTACAACAATTAAAAAAAAAATCTGGGAGCCAAATCTGTTTTTTTAATTTAGTAAACCTTCATTATAATTTTAGACCTTCATTAAATTACGGGTACACTGAATAAAACTTGATTTCACACTTTATAAAGATTTATTCCTTGATAAACAATAATATGAAAGTAAGGTATATATAAGTTTAAATCATGACAATGACTGATAAACACTTAATGCGAACAATGTCCTTGCATCTCCTTGGAAAGTTTCAGTAAGTCAGGTTTGTATGTTGTTGATGTTTTTAATTTTAGGCATGACTCAGGCTCTCATCAATAAGACGACTTCTCAGTTTACTTTTAATAAAGTTCATGCCTGAAAAAGATTGTTCGCATAAATATGTAGAACCAAAAAAGGAAAGAACAGCAAACGGTTCTTTTTTCAGCTGATCGTAAGAGCCAGGAATACTATTCCAGACGTTGAAAATGATCATGTCTTCCTTCTCCAGGTCTTTCAAACCAGACCACTTGTGTTGTGAACTAAGATCACATTTGTTATTCTCTAATATTTCCAAATCAATACAAAGACGTTGAAAGTTAGAGCTCCATGTCTCCTTGATTTTTAAATCTTGCAATTGTATTTCAAAGTTACCAATGTCAATGCCAAAAGGAGAAAATTTCTATTCAGTTATCGTAGCATTAAGAGGATTTTTGACAAATGCTAAGGTTGCTCTGCTATTTTTAAACTCCTGAAACCTGCTGAGAAATGCTTCCCTCATATTTAAAATTGTTGTTTTGAAATGGTGTTTTTCAATAGAGCAATTATTTTCTTGGCAATGCTTCAGCAGGCTCGGAAAGTGAAACAATGTTTGTCTTTCAAAATCTTGAGCAAAAAGGGATAAATTGTTTTCGAATGAAATGACTTCTTCCAACATTGAAAAAATTGTGTTTCCTTTCCCTTGTAGCTTACGGTTAAGCTGATTTAGATGAGACATAACGTCTACCATGAAATAAAAGTTTTGCATCCACTGATTGTCTGTAAGTTCTGGATAGTGAACACCCTTCTCAGGGAGAAATGCTTCAATTTCTGGCAATAGGGAGGCGAAACGTTTTAAAACGATCCCTCTTGACAACCATCGAACCTTCCAATCAAATCTTACAAAAAGCGAAACTTGCGCTGTATCACTTATGTCACAAGGCTCGTCAACTGCTATTAATAAAGCCGAAACTAATTTCAGATCTTCGATTTCCTGGATGGTCAAATTGGAACACCTTTTAATTGTTCTATCTTTCATTGTTTTGGCAGAGAGTGGTAACTCTTTATTTTTTTTTAATATCTGATTTGTTCTTAAAATCTTGAAATAGCTCTTCGGACGCATCGATAAGACAACTTTTTATGTATTCGCCGTCTGTGTGCAGTTTCCCTTTCGTAGCAATCTCTTGACTAATAACAAAACTTGCCATATTAACATTGCCGGAAGATTGCATCCAGTTATTAAATACAGAAGTTGATGAATCGTGACTCTTAGGATATTTAGTGCTAAATGACGCATGCTTACTTGTAAAGTGTCTCTCTAAATTTGACTTCTTGTTTTGCTCGAATTTCTCCTTATAAATAAGACATGTCGGATAGCCATTCAAGTATCGAATAAATGCGAAATTTTCAATCCACTCAACTCTAAATTCGCGGTTTTAATTTTCCGTATTTCTTTGCTTCCTTTTGGTAGCCATATCGATTGGGGCACCTACATATAAAAATATCCCTTTTTTTCTAAAGCCACCAATACAAAATTATTATCATTATTAAAATCATGACAAAAATACCAATATAATAATGAATAGGATGTGTACGTGGATAAAAAAAATACAACTTTATTCTTCAAGAAGACACCTTTGATACGTAAGCCACTTGCACAATAACCTCCGACCACTGTAGAAAAGACGGTTCACAATCAATGCAAGCTGGTACAATGACTGCTGTTAATGCCAACCAGACTTGTTGAAACGCGAGTCTCCCCCGCGCTGCGTACCCGGCAGTCGTCAACTGACCGATAAGTCAGCCCCGCTCCGAAAGTAAGGTAAGGGTTTTATGGCCGGTTTACATTGGTCAAGCGTTTAGCGAAATAGGTAAGTACAGTGAGCAAGGAGAGTGGTGTGAACCGATTGAACAGTGGCAGTCTATTCTAGTCTATTGTGTAGGGGTATATCCTCTCGGCGCGATGTACCTGCCCAGGCCCGTGGATATTTGTGCCAAAGCCGCATTCGAGGAGCTAAAGAGCCGCATGCGGCTCCGGAGCCGCACTTTGCCGACCCTTGGTCTAAGATAATCAGAAATATCATAAATCGATGAAAAGTGCTGCAAACAGAGAGGCACACTGCTCAACATTACCCTGGAGACTCCCAGGTATAGACAATCTGAGGTAACAGAACTGTAAAACGGAGAATTGCGGTGTTCATATGCTCCAAATATGGAACGTATATGGTAAGAATAAATTGTTTTAATTTAATTTTCCAATTTTGAATTGAACATTAACTAGCAGTGTTATGCCAACGCATTAATATAAAATAAGTAATGTTCTTAAAATTAAAATAAATTGAATTGTCTCCGTCTAATACAATGGGTATTACATATATATTCGCAGGTGTGCACCGAAATTCAAGGATGATGTTGATGAGGTTAATAGAATATGTGAGATGAAAGATTTGAGTTAGGAGTACCAACTTGAGCATTTGCTCCACGACTGTGTCCAGACATGCTGGGCGCTGCCCCTTCCTCTGGTAGGCGCTCTGCAGCGCGGCCACGCTGAAGCTGCAGGGCCCCCGCCGCGCCCAGGCCGCCGTGGCCTCTGCCCAGAACACCAGCTTGCCTCTCCACGCCACAGGGTTGGCTTCCTTTGGCCGGAAAGGTGCCATTAGTGCTGCCATTCGCTCATCATCTTCCCAATCTTCTGGCATAGCTACTTCCATCTTAAATAATCTGAAATGAAACCAAATTAAATAGGCAACTATTTTTTTGTCAGTATTTAATTCAATTAATGGCCAGTAATAATTTAGCGAACGGTCAGTAATAAATACTTAAGAGTTAAGGAAAAAATAATCATTCGGCAGCAGAAAAATATCAATCGGCATTAGAAAAATAATAAATTGGCAGGAAATAATTAATGAATGGTAATTAATAACAGGTTAGGTTAGGTTTTTATTTAATGGGTTAATTATTCATTAATTAATTTTATTTTTATATTTTTTATTAATTTTCACCACTATTGAATATATTACTGCCATTTCAATTTTATAATAAACCACATTTATGATGAGTTAAATTTATTTTTAATATTAGTTATTTGAAAATCCAAATCGGTCATCTAACCTGGGTCAGGTTAAGTTAGATTTCAGCACGGCGACTGATATATCCAATATATTTATTTACGTTACAAATACATTTCGTCAGTATGTATCATGACTGTCAAAATTGGCATAAAACGTGTGAAAAGCAAAACAAGTTATACGGTATGTGATCCATTGAGTGTTACTTCTTAGGATCAATTTCACTCAGATAAATCTTTTGTTTTTGTACAAAGCATGTGTTCATTATGTAAAGTTGGATCAGTGTAATTTCAATATCATAAATAAGATCGAACAGTTGAACAAAGAACATCAAAGAAAATTGTTTAAAAAACTATCTTTTAATGACAGAAAAGATATGTCAAGCCGTCGTTCGTCATTTAAAACAAAATTTGGAACAATATAATAAAACATATGATGACACTATCGTGTATATTATAAGACACGATTTAAAAATTTGTAGGTTAGGTCATGTTAAGAGGTAGAGTGACTTTTACGTACAAAATGCAATATGGATAGAAATATAAATTGAATGCTTACTTGAGTTTATTTAATTCCTTTCAAATGTAAAAGTTTATTTTCATTTAGTAAGGTATAGTGGCTGCTGGTTAAAATTGCGTTTTATTATTATTCTATGCTTATTGTTTATGTGAAATGTGACATCAGTGCTTAAGTATTGCTAGTAAATATATATTATATTTAGTTGATATAATAGGTATGTGCAAATTCGAATTTAACCCTTTCGCATCGGCTGTCGGCATATGCCGTCATAATATTACCCAACCGTTGACATCGGTTGACGTGATA
Organism: Glossosoma conforme; assembly: GCA_022606575.1. Lineage (NCBI taxonomy): Eukaryota > Metazoa > Arthropoda > Insecta > Trichoptera > Glossosomatidae > Glossosoma > Glossosoma conforme. The sequence goes on from JAGTXR010000431.1 coordinate 45,405, forward strand.
TATCGTTTTGCTTCTTTCTTAGAAAAGTTTTTTATGCATCATTTGATAGCTAAAGGATATAAGAACCAATGTGATAAATAAAAATATACCAAATAAGTACATTTATGCTTCAAATACTAGTTTTTTAATTGACAGTATTATTTGTTTTCAAACCAAGCCGTAATGAAAGGGTTAATTACCAGAAATGCCAAAATAATAAAGAAAAAAACGAAAAGGAATTTTAAAAATCAGAAAGCAGTTGTTCCGCAATGACACCATGGTTTTACTAGTCGGTCATTATGTACCTGCAATTCAACACTAACCATTTATGAAGAACACTTTTTAAAATCTTTATTTTTTATGATGTTAGGCCGCATGGTGGCAACGCAATCAATGGTGGCCAGGGGCGAAAAAGTTATAAGAGCTTTATGATTAGAAGATAAGGCATTTACTGTATCCACCGAGTATTCGTGTGTTCGTTAATGTGGCCTGGACCATTTAGTTCTAAACAAACCTAACCTAACCAAATACCTAAAAAAAAATTGTAAGTGATTTGGAGCTTATATTAAAAAAAAAGTCTTTTCTCGAGAAAATAGATTTTTCTCGAATATTTTGGGTAGCACGACCGGAGGTTGCCGAAGTTTGCCGAAGGATGTTCGGAATAATATCGACCAGCAAAATAATAATACACACCCTCAACATGCAGGGATGGCACACAACTAGCATTCTGAGGAAATGCGACTTCAGTGACAGTCTTGATGTCTTCATTATACATCTATAGACCATCAAGGGATATTTGAAAAAGATTATCTTTCATGGATAAGCTTATTGATCCACCTCTCTACCACCCGATAACCAATCAAAAATTATAAATCCGAGTACATATCATTAGCGTGGCCTTTTGTGGCAATTTTTAGAATATTTTTTCCGCCTCCATCTCACCTCAATCCTTCGCCCACTTTCAATAAATTCATGCCAATACAGTCAATCCTTCTATAACGTTTCCATAAGATCCGATGGTTAACCAGGACCAATTAGTCTTAAGAAACCATTCAACTCGAAATAAAAACATGGAAGGAAAAATCTCCGTTAAAAAATTAAAAAAAGTCGTGTGTTATCAGGAGGGTTACCCTTACTATATATTTAGATAAAATTTCGATTTTTTTCGATCGATATTTCCTTGTGGAATTCCATAATATCAGATATAAAATAAAAGAATCTTTAGAATTTATTCCACATACATTTTTTTTTGACGACATGTTTGAATTTGAACTTGTTTCAGCTCAAATTTAACCGGACTTTAAAATATATATTTATTTATTTTGCTAAAATTATCTATAATTCTTACTTAAGTTTAAGTGCATTTTGATGTAAATGTTAATTGTTTTTTAATGGCCTTTGTATTATAAATATTATTTTGTTGTGACATGAATGAATTCCCTTATACATTAATGATTTCCTAAAACCACATATACCCATCACACAATTCATATATGTACACCTTTTCGCTCACTCCTTTGCTTTATATAGAGCCAACAATTTTTTTACTAATTGACTTGAAAATGGCCATCCGACTTGGCTGAAACATGTCGTCAAAAAAAAAATGGGGAATAAATTCTAAAGAATCTTTTATTTTATATCTGATTTAGATAAAAGCCAATTAATATTAACAATAATAACCGAATTGATTAAATTATGTTCATTATACTAAATGTTCCAGGCCTCAAGATATTCGTCGTTATAGATATATATAGTTACCTAACTAGAAATATGGAATAACGCTGGACATAATGTAATGTGCTGTGTACCTTTAGTATAAATATACCTTAACTCGTTGACTGATATGGAGTTTTTCACGATTTTGGTCTAACAAACCAATTTGAGAGTTAAAATCGGAAAATGCTTGAATATTGGGTTGTACTTAATAATAAAAAGATTGCCAAATCAACAATTTACACACAGCACTAAATAGTTGATCTCTAAACGTCATCATTTGACTGTATTCAACTACGTGTGTTCATATAAAATATCAATCTACGTAAATGCGTCTTAAAGTAATATAAATGCAGCAAATTATGAAAAATAATCGAGGAAATCGGGCATGTATCGGCCCTGTATTGTCCTTCAAGGCGCAGACTCGCGATCTAGTTTTCATTGGCCTTTATGCGCACTTTGCGTAAGGTGCAAATTACCTTGTCAAGAAGACTTTCCAGTTGCTCAATTCATCAACAAATCCTCCTTAGACGGACGTAACACTTTTTATGTAACCACAGTATATTATTCAAGTCCGATTAATAAAATTACAAAAAGCCCTGAGTCGGGGCTGGAACCACGGAGTGACAGTCGCTTACAAGGAGTGGAATCAAAGTTATAGAAAGCAAGTGTTTTTGTAAAATTTGTATATTGACGTAAATAAATCCGAGAAAAATAGCATTGGCAGATCGTAATTAATAAATAGTAGTAAATGGTCAAAATCATGAGGATATTCTTAAAAGTACTTTTTGATTTTCGTCGTTGATAAATTTTGATATTAAGGCGTAGATGATTTTATAAAATTAAGAAAACCTATCATCAGAATGTTGTTAGAGTTTTGATCAGATGATAATTTATTCTGTAAATACTTTTTAAAAATATGTAATATGTTTTTTTTTTTTTTTTAGAATCACTGTTAAAACGTCAATATTTAGTAATTCAAAAAGTTATGGCTGTGCTTCGTTTTTCTGGATAGTATATATCTATATATATACTATAGTATATATCTATATATATACTATAGTATATATCACGTAAGAAAGTTGAAAAAAATCTAAATGGAAGTTTGTTAAAAAATATAAATAATCAGTAATTGTTTTTTTTTGTATTTAATTTTATTCGTTGAAGAGTCAAAAATATTTGTAATATTCCACAAATTAACAGGTCATATGGATAAATCATTGAAAATTATAAATCTTGTAAAATTAGAAAACATTGTGTAATGTATTGTTTTTTAAGCTTAATTGGTGTCTTGTAAAAATAAATACAGCACTTTGTTATTTATTCAGTATAATTTAACTTTGCGATTCAACGAAAACGGAAGATTACACAACAAAAAAACACTTTGTGGAAAGTTCAAATATTAATAAAAATGTATAATAATAAAATGCCGCCCATATGAACACAATGAACAGTAGCAACAATGGTGGATGCCTCCTTTTCATTTAAAGGAAATGTAAATTCAGATATTTGTTCTGTGTGTTTTCCATATTTTTATTGCTCATGTTAAGGCCGCCTTGTGCACCTAACAAGAGAGAGAATATTTGAAATAATGTATTTATTTATTTATATTTTTTATTCAATTTCATATTCTCGTTTAAAAATAATATAATATTTGGAATTATTCTATATTTTCCACCACATTTTATGAAAATTTAAAAATGGTGGAGTTAATTTTAATATTTTGTATTTTACTTACAACATTCAAATTATGAAATACCATCAAGAATTATCGATATTAAAAAATCGGCAACTATTCTTATTTTTGTTGTAGAAAAGAAAGGCCGTCCATGTGCTGTTGTACTATTGAAAGATAATAATAACTAGATGTGCTCAATTTTTACCAGAAAACTTCCTGAAAAGGTAAAAACATTTTCATAACATATAAGTAAATGTAAAAAAAGTAATCTACATAAATAGCATAGCAGCCGCTACAAACATTGCTTGACTTCAGTGAGGGGCACAACCTCACAATGGCGCGCTCACCTTCACGCGAGTCAGTCGGCAACCCCGCGGCAGAGCCCCCCGCGGCAGAGCCCCCCGCGGCCGGCCTGCTGGCGCCGTCCCGGCACCTCGGCTGCAAGGTATCATGGAGTGTGCTCGATCATATCGACAGCATGCGCAGCTCTTGCTCTATAATATACTATCTAAACTTATGAAAGTAACAATGACTAGAAAAAATTTGGCTTGCGACGCATTTTTATTTAATTATCACTTAAGTCAGTGCTTCCCAATTGTTTTCATTTCACGGCTCCCTATATATGTATGAATTAATTCCCTGCCTATCGAAAATACAAATTTATGCACATTACTTATCTGGAGATAATAATTACAATCATAGGAATTTGCTTAAATGTAAACATTTCCTCAATATGAATGTGACTTTCTATTGAATATTTTCGCGGCGCCTACAAGTAATCCTATGGGAAAGCCTTTCACTTGAGAAGCACTGTTTTAAGTTACATATTCATTGTTGGTTGATTTATCACGAAAAAATATTGTCATTTGCTGTGTTTGTTATTGTATTTTATGCAAGAATGAAAATAATGAAATTAAATTTGTTTTTTATTAAAGTTTAGTCCCGCGATCTCTATTGTCCATTTGTAATAATGCCTTCCTATTCCAGACACCTGTAGATCTGATACAGAGAGGACCCAGCCCGAATCCGGAGGTCAAGATTCACAAGTAAGTTGAATACTCAATCAAATGAATACACATCAGTATAACTCCTCGACTGTAAGAGATCTGCTTCTAAATCTCACAATGAATCACCCTGATTACAACGGATATATAATATTATGCTATATGAATATCCAGGTAAAACTCACGGAGGGGTCCAATTCACACTAACCAGGGGTATTAGATGAGTGGAGGGGCACAGGCTGCTGATGATGTTGTGATGAATGATTTGTTGGTTCCCAGGCGTCCAGGAGACTTCGAAGAGAGCTCCGAGCTTCTGCGCGGCTGCACCCTGCTGCTGTCAGCACTGGGACTGCGGCGCTCGCTCAGCACGGGGGACCTGCCCCGAGCGCTGTCCCCCCCGCCTGCACCCAGATGGTAATAATGGGAGTGTCCTGGATGCCAAAGGCGGAGGATTGGAAATGATGGAAACTCATACGGGAGGCCTATGTTCAACAGTGGACAAACACAGACTGATTGAGATGAAATTAAATAATTCATTGAAAACTAGTATTACTTGGTTAAGAGTATTGACGATCTCAATGAAACGAACTTTCATTTCAAAAACCATTTTTACTATTAGAGTATTTATATATCTATCCTGGGACTGGAAAAATCTAGTTCAGCCCTGACCGTGCGGTATGACTGCCTATGTTCAAAATTCAAAGCGAATCGAACAGGACACTTATCGCTTCACAATCAAGAGTATTTTCATATTCACTTCAAATGTGTAGAAAATTGTCTGGATTGACTTGGTGAGCATTCAAATTCTCCCGCGCAGCCACCTTATCGTCTTGGAGGAAACATTGGATGGGACGAGGATGTTGATAATACGATGTGGTTGTTTCTATCCATTTTTCTTCCTTAAAAAATGTAGAAAAAAATATATAGTTTCGCGTGGGAACCTGCAAGTTACACACAAGTTTATAAGATTATGCGTCTGACAAATAGTTGAGGAACCTAGGAGCCTATTCCATGTCAACGTCGTTAACCGCGTGCATACGACTTCATCGATGTAGTTTAACAGCAAGGGACCATTAGAACAGTTCAAGAAAATCCTCCCAAGAAATGGTAGCAACTCCCAGGTGACAACACAGAACGCGCCTCCTATTCTCATGGATGATGCACTCCATAAGAAAATGTCTCACTTTCTTTTGGATGCCAGGGTAACATGGACTTGCGTCGCTAAAAGAGAGGCCAAACTTTTTTATTTGTGTCCCTGCAGTGCGGGTTCTGAAGCGCGACTTAGCTGGGCCGGCGGCGGCTGGCTGGGGGCAGCCTCGCGCTCCTGCAGCACCTGGGTGGCCGTGGGGGACTCGCGCCTGCCCTCGCCGCACAGGCCGGCGCCCCCGCCCACGGACCTGCTGCAAGCACTCAACACCAAGGTAACTTGTTAGTCTATCTGCACCTACCTACATCATACAAGGCGTAAGGTGTTCTATGTGCGGAGAACTAGTTTAACGATATAGACCTTTTTGTATAAAAAAATCGCTATCCTAGCCAATTAAGAACTATTTTCTTGTATGTGCTAAGTAATTGTTTCGTAATAAAATTATATTTACTCACATTAATTCTTCTTCTTCGTAGTATCAATCCGGTGGATTGGTTTGCAGCAACAGAATCTTGCATCTCGATCTCCATTCCTCTCGGTCCTCCGCAACCCCTTTCAGCTCAGCATAAGCATTAATACATTAATTACAAGCTTGTAAATTTAAAAAAATCCATGACTCATTTATAATAATATTATAAGAACAGTTTCTCGTTTCTCCTACTTTCGTTATATAAGTATTTAGTTATACATGTTTGGTGAGTAACACGACAAACGTTGATACGTTGCGTTTCTGTTTGCAGAGCCGCCAAGTGAACATACGGCGCCGCCTGCAGACTGCTCATCGCGCCATGGATCGTTTGTCACACAGCGAATTTAGTCTAGATCGTTTGGAGGTTAGTTTAATTCAGCCCCTAGCTCTCTGTGGCGTCCTCTCCCTGACCATTAAAAAACATTCTCTAGGTGTCACATTCTGTCAGATCATCTTGTATTTTTCAATGCAAAGTTTATGGGGCATACAGGCTTTGTGATGAGGACATATCGCACGTGAAAGTAAAGCACATGATCTTTGTTGTATGTCCATGTTTGTTCCAGGTCCACGGTGCTCGCGAGCTGACCTTGCGCGATGTGGAACGAGAGCGCGGCCGACCATTATCCAAGTGCGAAAGGAACATGATGATCTTCGACTGGCTTCACACGCTCGATGAAGGATCTACAGCTCTGCCTCCCGAGCTGGACTGCTGCGAAGAGGCTCAAGACGCGTGACCTCGTCCCAAACTTACTCTGACCTCCGCGTGACCTTGCCCTGTCCTTACCCGGACCTCCGTGTGACATTACTTCATCCTTACTCTGATCTACGCGTGACCTTGTGCAGACCTCACCCAACCTTACCCTTAACTTACCGTGACCTTGTACTTACCTTTAATCTCTTATATTTCATTCGTCATGTCACTAAGTATTTTGATCTAGGAGAGTTGACAGTGGCGGAATAAATATTCGGGCGGCTCAAGGCACATCATCATTTAGGAGCCCTCTTTTTTCAATGAATGATAAGCTTAGTAAAATTTATTAGAGTTTATTATAATGCTTGTATAAAAAAATGTATGTATTTGTAATACCACCTAATCTCAAATTAATGTTAGAAGCGTTTCAATAAAAAGCATACGTTCAAAATCTTCCATTAATTATTTATTCAACCAAATAAATAAGGTTAATAAACAATCCAAGTATAAAAATACTGAAATAATTTTTGATCCGAAAAACACACATTTACAGTACCATTATTTTTTCACACCAGAGGTTCCGATCTTTTTCGGTTTGCGGCTCCACTTTTTACATCAGGCTACATCAGATTTATGCGGCTTCCTTCAAGCCACCAGGTATTTTTGGTCATATGGACAGTCCGCATAGCAACAAAACCATTTGACTTCAAATCCACTTTATTGAAAAAAATCGACTAACTTGTAGCTAAAAAAATCTGCAATTACTAAAGCTAACAATACACAAACGCAATTATACATTACTAGGTATGTGTGTTTGTAGCATACTAATAAACTTGATCGATGTATGTTACTTGATATAGACCTCATGTATCTATACTTTATTATATATTATTATTATATTTATATACATTATAATATATATAATATTAAGTCTCTATCCTTTTCAATCCTTTGTCTAGTCGCATAGATGTGAGAAAGAGATGTGTAATAAATGCTAAATAAACGCGACATGAATGCGAAATCTCTGAAAATGCCTTTATTTAAATTTATACTTTCTAAACAAAACCAGTTATTATTTATACTTACTTATTGGTATTGTCGCTTATGGGTTTAGTCGCGTGTGGCGAATTTTCAAGGACCAAAAATATTGGTACTAGAAAATTCGCCACACACCGCTAAACCCAAAAGCCACAATACCAAATCTTGCCGTGAAATCCTTAGTAGTTATTTGTTATTTGAATTTTCTATGCTCAACACTTAATGTATAGGTATGATGTGACTATGGTGTGGATCACATATCACATGTATTATGTTGTTATCTATGGAGATCACACTCTCATGTTCGCACTTATTGCATGTTTATGTACATATTTGGCTTCTATGTGAAATATAACTAAATGTACTTATTTGTTTAACCGCGAGATAATATATTATTATATAATGTAAGAAATGTTAAATAAAATTAAATTGCGAAAAATATTAAGATGAATAAATAATTACTTAATTAATTAAAACTTCTTACATGCTTTTTAATGTTATCTATTTTTTTTATATGATTGTGAAATATATGACAAATTTATTTGATAAATTGGAATGGTGTCTTTTTAAAACCATTTTTTGTAATTTCAAAATATTTTTTCTACCAATTAATTTGATGCTTACACCAAATAATGATAATATTAAAGTATGTAACATTTCACTTATAACGTAAAAAATAAATAAGAAATAAATATGAAATGAACATATTTTACAAGGATCATTTTATTTAAATTATTTGTTGAATATACTAAGAGAGGACACTCGCCTTACGAATGACGATGATGTTTTATTGGATTATCATCAACCCTCTTTTATCCAAGTATTTTCAAATAGAACTCCACCAAACTAATTTAATTTTCTGTAATACTCGTAATTTTAAGCATTGTCTTTTTCTTCGTAGTTTCAATCCGGTGGATTGGTTTGCAGCAACAAAATCTTGCACCTCGATCTCCACTCCTCTCGAAACATTGCATGACGCATTAAACAAATTAATCACATCCAATATATTTTTCCAGACAGATTATTGTACAGGATAATGGATTTTATAGAGCCGGATTAACCTATTACAGGGGTGGCGAACCTTTTTGAGACTGAGTGCCAAAATTTTTTTTTTTTCAATAAAATAATATGTCGCGTGCCACATGCCATGGAAATAAACATGCATCAAATGTTTGTGTGACTTCAGATTTTTAATAAAACCAAAAAACAATACGTTGAGGAAAATAATTAAGTAGTTAATAATGGCGAACTAAGAAAATAAATAAAAAATAGACTTGAAAAAAATTGTGAACCTCAAAACTAATTAGTGAGATTTTTGTTGTTGGATGCTAGATGCCAAATATTTTATATCGGGTTCATAGCTGGTAGATTTAATACAATACAAGCAGTAGTACTTTCGTCTGTAAGTCTACTTCTTATGTCTGATTTAATAAAGTTCATCGAAGAAAATAATGATTCACAGGAATACGTCGACGAAAACATTGTTAATATGCCCATTGCTATTTTTTTAAGACAAGAAAAAGTTTCCGGGGTGGATTGCAAAATTGTAAGTACTTCATTTTCGGTATTCCTCTGGACTGGTCCAACGAATCGATCTCGCTCAATTTCTTCCAAAACAATTCTTAAGTCTTTAAATTTTTGTGTCCATATCGAACTCGACTGAAATTCTACTAATTCCATTTCAAAATCATCTAATTCCATGTATTCAAACATTGTTAAGTTTAATTGTTGATACTTATATGTGTCTGGATGGGTAATAAATTTTGTAGTTTCTTCAAGTTGTCGACACAGAACAAACCTTCGTGAAAATTGTTCTATTGTTGCGTCTAAAGCATTTTCAAATGATTCTATTAATTTTCCTACGTCTGGCTTTTCATGGATTTCCAGATCCATCATGTATTTTTTTAGGTTGGGAAAGTACTTAAAATTTCTGGTAATTATATCACGCTTAAATATTTGTAACTTAGCTTCAAATGCTTTTATATTATCAAACATAACAGTAATTATTTTGCCACGGCCTTGTAATTTTAAATTTAGATCATTCAAATGGGAGCAAAAATCAGTAAAGAACATCAATCTCGAAATCCACTCAACATCTGATAATTCTTCATACCAAATTATTTTCTGGTTACTTAAAAACATATAAATTTCATCAAAGCACTCGACGAAACGCTGAAGTACTTTGCCGCGACTAAGCCAACGAATGTTATTATACATCGTTAATCCATTATACATCGAATTGACCTCATTTAATAATGATTCAAATTTTCTTTTGCATAAAGGATGCGCAGCAATATAATTGACTATCTTAGTCACAAGTGTCATCACATCTTCAAAAGATTTAAGACCACCCTTTGCACACAGCGCTTCCTGGTGTATTAAACAATGAAATGCTAACAGTGGATGGCCAACAAACTTTGTAAATAAATTGACGAATCCTGCTGTTTGGCCAATCATACTGGGTGCACCATCTGTACTTACTGAAACGATTTTCGACAAATTTATTTCTGCTTTAGAAAGAGCCTCTACAACTGCTTTGCAAACATCTGTGCCTTTAGTAGTTTCTGGTAAAGATACCAAACTTATTAATTCTTCCATTATTTTATTGCCAACAAAATATCTAACAAAAATAGCTAATCGAGCCGAGAGAGTGACATCAATGCTTTCGTCAAGACAAATAGAAATCCAATCACATAATTTTATATCTGTTTTTTGTTGATATGTTACATTTTTACCCATCTTCAAGATTCTGTCTTTTATTGTATTTCGAGCGATAGGCAATTCTTTTATTCGTTCGAATATTTTTTCTTTATTTCCAAAATCCTCAAAAAGAAATGGTGCGCATTATAAAAATGCATTATTGATGTAGTCTCCATCGCTGAATGGTTTTCCTTTTTGGAAATTATTTTGGCTATTTCAAAGCTAGCAGCAACATAATTGGAATTACTATTAACAAACTTATTTAAAGCACTCGATTGTAGATTTTTGTTTTTGATTGCTCTTAAAATATATTATTTTTGTTCATCTCTGCTTTTGCCAAGAAGTTCCTTATCAATTGTTTCATAGTGTCTTTTTACAGATGATGTTCTAGATACCACTGACACAGAACATATAACACATATTGCTTTGTCACTTCTTTCAATTACACCTTAAATTTCAGTCCACCAATTTTGAAATTGTCTGCCAGAATTTTTACTGCTGGCTTCACCAAGTTTTTGTTTCTTATATGGTACAGCCATCTTTGTGGTGCCAATAAACAGTTTGTTTCTGTATTAATTAGATTGTTTTATAGCACAAATTGTTAACAAAACTGTCCGATCAGGTAAAGAGTTATTCTGTCACTGACACATCAAATCGTCGAATTTAAATTGTTGATAAATCATATTCATCCACAAGAGTAGCAATTACAAACCTAAACCACACGAGCTGACGATCTAATGCGCATCGAGAGCGCGAAGTGTGACGTATGTCGTGACCCTTCGTGAACATTTCGGAACGGCTCGTGCCGGGAGCGAAGTTCATTACAAAAAAAATACACCTCAAGGAACTAGCACCGCGTTGGAAGCATTGAACAATATGATTTATTTATGCATGAATGTCGTCATATCCTTCGTTTCTGAAATTATTTATGAACGAAGAAAATACACGTCGCTATTTAAATATTTTTTTAATACTATTTCCATAACTTTTTTTTTTCTAATACACTTTTATTTTTTCTCCTCATTCGCGTGCCACGCAAAATCGTCTCGCGTGCCACCTGTGGCACGCGTGCCATAGGTTCGCCAGCCCTGACCTATTAAATAGGCTTAAGACCTATAGACCTTCGGTCGTGATAAATAGTTTATTTAAAAATAATAGATATGCTTAGGGCCGCACATTTAAACTTGACGAGCCGCAGGTTGGGTATGGTTGATGTAGATCAGGAGTCGTCAACTTTTTTTATGCCTAGCGCCCACTTTTGCCTATTTTTCATGGTAAAATTTCCCTACCGCCCACCATCCTCTCTATATTTCAATTCAGTATATGGGTGGAGAAAATTCTAGAAGGAATTTAGGAGATTAGAAAATCTACAAAAATCGCCAACCGCCCACCACGGAAGCCCGTATCGCCCACTAGTGGGCGGTACGGACTGATGCCGCAGCAGATCTTTGCCCAGCTGGGCTGACACACTGCAGCGCCATCTGGCGGCCAGCGACGGCTAGTATATAATGCAATATTCACGACTTCATTCATATTCATTCATAAAAAAATCAATATTTTTATTTTTTAAATCGTTTAATTGTGTATAAAAAATTAAAATGAATTTATAATGCATCAATTTGAGAGTATTCATTTATTTATTTGTGATTAAATAATAATTTATTTTAATAATTATTTTAAAATGAACTTTCATATTTCACCAACAGATGGTATACTTTGTAATTCTTTTGTCATTCATCATCATCATCATCAGCCTGTGTCCGTCCACTGTTGAACGTAGGCCTCCCGCATGAGTCTCCATCCTCTTCGATCCTCCGCCTTCCGCATCCAGGTCACTCCCGCTATTCTTCTTATATCGTCAGTCCATCTTGTAGGGGGTCGGCCAATGCTTCGTTTGCCAGTTCTTGGGCGCCATTCCAATACTTTTCTTCCCCATCGACCGTCGTCTCTTCGACAGATATGACCTGCCCATTGCCACTTGAGTGTGCCTATTCGTTGGGTAGCATCCACTACTTGAGTTCTTCTGCGTATTTCCTCGTTTCGGATTCTATCTTTTAGCGACACTCCGAGCATGGATCTCTCCATAGCACTTTTGTCATTATCAACGCTGAAGTGTGACGCTCCGCACGTCATTCCGCAATATATTTTTATTTTAGTTTAATTTACACGTTATATTTGTTAATTTTATATAGTTTGTGTTCTCTTTGTGGGAAAGTTATTTTGATTATTTGTTACGAGACTTCATTCGAGCGCAGCAAGTATGGTACTCGTACTGAGCGGCGTGCTCCAAGAGCAGAGCCCGACTGGTATGATCGCGCTGTTCGCCGAGCACCGCAATTCCGTGATTTGGCGGCAACGCTAATCGCCAAACCGAAAAGAGTCGTCGGATCAAAGATGCTGCTTTACGTGCATCAGCGCGAGATGGCTGCCACAACTCCAAAGGACATCAACGTATCAATAATAGGCTCTGAGGATGCGACATCTTCTATAATAGTGATTGTGAGGAATTCCAGAAGCGGTGCAGTGGCGCTAGCACACCTTGCCGGTGAAACCACAGAACAAGCTTGCGCCGACATGGTAGCTCGTGTCAAGGAGCTCAGCGAGACACGAACAATGAAGAAAGAGCGCCTCGAGCTGTATCTGATAGGAGGATACCCAGATCTGCTACAAATCTCTGAAGAACTCTTTGCAGAAATTATGCAAACATTCCATCAAATGTCCCTTGAGATTGAATTAAAGCAGGCGTGCGTTGGAGAGCTGAACACATTAAAATGCGGTGTCGTCCTCACCCCAGTCATTAATGGTGTAGGAGTCGACGTGATCACCGGCGAGGTCTTCCCAGCGTCATTTCCTAACAAAGGACCAGACATGGAACTGCGATTTGCGCGATACATTGGAAGCGGGACTAAAGCCGATCAAGTAATGGACGTGTATAATTCCATCACGGGCTTGCTGTATATCGGACCTTTCCGATACTTCATCGCTCCAAACATAATCGACTGGTTGCTTGAAAAGCCAGATGAAATTCTGATTACTAAACTCTCCTCGACACCGATGATCGAGCTGCCACACTTTGTAGATGAGATGCGTGCCGCGTTGAATTACGTAAAGGAACACCAGTTCTTACATTACACCACGTTCCCGCGCAATCTACCGCGTTATTATCGCAGGGACAACCACAAGGAATCCTGGCAACTTGTCAGAAACAATTATTGATGGTGTATATTCAAAGAAGTCTTACGAAAACGATTTACCGTTTGAAAACAACCGATTGTGGAATATTCAACACCCAGGACGTTCAACATATCTGCTCTTATATTAAATGGATTTTGAATTAAATAAATAATATACTACGTTATATTATAATTGCAAATGTGTGCCATAAAATTTAATTAATAAACAGTTTTTATCGACAGTTGGCTTTTAATTATAACATTTGTTTTTTTCCGTTTTGCCATACCATTCCTCACTCTCATATTACAGTCCCGTTGTTTTGATGTTATCTATATCATTTCACGATAAGTGAGTGATTCACTTGGCGTCAGTTTCTTAGTTTGATCAAATATCACGACCTAAGTCAATTGTGTGTTCATTATAAAGCAAAATTTAAAGACTTCACCCTTTCATTATGGCTCAGTTTGAATACAAATTATACTGTCAATAATAAAACTAGTTTTTTTTTTTTTAAACAAATATAAAAAGATACATTTAAGGATTAATTGACAGTAATTACATTCCATTTTTATTTTGTTTTTTTTTTTTGTAAATTCGCTTACCACGCCAATTAAAGATGGATCTTGTGTGTGGCGTGGGATTCATCAATGGTATTTCAGTGTTACACAATTTTATATATTTGTACAGTATTTTACACAATTACATGATTTTATACAATTTTTTACAGTTAAATTAACAATTTCAGCATCATTCATATAATAATATCGATTCTTTACAGCCTCGCCCCATCTCAAACTCAAACTCAATCTCCACCAGACACCTTTTAAGGTACTTAATGTAATCTATACATTTTAACCAATATATATTTTATACATTTTATACATATTCTATACATATTATGCTTGAAGCATATACATACAGGTATACCTTACCACCAATTTAATAATAAGAGCCAAAATAAATAACTAAAAAAGACAGAAGTATTTAGCTAGTTTGAAATAAGTATAAAACTTATTACAAGATAGTATATATATATACAATTACAGAATAGTTATATAAATGTTTGTTATGTCTATATAAATAAAAATATAATAAAAGATATAATATATAGAAATAATTTAAAATATATATAATTAATAAACATTTTTGGTACATTTCATTATTTCTCATTGTTATGCAATTACGTCAGTTTTGTTTGTTAATATTTTAAAGAACTGTTTTACTTTTTCAACCAGTATTTTCATATCACTGATCGCTTTTATTTCCCGAAGAAGATTGTTGAAATTAACTATTCCGTTATATTTGTAGCCATTTTTTGCATGTTGTGTGCTAAATTTTGGTATTCATAAGTTAAACATATACCTAGCAGAATGACAAGTGTGCCAGTTTTCAATTCTCCTTTCTTTAATGGTCTGTAAAATAGAGTATTTTTGGTATAGTGAATCAACCGTTGGCACTTTGAATTTATTGAAAATTTTTTTTTTTGGAAAGTGTTTCTGTGGAGTAAGTGGGAGGCCTTTTCAAAATGACTTTGATGATAAGTTTTTGTACAGTTCTAATGGGGTTGGTAGTATTTAGGTATGTTCCTCCCCAACCAACAATGCCATATTGCACTTGAGATTGGACAGTGGAGTAGTATTTCATTTTTAAATCTGCTTTAGTTAAGATTTTCTAAGTCTAATGAATATATAGATCCATTTGCGTATACGTTTCACTAATTCAGCTATGTGTGTTTTCCATTTTAAGTTACTGTCAATGAATATTTTTTTTTTTATTTATTCAAATATAAAAAGATACATTTTTTACACAGTAATTTACATTCGAATCTTTTTTTTTTTTTCTTTTTTTTTTTTACATTCGCTTACCACACCACTTAAAGATAAGATCTTGTGTGTGGCGTGGGATTCATCTATGTTATTTTACAGTTTTATATAATTATACAGAGTTTTACATATACACATTTATACATTTACATGATTTTGATATAATACTAACATTATATAATTAATAATTTAAGACACTATAAATTGATTTAAAACTAAAGTATATATAAATTAATAATACATTTTTGGTACATTATTATTTCAATTTGTTATGCAGTGACGTCGGTTCTGTTAATAATTCTTTTAAAGTACTGTTTCACCTTTTCAATCAATATTTTAATATCACTTCAACGCTCTAAGTTGAGTCCCGCCTCTCCGCATGGGGAAAGACAACAACATTCAGCACGTCTGATGATCCGTGGTTCTGCAGCTCCTTCAAAGAACGTTACTGGAGTGAAGATGGCGTATCTTCACGCCAAGGGCCTTCACCCAGATACATCGGCTGAGGACTTGCAGAGCTTCTTGGCAGCGATCGCTGCATTCAATCCTTCTTGGATGACCATCAGGAGGATTGTCAGCAGGCGGACGCCGTCAATTTCTTTCAAAGTCGGGGTCATCGCGACTTCGCTGGAGTCTCTCATGGAGCCTCAAGTGTGGCCTGAAAGGACCATCGTTCAACCCTGGATACGCATAAGACGAAATAATCGCAGTGAACAGTGGTTGACACCAACTTGAGTGAAGATATTGACATATTTAGTGTAATATTGCTTTAAATTCAGTACTGGTGTTTATGGAGGCGAAATGTTACACGTTTTATTTTGTGACAATAATGCCTTGTTATTTGTGAGTCAATCATGATATACTTATGACAGGGTTTTTGTTGTTACAAGTCAAACTGTTTATCTTGAGTCTCCTGACGCTAGTTCTGAGTGTGAGGTCAGTGATACTAAATGTGTCAATAAATTTACATCACCAAATTTATGTTACCTATTGTATTTTTATTTTATTATTATTGTACTTCAGAAATGCATTGAATTGATAAAATTTGTAATGTTTCTGCAAGGAAGAAAATAAATAAAATTGAAATTGAAAAGAATGATTCGTAAATATGTACATTGGGACACATCTTAAAATACAGTGGTACCTTGACATACGAGTACTTTACTAACCATTATAATTGAATAAAAAATGTTCGCCCCATCTCTTTTACACAGACTAATAAAAGTGCCATAGGTATCAAACTAAAACATTCCAAGTATAATATTCGATTCACTTTAAATTCGATTATTTAAAAAAAATGTTTATATACGATTCACTTCGAATTCAAATTAGTTATTTTTCGAAGAAGGAGAGAAAAAAATCGAACTAATCGAAATAAATGTTTTTGTCCCATCCCTTTTACACAGGGCAATAAATGTGTTAGAGGGTTCTTCCTACGTTGAACAAACTATAACAATTAAATAATACCGAATCTTTTGGCAAAACCAGTCGCCGCGATGGATTAATAGGACCGCACCCGACTAAGCCTTACTCAAATAACTCATTTTGAAAATAAAATATAAGTTTCTATAATGCACTACTGCAGTGCAAATATCCGCACACGTCACATTTAACCCTTTGGACGCGGGAAACGACTATAGTCGCCCGAATCGTTATTCCTCTTCGACGCGTAAATTGACTATAGTCCATGGCTTGTAAAAAACGTTACCTTTGGACGCGGTAGTCGATTTTTTTTGCGTCGCATTTACGACATCCTCTGTAGTATGTAGACCATTTATTGTTGCACATTTATTGCGCAGGGGTGGGGGAAAAAGAGGCCAAACATGTGTCTCTTTTCATCATTATAGAGGGCAATATTATTTTTTATTATATGTTTAACACATGTGTTAACGCTGAACATTCAGAATTCACATTTGATGTAATGGATCGACACCCCTCTTATAAGCATTATTTCATGACTATAATATATGACACATACTACAAGTTATATTTTTCAGTTTTTTCTGCTAATTTTTATATTTCCATAAATGATTTTTATACTTTAGTATAAAAGTTTGCTATTGTATATTTTAGTAAATTAATATAATTTTGTTACTAATAAATATAATTATAGTAAATAATTTTTTTTTAAATATTTAAAATTATCAGCATTTCTTTCTCATTTTTATTAGCTTCTTCATCTTTTTTTGACAGCCCTGTTATGTCATAAGCATAGCTAGGGGTGGGTATTTTGACTTTCCCTACATTCTTAAATCATAAATAATGGCTGATAATTTTTTTTTTATATATTTAAATTGAATTTTTTGAGCCCCCTTTCCCCCAAAATAAAATCTTTAGACTATTTTTTGGTGTATTAAATCATGATATTTAAAAAAAAAAGGAAAAAGAATTGTATGGAATACTTTATTTTTCTTGTAAAATTTGCATTTTACAAATCAACTTTTTCATTTCGCTTGCCGCGTTGAAAGGGCTAAGAACAAGCATCAATAAAAATCCGACCAAGAGTAACTTACACCAGCGCACACGGGCGTGCATGTACATGCACACACACTACAAACAAATACTTAACCCCTGGCTGACAGCAAAAATAAAAAATTGCACTTTTTTATATGAAAACGCATGAATGGCAGCAAGTCCCAAGACAACTGGTCAAGGCCAGTGGCTCTTTGACGCTCGGTGAGGACTAATGCGGGAAACGGGTGTTGTTTCTTTTTTGTGGGTTAGGGAGATTGCAAATTTACATCAATCTGCTTCTTAAAGAGATCCAGATTGTGCGAAGGAGGAAAAACATTAACTAAGCTTTGCCAACGGGTATGGTTTAGTTAAGGTTTTCTTCAAAGCGTTTGGTTGTCAAGCATAAGGTCTATATATAAAGTACTCTTACTAATACTCTATTAATATCGATCATGTGGATGTTTTTTTTACATAAAAATAATATTTTACTGAATGATTCAGAAAAATATTATTTTTACTTTTCTTTGATATTCGAAAAACGAATGTTTTCTAATAATTTTATGAGAAATTTTGAATTTACGATTAAAAAACAATCATATGTTTAAGTTAAGCCATTTAAATAAAGAAGTGATAAAGAATCCCCAGATGGGATATCTCGATCACCGTGTAAGAGGCAGTTCTCAAAATAATAACATGGAAGGGAAGCTTTTATAAATAATCGCCGCAGACACTGTGAGAAAAATATTTGTTACAAATCAAAAAAGGATTCATTGTTTTTAGGGTTGACTGTACGCAATTCGCTTCTCAACATCACACACTGACAAAGCATTCATCTGTGAGACTCGCTCCATCAAATGCGTGAACCATGAAATAGCGCACAGCACAACGCGCAAACTATTCAGTCTTCCATACTTGGTTCGTAGCTGGAGCATACGATCGCCATAGATCGCCGCCATAATATGTTATCAGCCATCATCGTACCGTCTTAAGTCCCATTCCAGAAATCCGCCAACTATATTACATGCACATTTATCGAAACTTTGTAGAAAAGTGACAGCCCGACATGAAGAATATAATAATTGATCTTCTCCTGCACAATCCGTAATATACACATGGCTTAGCTAGGTTTCCTTGACCGAATGCAGGCATGCCTCGTCATCACTTATCAGACATAATATAAATCGATAAGCGGAGGAGGCAGTTTCAAAGTTCTCGTAATAGTCGCTAAGGAAAAGAAGCCATAGTTTATGTACGCATTTCCATTAATAAAGAAGTAAAGTTGCAGATAAATATTTATAATCGAATGCACTTGTAGACCTGTCAGTGTATATGTATATGTAATTTGTGAGTAAACCATATCATTTTGTGCAGCACCCTTTTTCGAAGCCCATAATACGACTGTATTAAAATAAATTGTGAATCAAAACTAAATATTTTTAATTTATTATTTTTTAATTAAAATTAATTCTAAAATTATAAATACGACTGTATTAGTTTCTTAAAACACAAACAGACCTAAAGAAAATGTTATTGACTGTTTGACTATTTAGTTAACCGCATTACTACATGCTTATGTCAATTAAATATATTAAAATACGTACATATTTACATACTTTTAACTTCAACTATTATTGCTCCTTAGTTTTCTTTTTTCGTTCTTTTCCCGGAGACCCGAAAAAATTCAAATGGTAGAAAAAATAATATTTTTGGAAGGCCCATGTAGACTGTTTTTGCTGATTAAAGTGTCCATATAAGACGTCTCTGCACTTAGAGGTCTGCCTGAGAACACACACACTTGGTTGTCTTCACGACGGGAGCCCGGGGACGACAGCTATATTATTTTAGGTATAAATATTTGATCCTTTGATAATAATTAATCATTTTAAATCTTCCCTAGGTTGCATAATTTAATCCTTCGCCGTTGGTATATCTAGTACAAACACAGATTGATGGAACCGACCAAATGTATTTGGAGAATTGATTTAAGTTAAATTTAAATTAAAATAAAAAAACTGTTTCAAGTATTTTTTTTATTTATGAAACGAGTTCAGTCAGAATAAATAAATAAGAATATATATTTTTTGAAAATGATTATTTCGATTTATATTATAAATTATCATTGTATTACACATGCATACAATAGAGTCACACACACCAGCGCGCCCCGGTCAACGCTCGGCGCCATCTTCCGTCATGGCGGCCGCTCCTGTCATGGCGGCGAACTGAGAGCGCAGACCCCAACAAAAACACCCCCGAAAATACAACAGAAGCCTACCAAGATGGACGAGACCAAGGTGATATACTACATAGATGACGAGGAAACGCCATACCTCGTCAAAATCCCCGTGCCGCCTGCGCGGGTGGCCCTGCAGGACTTTAAAGCGGTGCTCAACCGCCCGCCCAACTACAAGTTTTTCTTTAAATCGATGGACGATGACTTTGGTGTGGTTAAAGAGGAGATTGCTGATGAACGAGCTGCGTTGCCGTGCTTTAATGGGAGAGTTGTGGCTTGGTTGGTGGCTGCGGATGGGAGTAATCCCTCGGAGGGCGGTAGCGGCGGCGCTGGGCGGCTAAGGGTGGCTGGGAGGCCTCGTTACGAGGCCGCATCTGTTCTCAGCTCGGAATTGGATTCTGCGAGCTTGTGCGACTCTGATGCGACTTCATCAGTGTTGTCCCACGGACGCGCTCTCACCGACTGCAGCAGTGTCTCCAGGTTGCAGGTATTAACACAATGCAATCATTTCAACTTACGCTTTACGTTTTATTTTCAATACAAACATACAGGAGAGTGAGAAAATGCAGTGATATTTGGAGCTCCTCGGAATCTTATGTCGCTCATTCTGTTTGCCTGGACGCTGCGTGTGGGAGGATTTGTGTGATGGTAAAGTAGTGTCGTCTATGTAGACCTGGGCAAGCTGCGCCCCGCGAGCGTCTTTTGTTCGGAACACTAGCGACTTTAAAAAAAACTAATTCAAATCGAGAAATTATTTTTAATGAGATATAAAATTATTCCGGTTTTTTTTGAGCTGTAAATTGTTGATTGAATTATGTGTATTTAAAAACACTTCTTCTTCCATACACCATTGAAATACTCAACCCAGACCTTATTTTAAACGATCCGGAGCAACTCTTCAATGCCACTAATGCATAATAATCCTGAGTGTATCTTTATCTGAGTTAGATTTGTTGAAAATGCGTACCATAGTGTATGGTGCAATACACTAGAGAATACTGTCCTATGGAAATATTTCATCTCTGGAGTTTATGACACTTGGCATTTTAAGAATGGCTAAGCGCTACATGTGCATTGTTGATCCCCCAACGTGATTAGACTACAGCCTGACATTGTCCCTTTGTTGTTATATTGGCGTATCGGTGCTGACTTGGGGAGCATCGGGTTTATCATCTGATCCTATGAAAACATCCGGGGGGTTGATTATAGTCTATATAACTATATCAATTTATTATAATTAAAACTGTGTTATAAAATTTTAAACAGCAAAAAATAAATATTATTTTTTTATTATCTTCTATTTGTTTTAAAAGTACTGTTTAATTTTTATTTTAAATATAATTTGTTTATTATCTGTGAATTTGTGTGTAAAACGTGTATCATCAGGGAACATATGTTGTATAAAAATGTTGGAAAATTCAGTTTGGTTTTTCAATCAAAATGGATGAGATTCCCACATTGCTGGTAATGTAATGTGGAAAATGCAAAAATGTGTATTCACATTGAAAATTAAATGAATTTTTAAATATTCAATAATGTTATAAAGAACCTCAACTTATCCATATTCGGCATGTTGGATTATAACAATATATGTATGCTCGAATGTCGCCATGGTCAGCCGTCGTTGTAGACACACTTTGGCAGTCGAGACATATTATTCTCAAAATAATTAAATAAAATTCGGAATACTTGAAAGGAAATATAATTTCTAAATTTAGTTAAATTAGTTAATTAAAGTTCAAAATAAAATGTCATTAAACCTGATAAGCTGGCGAATTTTAATAATGTGTATTGATTAAACCTGACAAAATAAACTTTGGCAATGTAATACATCTTCTCAATAATATAGTCATAAGAAACCTCGTAAGCAAGCGAAAATACTGATAATATATGTTAATACAAACTGATAAAACAAACGCAAAAATATTTAGTTGCTCAACTAGATATTGATTATGTATAATTTTGTAACAATAGTTAAACTAAAAAATAGTAACCTCATATATAAGAAGTTGATTAAATAACTTCTTAGGTTTTGGCGAATTTCTGTCAACCAATATTTCGTCCGCCATTGCAGGGGACTTCTTCAGGATTGATTATTTATTTGTAATTGACTTGTGAGTTTGTGTCTGATTAAGCCACACTATCAAGTAGTTAATTGGGCGACTATATACCATGATACCTACGACAGTATCTGTCAGTACAATCTTGAAAGGATGTTTGTCATTTTATTGATTTTGTTAACCTAAATATGAGCCTTGTTTTTTTATAACAAGTTCAGGTAAAAATATCTGAAAACAAAAAAAATACAAATAAAAAATGCTATTGTAACAAAATAGTAAAAACATGATTTGTTAAAAACAAAAAATAATTGTTTTTGGGAGTCGAAAGTAACATCATTTGACTGTTGAAAGGATTCGTTTTTTATAATATGTAATACATAAAAAATCAATACATATATGTAATCAGCATTGAGTTATAATGTATTTTAATCTGTTAACATCTTTCTCATGGATGATCTTTATGGCGGTCACTAGCTTTAGATGTCTGACCTTCAAGTCGCAGATGTACTCTTTTGATAATGTGTTTACAATCAGCTAAATATATGACTTTAGTTGTAGTTGGTTGCTCTTGAGTTAAACATGGTAGGATCATTATATTAATTACAAGTGCCACAACAGGGATGATGCGATGACTGTTCACATATAACTAATTTACTTGTCATAGCTAATTTGTAGCAATATGTAGTAGTTTTTCATTATTTTTAGTTCTGTGCGATGTGCATACCTAAATAGACTCGGTATTCATTAAAACCAAGGCATATTTTGATTAAATTACCCGATATCTTTACAAAATTGCATTAGTGAAATTATTTGAGCTGCAATAAAAATCATGGCTTTAATTTCTTAACCTTTTCAGTTCCTACATTTTATTTTATTTCTTCCCATCAAATCCACACCGTTTAATGTATTATTTTTAAAAACAATGAACTTGAATTATATATATAATTGTAATGTAATGTCTTTATTTATATTGTATAGAACTTTGTAGTAATTTCACCTGCACCTACTTATAATCGATACTTTTGACTCTACTTTAACGTAATCTAACAGAGGCCTGGACCGGTTGGATTTGTCAACTTCATCTCTATGGAGTCTTACTAAAATGCCTTTTATATACGCGGCGCCTAATAAATCTAATACTTTTATACCCACGATTGTTATTGCTCACCCGTTTCTCGTATAACAATGAAGTATAAAAATAGAAGTGCTTCTAAGGAGTGAAAATACAAGGATATTTTTCAAGGGTCTAGCCCGCTAGGGCCTCAAAAACAGGATCTGCATCATTAACGGTCTAAGTAATAGAATCCCTTCTAGGCTGCATCATGCAGTCTGAGTAAAGCTCATGCATACAGCATTCTGTTCACATATTTTGATGATGTCACTGGGTATTTGATATTGTTGTTATGGCTGACATTGTCCAAATCCGATAACCCAAATATATACAATAGTATAATTGCTTACATGTCAGTCCTCAGTGTTTGTTTTCAGAGAATTTGAGCTGTGAACAAAGAATGGTGATAACTATATTGTTTTATTTTAAAATCAATTATTTAACTGACATTGTAATACATGGGATTATTGTTCACAATGATTCACAGTGGGTCCATGTGTTTTAGTTTACACTCGATTGTGATGTTAACTAAAAGCCCAAGTCACAGACATAATAAACATTTGCTTAAGACCTTGCTATATAAATTACAGACCTGATGTATAATATCTCAGTTTAAAGACCACCAGGGAGTAATACCCTTCACTGTATCTTGTATATCTGCCAATGTGAGTATGTTTTTGCGTAATGTTTACCTCAATAATTTGTGTAATGCAAAATTTTAAAAATGTACTTTAATTCGATGTAAGTATGTAAATTTGATTAAAAAATTAAATTGACTGTGATTCTTCTGTTTGTATCAGTGAATATGTAATTCCAGCCTCCAGGCCGCAAACGTCCACAGAGACGTCGCAAGTTGCGTCCGGCCGCCGTGTCTCGCGCCAGCTCCTACAGCTCCATCTCAGACAGCACCATGTCTCTCAACATCATCACTGTCTCGCTTAACATGGACACTGTCAACTTCTTGGGCATCTCCATCGTGGGGCAAAGCAACAAGGGGGGCGACGGCGGCATCTACGTAGGCAGCATAATGAAGGGTGGCGCAGTGGCACTGGACGGCCGCATCGAACCTGGGGACATGATCTTGCAGGTATTCTGACATGTAACAGGAAGCAGGGCAATGTTCTGCAGCTGCCCCTTCAACATCCTCGGAGTATCGTTCTCCGATAAAGTCAAATACTTTGTGTCAATTAAATCTAAAACTGGTCTCGCTTAAAATAATCTAGGTGTGTTATTTAGATCGCATTGGTGTTTCACCGACAAACAACTTTTTCTTTCTGTATAAAGGACAAATCCATTCTGTCCTTGATTACGGCAGTCACCTTTGGGTTGGAGCCTCAAAAAAACTTTTTTTTTTAATTGACTCAGTTCATAGAAGAGAAATTCGTTGGATAAATAATGACACTCTTACGTCTAACATGCTATCGATAGAATGCAGGCGCCTATCCACAACTGACAAAATTCCATTACAGTTGCTGAAGGTCCATACACGGTTTATGTGTGTCGACTAAGAACTGGCAGCTAAAGTTCCTTCCTAAACGCCACCTGTTACCTTGGAATGCTCTACCAGTGTCTGTGCTTCCTCTTTTTACACAATGGATGTCTTCAAGAAACATATATATATTCACTTGCAATCTGCCGCATGCAGTGTCCAGGAACCCTGGCTAAACATCATAGAGTCCACTGATCTCGACCAGTTGTGCTCTCCTGGATACGATTACATAAGACGGGATCTAAGTGGGCAGTTACACGTACCATGAAAGGCAACTATGTAGACAATTGCACATGTTACAATAAGAGAGCATTCAAATGGAATATGATCGAGCAGTAAGTAGCATTCTGTTGTGTTGCAGGTGAATGATGTGAACTTTGAGAATATGAGCAACGACGAGGCCGGGCGCGTTCTGCGCGAGGTCGTGCAGAAGCCGGGACCCATCAAGCTGGTGGTGGCCAAGTGCTGGGATCCCAATCCCAAGGGGTACTTCACCATCCCCCGCACAGAGCCGGTCAGGCCCATCGACCCAGGTACGTGACATCCAGGTCTGAGCCTGTATGATTCAGTGGTTAAAGCGAGCTCTAAAATACTCCTTGTTGGTGTGAAAATATCCCTCAACTGTAAAATGACAGTCATAGCCTATCAATCAAAATTGGCGGTAGACGAAAATCGTCCCATGAAGACCATCCATTCTTAGTGAATTCTTGTAATAATAAGGATGATGCGTGAATGTCGGGCTGTCGTCTACGACATTGGCGGATCAACACTCCATGTGCAGCACTTGGTCATATGCAGCATGGTAAGCGTTAATTCCACAGGTGAGTCTTCAGAATCACCGTCTGTCCGTGTCCTCTTGTATGTGCTTACAAAAAAAAACGTAGGCGTATCATAGTTATTATAATACTACTTGATATCCTCCTCTTCCATTTAGGACATCGGCTTACTGGATGAAGGATGCAGGATCAGGTTTACAATATAAACACTTGTTTCACATATTATTTGTTTATTGTCACAAACGTCGCCCGCCACAGCGAACGCACAGGACGCTGGCCGCACTGTGACGGGCGCGTGTCAAACTTCAACTGCCGGCCCACGGCGCGATCTCACATCTCCACGGTACCAACTGCCAATACGACAGTCCTACCAACCGGCAATAGGCCAACTGTCATAACAATTATTTTTGGCGTATGCAAACATTCGATGTAGATGTCACGCAAGCGAACCAAAATAATAGACAAAAGATCGCTTGTTGAGGCTTTACGGCATCTGCCTTAAGGAGCTATATCAAGCTGATATCATACTATATAATACTATATTACAATATAGATTAATATGCTAAGATGGACATTTTGTCATGAGTGTCATTTTCTTGTGTTTCAGGTGCCTGGGTGGCGCACACTGCGGCTCTGCGAGAGTCGAGCTTCCCCTCCGCCCCTTCTCTGCTGCCGCCCCCCGCCGCGCCCTCCCCGCCCCCCGCCCTAACTCTGCACACCGACCTGGCGCTGGTTGTGCGCGCCATGCTACGCCCTGACTCAGGTAGGCAACAACCTCTTCCTTTCACATCCAGGCCACCCCTCCAATTCTTCTGATGTCGCCAGTCCATCTTGCAAGGGGTCGCCCAACAAGTAGATCCTCTGCCTTCAGCATCCAGACCACCCCCGCCATTCTTCTTATGTCGTCAGTACATCTTGCAGGGGGTCGGCCACGCTTCGTTTGCCAGTTCTTGAGCACCTTTCCCATCGACCATCGTCTCTTTGACAGATATGTCCTGACCATTGCCACTTGAGTGTGCCTATTTACAAACACTCATACCATGTGTTCTAGGGCTTTTTCGATGTCTCCATACAGAGCTTCCGCTTCTTCTGATATGGCTAGGTGTTGGTGCCTGTACTTGTGCCACTCGTAAGGAGTATCGGCTTGATTGACACTATTACTCCACCTTGAGAGGTTTGATCCCTTTCTTTGAGTTTCATCAGACCCTCTCCTTCTCATCAACTTGGGCCAGCCCAACGATGCTCCATTCGATTCTCTCTATTTTCTCTTTCAGTTCTACAATTCACTCCTCTGGATGTGAAAATTTAATTCATAGTTCACCAAATCCCTATTCTTCTTTATGGCTGTGAATCTTGGCATCTCACCAAGGTAACTGTACAGTGGGGTTTGAGAAGAGATAGACGCCTGTGTAAATGGGGGTACGATGGTTTGACTTGATGCAAGTCCCTGTCTTAACTCTATGTGAAGTACCTGGGACTCACAGCTCTATGCGATTAAAACAAAGCGCTGAATCTACCATGCCTGTATAGGCCCTATTACACATAAACAGTGTCTTGCGTAGACTACTGGAGAGAACAGACAGTGCAGCCTTCCATACCACGTCAGTCAAGAGGCAAAGGTGCCCATGGAGGCAAACACTGTAGGAGCTGTCGTGTGCTCCAGTTAAGGAGTGAACATGGTATCATGATGATGAGTTTCCATTTGGGCTTTAATGATTTGAATGACAAATTTTGCATTACCTTTTTATGTTATGATTCTTAAAATGTTAACTTTTTTCAATCACCCTGTGTAATCAAACGAATTTAAGATGTTTTATAAAATATATATAAGTAGGCAATATGGATGGTTGTGTGTTGCAGGATTAGAGATTCGCGACCGCACATGGCTGAAGATCACCATTCCAAATGCCTTCATTGGCGCTGACATTGTGGAGTGGGTGCTTGCCAGGGTGGCGGGCCTGGCCGACAGGAGGGACGCCAGGAAGTACGCCTCACACATGCTCAAGGTAGGCCACTAAGAAAAATACACACCTTTACCATTTTCGTTTGAATTTTCGACGAGAGAATCTGTCTTTCATTTCCATCTCTTTTTAACCCATGACTATGATTCTCTTTCACGTGTTCTTTCTCTTCACTGGGGACTCCCACTGGACTTATCATTTTCTAAGTGATGTTTAACATTAATCATGTTAAAACAAAATCATTGACTTAAGAAGATTATCATTATTCCGGACAATACAATTAAATAAATTTATTAGAATCTAAATTTAAAAATAATTTAAAATACTAACATTATTCTTCTTCGTGTCAGCGACGTCAAATTATTTCTGCCCAGTATCTGGCAACATCGATAGCCCGTGTGTTGCCCAGCATTAGGTCTTGAGATGTGTAGCTTGTTAGGCACATGGAGTAGGATCTTAGGTGTGAGGCGGTCTGCAGGTCTCCACAGTCGCACAATAGTAACTCTCCCTGCCGAAGCATTCCCAACACTCGAGGCTGTCCTTTGTTCTACCAACTCCGGTTCTTAGTCTGTTCAGGGATTTCCAGGTCCGCCAGTCATGATTCTTGTCAGTTGGGAGGCCTTCCTTTGGAGTAATAAATTCCTCTGATGGGACTGGTTGCCAGAGCTGAAGTCTCTCATTTTCAGGGCCGGATGTGAGAGGTTGTGTGGATCTCAGAAAGCTGCTTCGCGACTTCAGTCTGGGTGTTGGGGGTATCTGATTATACAAGCAGTGAGACGGTTGGTTTATTGCCTTACTAATACTTGTGTTACTCGCGTGCTTCCAGGCCGGCTTCATCAGGCACACAGTGAACAAGATAACGCTCAGCGAGCAATGCTACTACGTGGCTGGGGACGGCCTGTGTGGGCCCCTGGGGGCGCTGAGGCTCAGCCCCTCCCCTGACAGCGACCAGGTGGCGCCCCCACCGCTGCCAAATCCAAGGTACAGACAATATTACTTTAACCCATTTAGCCGGTATTTTTTTTCCAAAGTGCAAAATTCATTACCAGTAATTTCAATAAAAAGAAAAAATAATAATTTCTGCATATTTTTTTTTACTACTGTACTGTTTTTGTTTTTTCGATTCATTTTGAAGGACTATTTTTTTGGAACGTTTCAATCAATAGAAAGTCTGAAGCTCACTAAAATTTCATTCTGAAAAAGCGTTAGCTAAAGTGAAAGTACTCATATAGGCAAAATACAAGGGCGAGAAGTATGAAAAAAGTCAGACACTCGGAATTCTTTCAAACATCATAAGAGATATGCTGCATTTACTTGATGTGTTGCATTGCAGTGCTCTGGCTCCCGGCTATGCGGCTTACTCTGGCTACAGCCCTCACGGGTATCAACCCATGCCCTTCAAGTACACCTCCTGCCCGGCCAGCGAACACACCACCATCTATGGGTAACCTAACCTTACTCCATTACGACTGCTTTGCTGCCACATATCAAATTCTGTAGGAATAACCAAGTATTTCTTTCCATCTGTCGATTATTTATGGACGTGGAAAAAGACATGTTCCATAGATTTTCATCTCACGCAGGTGTTTACGAGAATATTTAGAGAGTTCCTTAAAAGCTTTGGTCTGTGTGATCCTAGCATACAATATACATTAAGAAATTATCTGAGGGAGGGCATCATTCATCTAAACAGACATACATATTTTGCCATGTCTTGGGAGGACCTTCCTGAATGGCTGCTTAGTTCTGACGGTCCCTTGCTGTTAAACTACAATACATCAAGTATATTGTTGGAATGGCGTTGTGTTACCCTCCTTTGCTGCAATTAATAAATCTGTGTTGTACATTGCAGATATAACAGAGAGGAAAGCGTTCTATCCGGTAGCGGCTCGAGTGGTTCTGATCATCTGCCCCCCAAAGAGATGCATGGTAACTATAGCATGATACTTTCAGCATTAGGCCTATAATAGGTAATATCTTATCTCAAAACCTCTCTGCAACCTGCGAACAAATCTGTTTCTGTCAACCTTCAAAGTGGGAACTTGAAAACATGAAGAGAGGGTAGCTGTTTTTTTTAAAATCAGTTAGTGAACTTAATGCTCTAAAGGCTTGAATCTAACGAGCAGTTCAACTTAACCAATGAAAGTGGTTAAGCATCTGTGATCACCATTTCTTTACCTGCCAATTCAATATGTTTAATAGTGTGTAAGTCATTGTTTGAATTTTAAATTGCAATTTAAATCTGTGTTTCAAAGTTGTCAGTGTTTTTAATTGAGCATTGTTTTAATGTTAGGGTTGACAATTGTAATTAATAATCCTTATTATAAAGTATTACATGTGCATGCTTCAAGTGTGATTCTATAGAGCGGAAATAAACAACCATTATATTAATATAACTTATAAACGAACTGGATGTATTATTTTTTCAGGAGCAGGAGCTGTGGGTTCTGGAAAATCTTTGTCGAGTGGTTCACAGGGTGAGGTGCACACAGCGCCTGGCAACAACGGCAACAACGGCAACAACAATAACGGCACCGGCTCAAGCTCTGGTGGTCGCCGGAGCCATTCCTCAGGTGAGGACGCCCCGAGACCAGTCATCTTCCTGTGAAAACCAACAGCGAGAATACCTTGAACCAGACATCTACGGAAACCTTCCATGCGTAAAACAGTCGTCATAATCAGCCAGTACATCAACAGATGGACCTACACCTGTCAAACCAATTTCTAGCCCTTTTCTTTTTGGTTGGCTTGGTCTTGCTTGACAGACCGATCAAATAAAAAATCTGTTGCCAAATATTGGAGATTAATATAATATATTGTTCATGAGACCGTCTTTACATCAGCATTGATCGCTATTTGTTTGTTAAAGCCATTGTACTGTATTTCTCTCAATGCCTCTCATTATGCGATTGGCTAAAAGCTTTTGTATGCTTTCCATCGGCTGATTATTTGACATCAAATTGGATAAAGCTGGTCGTTTTTTCGACGAGTCGATTTTCAAGAATAACATTTTTCAATTGTGTAGCTTATCAGGAAGAGCTGGGGACTCTAAAGAAGACTAGTGCATGATCATTGGCGCCACAACTCTCAGGATCTACCTGATGGCATGAGCCATAATACTAAAGAAACGAAGCTAGCTACGGGTTACTAATAAATATAATACAACTTTACAAATAATGAAGTTATGTATAACTGATAAACAGACGAGCAGGTCTGAAGGAAACCCAGAGCAAGATCATCGAGGAGACCAGGAAGGAGTGAGGTCAGGAGGAGTGACTGTATACGTATGTAGCGTTAGTTTGGGTCTTCTTGACTGCAAGAGCCCGACATAGCAAAACTGTTTATTCATGTTAAAAATATTTATTAATGTTTATAATTTTTTATATAATATAAGACATTATCGCAATGAAATTCTCTATATACATATTGTGAAACTCGCAAATGCCTGTCTTTGTCGCATTGCTCCGTGAATGCTCCGATCCGAACACTGCCCCCGCAGCAGACCGAGGTTAATGTTTCTCTGCAACCAACACTTTTTGTACCAAAAGATTGCATGATTTTTCTATAAGGAGATTGGATGTTTACTGCTCCAAATTTTGCAGTAGATTTAGTCAATATATATTTTATGTAAACACATACAATAGAATGCCACTAGATGCTGATAAAGAAGGTGTCGATACTCTTAACGTTTGCTGATTTCAAAGACGGCATCGTTGTATACATTTAATATTGAATTACTTTGATTGTGTACACGTTGTTGGTTGTTAGTTCATACCGGTGGCAAGGATTAATTTATAATTATTGAAAAATTCAATTTTTAAATAATAATCAAATCAGCATCACCTGTGTGTGGAGTAGTTGTAGAATAATTGATGCATATCTGTGGCATTTGTCAGTTTCCCAACCCTGAAGTCTGGCTCTACTCGGCCAGGCAGGGCGTCATGTGGTTCACTACTATCAATATATCTCAAGTGCTACCGACACTAGCGATGCGAATTTTGCAAAATGACCTTCAATGTCATGTTAACACTGTGTTTGAAATAATATACAGTTTATTATGTTTGAAGTTCTGTGTCTTTTCACGCATTTCGCATTGCCGGTTAGCCCTTAATACTAAATACTATTATTCTGCAATGCTTTTCTTTAGGACTGAATGAATGTTCTCAAGGCCTAACACACACATTACACTGACTAGTGTAACTTTTACAAATTACGTTAAATTTTTTAAATCCTGTAACCACAAAGAATACTGCTGGTGATGATGAGGTCCTACATGCATCGATCATTTTTGTGCTTTCAGAAAGACATTTATTTATAAACAAATTTTGATTGATGGCCTGTGACAGACATTTTTTTTACCCAAAAGTCTAATGATCAATGGATTTTATTTTTTATTATTTTTATTTTATATCATACTTTGCGACCTATCAAATGACATGAAAAAAAAAGAATTTTTATTAATCAATTTTGACAATTATTAATTTTACAACTGTCTATTTTGCATAGAATAAAAGGTTTTTTTTATTTGAAAAAACAAACTGGTTTTTAATTGATTTGTTTTTTATCTTAGACAATAATTTGTTATAAAATATTATTTTTTCTGTGGGCCCCTAACTATGAAATAAATGATTATTCCCAATTGTCATACACGAATGAAACATAATAGAATAAAAAATTGATGATTATAAAAAATATGTATTCTTAAAAAAACATGTTATGAAGTTTGAATCATTGTGAACCAAGCAATATTTTTTTTTGTTTATAAAAAATGAATTTATTATTGGTTTTTAATAATTAACAATAAGCACTTCTTAGAGGAGCATCATCTGGTCACCATTGTACCAGACAGAATGATAAATTAAATTTGTGATGTCGCAATTCAGTTCCCCAAAAAAGAATCTTTTTAATGAAATTTTAAGCTCACAATTAATTCAAACAATTCGGACTGATGCTTCACTTGAAAAGAAAAACATGTCATAGCCTATTAAACAAAATTGGCGGTTGATTATAATTGTCTATGAACACCACCAATCATCATAGATGAATTAATATAACAAAATATCTTTAACCCTTTAGGTGCGAGGTACGGAAATATCCGCACCAACTTGCACTGCTCTTAAGTGTGAGGTGCGGATTTATCCCACGCCCTGAAAAAAACACGTCGCTTCAGTGCTAGATGCGGATTTATCTGAATACTATATTGAATATAATTTTGTTTCAGATACGACATTCCTTCGTCAAATTTTTTTTCTACAATATGTAATGAGTTGTGGGTCATTCTACACATTTTTCAAATTTTCCTTTTTTAAAAATAATAATGGATTTTTTAAATTTAGTTCTGAAGGTGTTTATACCTGTAAATGCGGCACTGACCAATCAAAACACAACAAAAAAATCGTCCTTAAATATTCAACTTTATTTTTCATTGACTAATTCGATAATATTGTGCAAAATATTTTGTGACTTTTTATGAAATCCTACTCCGCACGTAAAGGGTTAAATAAAATATTTTTATTCGTATTTTTTTTAAACAGACAATATATTATTTTTTGTTAAAGAAAATGTAAGAAATATGTATGAAACCACCAAAAAGCCACATCCTCTTTTCATTCTTCCCATATATGAAACATGGTCACTGCAAATTGCTGACAGTAAGTTCTGTTATTTGTCATTACCCATGCCTTGTACCAAGACATCTCTGCAGTTGAAAGGAACATTTATGGTTCCCGACGAACTAGTATCATTAAATTGAACATTTTTGATTGGCTGAACATCTTGTAGTGACAGTGTCTACACTTTCAAAGCTCGATTTTAATGGTCATCTCCTGTCTAAGAGTTTAACAAAATTGTGACAAAATCATCGCTCTCGATTTGTAGTTTAGACTCATGCCACCAGAGATCTCTGTCAATTGCAAAATAAGTTTACATACTTAAGTTCCACCGAATACATTATATACATTATGCAGTCGACGAACGGTGTGCTTGCTTGAATTGGCAGCTAGAATTTATGATTTCCTGCGGTAAGGTTTCACTAGTGAATGGGCCTACACCCATTCACTAGTTTGACATCTGAACTCCAATGGTCCTTAGTGCCATACCATCAATGTATAAATTATTATTTTCAAATATGCCGCTGTGTTGCGAGCAGTTGCCACAGGGAAGCACAACCAAAGCTGCATTTTTGACTGAAAAATGTATTCAATGGTATTTAGGTACAGCGAGCTGACTTGGGATTATGTTATGTATCTGGCAATTTGAAGCTGATGTGTGTTTCATTGATTCTCCTTGTAGCAATATTTAGTTGTAAGTGCAGGAGTGTTGTTTATGTTTAAGTCGTGTGGAGCAGTCAGTGTACATAGAGGGGCGGCCATGACAGCTGTATCATTATATATATTATTGTTTATTTATTTATAATAAATAAGGAGACCTCTCCAGTATATAAGACTTTTATTTATTGTTAAATCCCCTATGCACTTTAACCCTGATGAGAGTCTAACTAGTAGAAGTAGCCATGGGAGGACACAAACCAAAGCCCCGGTCTCTCATCACATTTCATACTATAAATGGACAATGGCCCGCAATACCTATAATATTTTAAACTAGTGTACAGTCAACCCTTCTTTAACGTTTTCATAATATCAGCTGATTTGCCCCTTGCTCCCGAGGCCTAATCTTGTACTCCTAAGAGGCGGCTTAACCCAAAATAGAACAGCCTAGACCGTTATATGAAAAATCGCTACAAAAATTATAGGAAAATCCTCCATTACAAATTTAAAAGAAATGCATTATAGGAGGATTGACTGTATATGTTAGCTTTGAACTGGTAAATATCATTACAAACCACTCAATACTGATGTGTTTAATGGTTTCTCAACTATCTTCACACCAGTGTATAATCTACTCATACTAGGGAATAAATAAAATAATAATTAATGCATTTTTTGTGGTTTTCATTACGTTTAATTCATTTTTAACAATTTCATTATGAAACAAATAACATTTCTCTAAAAAATTTAGAATTCCAAACTTCGAAAAGAAGATGATTCTAAAATACCTACAATGCTATAGGAATGTTTTTGGAAAAGATTAATTCGCCACACACGGCTAAACCAAAAAGCCACAATATCAAATATGGCCGTGAAAACCTAAGAAGTTATTTAAATTTTTTGACTACTTCCCTGATTCTGATGAGTCTACTCCTCTTTGAAATTAATGTCAAATAAAAATATATTTACTAGTAATAAAAATATTACACATATTGGAAAATATCTTTAAATTTAAGTGACATTTCTGTTTAAATAAAAAATATATGGTTTATATAAATTTTTTTTTTGAAAGTACTATAGGGAAAATTAAATTAAATTGTCAACTGACTTTTCTGTTTCACCATTATCTATGTTCAAGTCAAATTTATTACTATATATAATATGAATAAATTCACAGTGAAACTCCATAATTATATGAATAATAATTTCACCATGATAAATGAAAACATTTAGTTTTGTTCCACATTTTTCTTTATTACAATGCTTTTTCTTAAGAATGTATGCATATATTCATTGTTTTTTTTTTTTTTAATAAATAAACACAATTTTGATTAACCGCAGTGTTTTGAAAAATTGAATACTTTTTCAGAACAAATCGAATAACTAGAAAAATCAAATTTTATTGGATTTGAGTTATATATTTGTATATTTATATAAGTGGATGGTTCTACAAATGGTTGCCCCATTGTTTTAAATAGGTATCTTATAATATATTTCACAACTAAGTTACTAGGCATTTTAAATATTTAAAAATTACACGCTTTTCATTATGAACAGCATATTTCTAACGAGCTATTAAAAATTCTATTATTAGTCTTATAAAAAAATGTTCGCATGCTCCCTACTGTTATAAGACAAAAGTACATTAAAACTTCAAAACACCATTATTTCATAATAGTTTTTATTAATTATCCAGTTATTCGATTCGTAAACAGCGATATGTAAAAAGATCTATCGAGGGAAGTGTAAATTAAAACTGAATATTTTTATTGTAAAGTAATTGTGATTATGTTATTTTTTAAACAAACTGCTGTTTGAACATAGTCGAATATCTGTGGTCTCCTTAATGATGGGCAGCGTTCAAGTGTCGACTCCTGATGATGCTTAGTACTGTTCAGCCATGATGAGCACGACGAGACTGGTCCAGCCGGTGAAAGGTTTGCAGCCGCTGCCTTCGCCGGTGGTGTCAGAGTACTGCTCCCACAGGTAGCCGGTCTTCTTGTACTGCCGAAGAACATTTTCTGCAACAGACAACCACAAAATGTACAATGCCACTCGTTGAATAAACATGGACAAACAGTAATCAAATTAAATTTATTTATTTCACAACACGTATCATATCAAGTCAATACAAATGAGTAAAATTCAGCACATATTATAGAAAATCATAACAATCGAGTGGATACATAAAGAGAAGTACAGTGAAGTACAACAGCAAATACATATAAAACCAATAAAGTGAGCAAAGGCGACAGATATAAACAATCAAATATATATAGACTGTCTAGCTGTTCTTCTTGTACTGCTGTTCTCTGTAACAAAAAACAACACA
This sequence comes from Glossosoma conforme, assembly GCA_022606575.1. Taxonomy (NCBI): domain Eukaryota; kingdom Metazoa; phylum Arthropoda; class Insecta; order Trichoptera; family Glossosomatidae; genus Glossosoma; species Glossosoma conforme. The sequence continues at coordinate 81,503 of JAGTXR010000431.1, forward strand.
AAGAAAGAAACTCATGAAATAAGGGTCAGACATTTATTTATATTTTGGCATTCAATTTGATGAAATATTAAATATATAAATACTTCTTGTTTCAATGTGGATCACAATGAGCACTGTTTATGGTGCAACAAGTGCTCCGTGTGATCCATGTTAAAACAAGTTAGGAAGAGTTCATTTGGTTTTCTATTTAATATTTATTTACCTTACACTACGCTTCATGGCAAGTATGTAAAATACAAATTATTAAAGACAGTAAGTACAAAATGAAATCAGCAAGAGCAACAGGGAATTTTTTTTATAAAAAAAAACACTTAGCATAATATATAACATCAGTGTTCAGTGAGTGTTAACATATTTTCTAGTTCAACATAACACATTCATTCAGGTATTATTAGTACGGCGCATGAGTTGACGGCATTCACTCTACGTGGACTGGACTTTACATGCCTCACACCCGTATCACACCAGAGGACAATTAAGTCTACTTTATGACGCCTTCATTCAGATTACGATCAATTAGGAATTGATAAGTCAGGTGGGTGTCCCCTCTGAACCTTTTTATTATGGCCATCGCACAGAAGTGCTAAATAAAAAGAACCCGTGAAAGAGATTAAAATCATATTCAAGGGTTAAAAGGAAATGGAAGATAGATTCTCTTACCGAAAATACAAGCAGAAAGGGTAAATGCATGGTTTTTTTTTAGTGGCCAAAAAGTCTGCATCCTTTTCTCAAATTGCATCAAAAAGGAGCCGTCTTCATAACAATAATTGATAGTTCTAGAGAATGTGTTTTGAAGTCTGGAAGGGGGCGCCACAATGGAAAGAAGACTTCGAAACTAAATTAGATGATTTGTTAAGCTGTGATCAGGGTTTATCCGCTTAGCACTCTACCTATGAGGTTGTGCCTGAGGCTCTTGTAGAGGCGCTGCGCCTGCAGCTGAGCAGGTCCCGGTTGTGCGCCATAGTGGCTGAGAGCACCCACAGCCAGATAGTTGATGTTCATCCAGATCTGCCCTCGCCAATAAGGAGGGTCATGTTCGGTGTTCCGTGCCATGTACAGCGGGGAAGACTTGGCCAGCGATCTGCAACATATTACAAGTAAAGTGACTAAATCTTATATTATTATTTATGTATTTAACATTCGCTATGAGATATATTTCAATTATTAAATTGATAATTCATTTTTAAATCACATTAAATTGATTTTGATGGATTCTTACAATATATTTCAAAATTGTAGTATTCAATATTTGATACACACAAACAAATTCACGATCCCGGTGTTTGGCCGTTTATTTATCTTCAGTATTGATGAGAGAAATGTTTTCTATAAATGTTTACTAGTATCAGTTATTGATATATGTGACCATAAGTATGAAAGAGCCGTAAACTAAGAGTCGTAAACTAAGAGTACGAAAAGACCACAGAAATCCATTAAATTACCGCCCATTAGCTCTCCGCATTAAGTGAAATCTTTGAAAAAATAATTCTTTACAGATTAACTAAATTTCATGATAAAATTATAATTCCCGAGCAGTTCGGTTTCAGACGCCATAACTCTACAATCCAACAGCTAACCGTATCATATTAATTCGATTTATTACATGTAAACATTCTAATGCGGACCCAGTATGAAATGTCACAGCGGTGTGAAAGCCAATGAGAGAAAGATTTTTAAGGGTCAAATAACAAATGCTCAGCTTTTAGCAGACTGTCAACAATACAGTCCTTACCACTAAGGAGGGGGTAAAAGAGATGAAACATATGGGCAGATAAACATACCTCAGCCCGTGTGGTGTCCAGAACTGCTCGGTGTCAGGCAACTTAGCTAGCAGCTTGGCAAGCTGCGGGCAATCAGGAGGCAGCACACGAAGCAGCAATGGGAAGAGGCTTACGTATCCAAGGGCGGAATCCACAAGACGTGGCTCAGGGGCGCTTAAAGACACGCGCGCCAAACCCGCTGCCGACCCGCGCCCTCCAGCTGACACACGCTTTAAAGCCACCGCATCAGTGTGCAGACCTGTCAACACATACCAGTACATAGCAGCTGATAAGTCTTATTAGTAACTAATGACTGACACAGACACCCATACGCATAAACACTCCATGGCTAAAGGGAACTAACTTAACTGGGCTGAGGCTTCCTTACCTTAATTATTCTAAAGCAGGGGTCGTCAACCTTTTTATGCCTAGCGCCTACTTTTGCCTATTTTTTATGGTAAAATTTCCCTACCGCCCACCAACCTCGCTATATTTCAATTCAGTATATGGGTGGAAAAAATTCTAGAAGGAATGTAGGAGATTTGAAAATCTACAAAAATCGCCCATCGCCCACCACGGAAGCCCGTATCGCCCACTAGTAAGGACCAGTTTGGCGACCCGTGTTCTAAAGGAATGTAGCTATTAATATCTATAAAAGTAGCTGTCTAACTTAAGTTGGTTACTTTAAGCCAATGAATGACTGCATGTGGCTGAGCGTCTGTAACATAACATTACATACCATTTTATTTATATTATTAGCATTCACTTTGAGATCCATTTTAATAATGAATAGATAAGAATTTCATACCTTGTCTTAATATGGTTCACTATTGAAAGCTCCTTCCTCTCAGTTGCAATGCATATGTTCTAATACGTTTGTGCACAATGGAACTGAAGATGCTTTCATAGATCACGAAACAACAGTCTTCCATCAAGTGAAACAGTGCTCAATGTGATTCATATTAAAACTAGGTATGAAATTCTTATTTATTCAGTAATATTTTCTCTTTGTGCAGTAATCAACGAGCTTTGTGTACATTTTCATTCAGTGTGTACTTCTTTACAAACATGATTAGTTAATTTTGATTAAATCATAAAATTAAATATAGAGAGGATATGCCAAAAAATAATAATCAGGATCTCACCGTAGTCACTGAAAGCATCCCTATAGGTGGACCAGTGCAGGCGTGCCAATTCCTGAGGCTCCGCTAAAGCCTGGGCCGTGGCCTCATAGCGGATAGCAGCCGAAGGTCGCGCCAAGGCTCTTACAGCGGCTGCCAGTGCACGTGCCCCTAACTGCATCCAACACCGCAAATCCACGTGTCGCTCTATTGAACTCGGGTGAGATGCCCTGCAACAGACAATTAACATGATAATTCAAGACTGAGATCCGGAGTCGACAGAACAATGGACAACCAGAGAGATTCACTGCTAAGTGACTGGAGACCTACAGACCGCATAAGATCCTGCCCCAGGTGGATAAAGTACTTAAGTGGCTTGTGACTAGGGCATCCAAATACTCGGGTCAAATCCACTATCCGAGTATCAAACTTTTTTAATCAACTACTCGATTACTCAATGTATATATAACATACTTTTATTTACCAGGCACACTGTTCTTCTTTGAATTCTATCATTTAATAAAAAATACATCTTGGGCTCTGATACAAAGGAGAATGTTATTTTTTAAGAACAAGGATTATTTATACTTCGAGTGTATGGTGTCTCTTACCGATCATCGAATTACAGCATAAGCTGGACTAATATCACTTACCTGGGGTAGTCATCAAGTCCAGAAGTTAAGGTCTTGGGGTTGAGTTCTTGAGTGGCCTGAGCATCTCTTCCCCTCCATCGGTAGGTTCCTGGGAGATCACCGGCTTGCGTAGTGTTGAACCAACCGTACCAGGCCTGGTAATAACAAACAACACAGTTAATGAAAACCACACATCGTTGAAATGTTAACTTCAAAAATGTACACATCTAATTATTGAGAACAACAATACATATTGAAAGAAATTACAAGCTTAAGAAGTGCACTAAAAGTTTTATTTCTTTCTTCTTTTATCCAGAGACAAACCCGAATGTAACTATGATATGGTCTACAGTTGTCACAGGAAAGTTTATTACAGAAACTACAGTTTGATGCATATAAACATTATTAAATATATTTGAAAAATATATTCCAATGAGCACAAAGTAAAGACAAACTAAGTACAAGTCCCCAATCCTGCAGGAAAAATAAGGTATATTACTAAAATACATAACTGCACCAAAATATTGTATAATATATATCATTCACTAAGTATCTCGATGAATTATTCCTTTAACAACTGTGACACTAAAAATTCACAGCAAACATAATCTAAAAAGAAATTGAAAAAAAGAGAATATTGGTTTAAATCTACAGTAGTTTATACAGTATTAGAATATGTAAAAAATATATTTTAAGCAAACCTAAATAATTTATTTTGAATTGTTTCTTAGCTGCAATACTAAGTGGCATTCATCACGCACGGCTTGAATAGTATAAGGGGAAATGCAAGACATTGAATACAAATAATTAGCCAAAGATATATAACTTATAGATAACGTGGAACAAAGTAAGGTTCGCGATAAAAATGTGGTGGCAACTTATATATTTAGCAATTCAGGAAGAAAAAAACAACTAGCCTGCAGTCTCGGAAACATTCTGTTAAGAGTCCTCTGCTCTTCTGACCCTGGCTGCAGCTCTGGGTCGTCTCCCAGCAGCTGAAGGAGAGTCAGGAAGAAAGTTGGTGGATTGGCATTCGTGTTACGCTGCGTTACGAACTCTTCAGGAACTCTCGCTTGAGCCTCAGCACCTGCATTATCAAAAAAATCCAAGGGTCTATCTGATATAATTCAATATTTTCCAGTTTTCAGTTATATACATTATCAATATCTCCCCCAATGCTATAGATGGGTCACTTTTAACATATTCACTGCGCGAAAGTTATTAATTTGCACTATAATGACTGACGGTTAATTTCCTAATAAAGTGGCATCTTTTAAAGGTACACATCACATAAGTAGACTAAGAGATGCAACAATAGTTGGTATTGAAATATGTAACTATACTAGAACCGAAATGATTTATGAAACACATAACATGTGTAAGAATGATGGTATTCTTACACTTCAACTGTCGTATCGTAATTAAATTATTTATATTAATATTAATTAAATATACATATACTATACATAAAATTCTTTTTTCAACGCGTCAATCCAAGCACAAAAATAACGGAAGAAGCGGGATGCGAACCGCGGACCTTGGAAACCAACTATGCCCAGGTATTCATACCGCTCAGCCGACTTGGCTATTGCTATGCCTGGACCGACTCACGTTGAAACTAGTATTTATGTCATTGTTATCATCGTATGGTAGATGTCGCTATAGTATATATTCAAAGTATGTATATTTTTATTTTTATTATTCAATCAGTCATCATTTATTCACAAGCTTAATATTATTACTTTCCGACAGTCTATTTATTTTAGTAAGTACCACTGTGGATTGACGCGTTGAAAAAAAGAATTTTATGTATGGTATATGTGTATATTTAATAAATAATAATATTGTAATATAGTCAATGATCTATAAAAGTAGATTAGAATATTGAAATAATAAAATTATATTCTAATAAAAATTTAAAAAATCCATATAAATTATTTATATTTGTAGAATTCACAATATTACATAAATATAAACAATCTTTGCCTTGTTTTAACATGGATCTCAATGAGCACTGTTCATTGACTTGCTACTAATACCGGCGGTTTTAAAAGAAGTATTTATACATTTAAGAGCCTAAGATTCTACAACCGCTTTTTCTTCATGCCTAATCACTTCTGAAAACAATGCATAGAATGGCAGGTGACAGAAATGTACTAGTTTTACGTTTATAGAGTATGTGAATAATAAACAGTGCTCAACATCATCAATATTAAAACAACATTTTAAGTATTTATATGTTTAAAACAACTGAATTATAAATTATTTTCACGGTGTATACTTGTATATATATTACTTTGTAATATATCAAAAATAAAATGCTTAAAACACTTCTTTCTTACAGTGAGTGTGATTCAATCACTTATGCTTTTAGGTTTTGTTTGTAGGCACCGACAGGTCAGCTAGTATTGAATATTAGCAGTGCTCATCTTACCTAAAATCTGTTCCCTCGGTATCCATCCTTCAGCGTTCATCAGATCAAACCAGTGAGCCATGATATCCAGTGCCAAGCGGCGGTCCCAGCGAGCCAAGAGCAGGCCATGGAAGCCTTCGTCCCAAAGGAAACCACGCGGGAAGTGGGACCTGGAATATTACAGTGCTTCAGTATGATATGCTGTACGATCATAGCTAAGATGCATACAATAACTAGTGCTATATCAACCAGCTGTAGAACCTTCATTTAGAGACAAGGAAATAGGCAAGGATCGTGATAGCTGACAGAACGTTATGCCTGATACAACTTTCAAGGTAATGCATTCAGGAGACGGAAGACTCTAATATTTAATAGTTTACACACAGTTTGTAGAATCAATAGTAACGGCAAATATATGAAAAAATTAGTGATGTGGCGAGTTCAAATTAACACATTAATTGCGAGTAGGGTACAGAGGCTGATGGTTATCTGCGGATAGGGTATTTATACATGTTTGTTTTTCACTAAAATATATCATTATCTCGCTTATGAGGTTACGTCGATGGGGAAGAAAAGTATTGGAATGGCGCTCAAGAACTGGCAAACGAAGCATTGGCCGACCCCCTACAAGATGGACCGACGATATAAGAAGAATAGCGGGAGTGACCTGGATGCGGAAGGCGGAGGATCGAAGAGGATGGAGACTCGTGCGGGAGGCCTACGTTCAACAGTGGACGGACACAGGCTGATGATGATGATGATGAGGTTAGGTGTGACGTTTCTTTTTACAAAATTAAGTATGTGCTTAATTTTTTAAATTAAAAATGTTTGCTTTAAGTCGCAAATGTGTGCATTACATTTCTAAGCAGATTTTTTTTTTAAAATTTCAACCAATTTTGTTTACAAGTGCCCATAAAACACATAAATTTGTCAGTGTTTAAAATATATTTCTTATTTATGAATGTTTATTCTAGAGTGATATATACTACATATTTAAAAATAGCGTAAAACCTTCTAGAACTTTTTGTTTACTTTACTGTGGATGCTTTACTTGGTAAGTACTATACTGAAAAAAAAAAATATTTGTTAATAAGTTTTTAAGCATTTGATGTTAGTACTTGTTGGTTTTAATTACGAAGCTTAATAATAGTAGTGATGTTACCTGGAAGGAACTGCAGTGTACAGAGGGGCTCGCCAGTAAGGAACAGGTTCCTTAGTCCTGGGCGAGAGCACTCGACTAGCTCCATAGAAGTATCCCACACCTCCTACCAAGTTACTGAAAGCTGCTGCCGCAAACTCCACTGCTGACTCGTTGAAACTAAAACAAAACATACATTAAGTCAAGTGTATCTATTGTTATCAGCAATCCCTCGAATGCAGCATACATGTGCAATTAGTTTAATACGACACTCTAGTGCTCCTACTATAATTTAAGCAACGCGATAATAGATTAAATGACATTTTCCTGATATTCTGAGCTTTTCACAATTTTATAACCCACTCGGAACTAAGTTAAAGCGATATCAGCACTGTATCACAACCATGTGTATGTTAGGTGGAAGGATTCTTTCAAGGTTTCTCTCCTTTAGGCCAGCTCCCTGCAGTAAGAACATGCGTGGAAGGAAAAACGGATGCTGGACTGACCCATTAGCTTGCAATTGGAAGGTGTCCTCAAAGCGCCTCTCGAAGGTCTCCCTCCTCTCGGCAAGCTCCCTGTTGTACCGTGGTCCCTTTAGCAGCGGTCCTCGCTGCAAAACGCTCCCGGACTCGAACACAACGTCCAGCGCAAAAGGAAACCGAGCGGTTACCTGCGTAGCCACCAAGTTGGGCTCCACCTGAAATAAAGATAGTCAATATACTAGTGAAGCTATAACTTGTGATACTTTAGAAAGTTCTCTCAATAAAGTATAAACATTATCATATAATTGCATGATTTACTTCATTTTCTCAACGCGTGGATCATTTCAAGGGGCAATTTAACTTAAAATAGCAACATTCTCATACAAAGGACTCTTTTATGATAAATTTCGATAATTTTATATATCCATCTATTTACAATATTCAAAGCTTCCGAAAACAATTTAAGATTCAATTCAATTACATTGTTCAAGTTTGTAGTATCTGTTGTTATTTTATATGCTGATAACATTATAAAAAGAATGTATCCACAAGATGCAGATGATTTAGAATTAATAGAAAATATATAAAACAATAGAGCAATGCTAATAATGATTGTGAGTCTTTAATTCATTAATTAAACAAAAAAATTGCTTCGGTCAAGAGTATTGACAATCTCAATGCAACGGACTTAAAAAAAAACATTCAAATTTTTTATAAATTACTGGCAAACAAAGTGTAATTTTGGAAAACATTTAACTTTAATGGCAAGTGAATGTGTATTTCCAGTAGCCAATAAACTTTCATAGAAAATAAGAACTTCAATGTAATACGATTACATTAGATGCGTGACTATTTACCTACATAAGTCAGTACATAAGTAATTAGATTTTTATAGTTTTTAATTCAATGTTTCAAAAACCAGTTCTAAAACCGGGTTCCCGTGTCTACCCTGAAAAAATACTCAAAAACCGGGTTATGAATTTGGCTGGGTTTTTGAATGCCCTAACAAGAATCTGAAACTCTTATACTATAACCTTCTCTGGCAGATCTAGCAGCTGCCCCGCGAGAGCTATCCATTGCTTGCCAGAAGAGTCCCTAGCCAACCGCAGGGAAGACACCACGGTTTCTCTGAGGAGGTGCACTCCCAGGGAGACAGTGCTGAGGAACGACTCGTGCAAAACAGTGCCTAAAATAAACATTGATTTTAATTTTTAGTAATTCATTATACATATCTATAATAAATAGAGGAACTGACTTCCCAGGGAATGTGCTCGGAGGTCTGAGAGGGGGTTCACATAGGCGGTAAGAGTCACTAGGAGTAGAAACTAAATTAAATTAGTTTGATCTGTTAAATTTTTTGTCTGGTTTAGAATGTACTTCAATAATCTAATATATCATTTATATTTTTAGTATGTGGTCTATATCTTAGTGGTTAAACAGTGCTCAGTGTGATCCATGTTGAAGCAAAGCACGAAATATTAATCTATTTAATATTCTAATACTTTATAATTCACTGAAGGTACAAATAAAAAAAATCAGGGGTAATGAAATAAACATGGTTGCAATGTTTCGTGGTTTGAATCCCCGCATCTGCCGTTTTCCAAACGAGAATCCACACATTCTGTCCCGTTTATCCATTTTGCTTGATGTAAACATTAACTCTGTATCTCAGCGTCGGCTGTTTATTTTTCTCTGATTTATTGATGTCATGTAAGATGGTCTTTACCGTGATTTTTTAAGTGATATCATTAGTAATTTAATCTGTTGTCAATAACGGCATTTCCAGTCATGGTTACCACAGTTGGTTTCTGACCTGTGGCTGGCAGCAAGGTCAGCGTGAAGGAGCCAAGTGCAGGAGCTTGACCCGTGAGGCCGGGAGGGGAGCGGGCAGGCCGCAAAGACACTTCGGGAGTGTCAGCACTAGTGTACCAGATCAAGGACACAGTCTCGTTATGGGCTGTAGCAGCATTGTAATCTGGAGACGTCTGCAAATAAAAAATATCACTAAATGAGAGCACAACCCGCATGAGATTACTGTAAAAATAATAAATCAAGTATTAAGGCAATAGCGTCTTCATAAGATTGGATGATCAGCCCGATGCTTCCGAGGCTAAGATCTTTTAGTACTAAGTGGCTGATCAACCCAAAATATACAGTAAAGAAGGAATAATTATATGAAAAATCACCGCAAACGATATATATATTCGTTTCGAATAAAAAATGATGTACTCTATTTCAGAGTTGACTTGCAAAAGCATAAATAGATAATCTTGAATACATTAACGAATATATATCAAAAGCTTCTAAAATAATGAGAGATACCTCACCCAAAGACTGGGATGAAGGTCAGCAAGACGGAAAACACGTTGACAGGTCTGTGTGACTTTGTCTTATGTATCACTGACCTTATCCATCTGCACGGTGATCCTGGCCATCCAATCACCCCCATGGCGCCCCCCAGGGCGCTTCAAGAAGCTCGTAGTCACGTTGAGAGGCCCATCAAGGATCTCCTGCTCCCCAAAGCTCTGCCCATCGTGTCTAAGCCAGCCGTACTTGCGCAGACCATCACTTTGTGAGCACCAGTGCCTAGAAACCAACAAATGATACATCAAATATTGTATACTCTGTATGAGGCATTTTAAAAAACATCTCCCAATGCACACTTGTAAAGATGTACAGTTTAACAACTTTACTACCTCCATACAACTGTGAATTATAGCATCTCACCAAAAGCAAAAGCAAATGTATAATAGATTTTGAGAATAGTTACAAGTCCAAAACTGTTTCATACTTGTATACTGTATGTTTTACACATCGTCGTGTTGCTCACCAAAGAATTGAATTCACATACGGAGAGAGTGCTGCCTTGAAAGACTTTTCAAATAGATTCAAAGTTTCTTAGGGGGCACGGTGACTGTTCAGTTACAGTCGTGGGACTCATCGAGCCAAGTGATGTATTACTGACCTAATGCCCTCCCCTCCAGGGCGCAGCATACTGGGCCGGTACCACATGAGCCCCATAAGAGGAGAAGTGGGATGCCTTGCACGCAGACCCAAATAGTGTCCAGGACGGTAGCTGCCCCAGTAACGCTCCGGTACATCCAGCCCAGTTAATTGGACCACCTGCAAGAAAAAACTTATTTTTTTATATAAACACACAGAAGAGCACAAGTTTACTGGGATATATAAGGGATACTCGGAAATAGTTCTTTGGGTTTGATGTTGGTAAATAAATGAAAAAGGAATCAATTCGGGAGAGTTCAAAAGCCCAGGAAGTATTTCTGTAACAACTGAAGATCAGTGTTACTCGCAAATGCATTGGAGGTCAAACATTAGGATGTTATTTATCATATACACTGCTCTTCTTTGAATTGAGTCAATCGAATCCAACAAGTAATTATTTGGTACCTCTTATCTGAAATTTGGATTTTGGCATCTCAGCAAAATGCAATGTAGCTTTTTAATGAAATGGAATGGCGGAGAAATAGTCGAGTGCACTGGGCGGTGTAAAAGAACAGGACAAAGGTTGGTTCCAAGGCTCATGGTTCGAATCCCGCGTATGCCGTTATTTTTCTGAATGAATTGATGCGTATGAGGAATGGCAAAGTGTGAAAAAGACAAGGTTTTTGTTGCCGTCCTACAGTTTGTCTGATCTTGAGGTAGGAAGTAAATATAAGATGATGGTACCTTGTTTTCGTCGAATGGTGTGTTGACTCTAGTCTCGAGATAGCCCAAGAAGCCGACACATGCAGCCACGGCAAAGCAAGCAGCACCCAGAGGATGTTTCCATCGCGCCAGCACTCCTCTTGCACGCCTCACACGCCCAGGTCCTTCCTCGGAGCTGCTGGATCCTCCAGGCTTGCTGTCCATGTAGTGCACGCTCTTACGCGGCCGCGCCATCTATCATCATCAAAAAATCATCACCCGTATTTTTAAATTTATTTTTTACCATATCCGCTCTGTATTTGGAGCATATGGATACCACAAATTATCATTTTGTACACGTAGTTCTATAATGCCGGACATAGTATAGTGGTTGAAGCGTTTGTTCGTAATTCACACGCTGGTAAGGCTCTCGGTAACCATCTATGTTAACATGTGGACGGCAAAGCATAGACAACATGAGCTTACAGAAGTGTAAAACATAATATAGAATTTCAAAAAATCTAGCTAGGGTTCTACACTTCCCATTGTGTCATATAACCTATATGTTGGTTACAACACACTTTTTAATGCTCCTCTGCATGCTTTTATGTATAAACACACAAATAGTTAGGTTAGATTAATTATATTTTTCATACTTTAATGAGGTTACCTTTGTTTCATTATTTTCGTACCTATTATTTTTCCTTACACAACTAAACGAACAAGTTTTCAATGAAGGAATTCAACCTCTTTGCTCTTTAGTTGCAATGTTTTCGTACAATCTGTCGTTCGTTGCCGGTGCATTAAAAAAAGTAATGTTAAAAATCATATGGGTCAAAGGTACATACATAATAATTATTGATTTATTCCCTCTTACCTGGATATATGTTGCAATTAAAGTCTTTCTTCTTATATATTATTACATTAATTCATAATTCGATAAAGATTATTGGAAAGAAATATAATAAAAATGTCAAAGGAAGACGAGAAAAGGCACAGTACACGTCACTGCATAGATGACGTTTATAAACGTCAAAATGGTATTTTACAATTAGTCCCAGCAGACCCTAAAGTCAGGTTTCAAGTTCATAACTGTCACAAAATGTTAAGTATGAATTTGCTCACGTTTTAAAATAGTCAAACAGTATTTTTTAATTCATAAAATGGATCGAATCGTCATTTTCCAGAGGCGACCGGTTAAGCATGCCATTTGACATTTGGCAACACAATGCTAACATAAGAAAAATATTATATATTCGCACAATACAAATTCTCGCTATAAATTTAAGGTTCAAATAGTATGTTGTATACACTGTACAGTATATATGGGTTCATGTTTTCAAAGCATAATGTTGAAATGTATCACTTCATTGTACCAAGCATTATAAAATGAATGCTATGTTGTAAATCACGGATACAGCGCCTTGTAACATTCCTCTGTAAGCATTCCACTATTATTTCCATGTCTGCTCCCCTAACTGGGACATATGGTCGCCACGAAATGCCACCATAGAGCATTGTCAGCTGCCATGATCCTCGCCTCATTCTATGTCAGCTTTGTCTTCTAATCTCCAATATTACAGTATACATTATAAAAGTACTTTCTGTATGTAATACTTCTATAACTACCGAAAACTTCTTTACTACAAATCCAAAATAATACATTTTCAATCTCTTACATCTTAGTATTTTTGTAAATAACATATATTGATGTTATTTTTTTATTGATACAATACAGTGAAGTATTACAAAAAAAACTTTTATGCCTAATATTAAAAGAACTAATAAATACATGTTATGGTTGGCCTGGTCAAGCTGGTTCTTTATTTTACAAATAAAAGATGCAGAATTTAATACTACATTTTATTATTATACATTTATAAATAATTAAATTAGATATTTAAATTCTTATAACCTACATTGACATTTTAAACATATATACCTATTTGTTGACATGCCCTGCAAATGTTGGATTCATTAGCCGTTATGTGCGTCGACGTTTTGACGTTTGCTCGGTCGTTCTGTTCTGTGATGATAATAACATATAAATGATAGAAATAAATTACCTATCGGTCATATCACACTAGAGGGCAGAGGAACTCAGAATCTTTACAATTTAATACGTATGTGTGCGTGCATTATTTATGTATTTAAAATATTGTGACCGTGCTGTATATAATTTGTCAAATGTGATAATCGATAATATCAGATTAAGGATTTTTTCGGAATAAAAAAATAATATAATTAAATGACCATGGTCGATTTCTGGCTCGAAACTCAGTTCAACTTAATCACTTAATGTTGCTATTTTTGTGATACAAAAATTTAACTATAAACTTTTTTTTTTAAATAGAAAAACAGTTAATTTACTAAGTTCGTTTTTTTTTTTTTAAATAAAATTCGATTGTTTTTTGGCCGGCTTGGAGTTTTTGATTATTTTGTGAAACTCTTTTTTATAATAAAGTGCAATGATAGGAAAATGGAAGTTTTTAAGACAATATGTGAAGAATATATCAGATAATTTATAGATGACAACATGGAGCAGACTAGGAGCATTTCACCAAGTAAATACATTTGCCAAGAATTGTTACCTCCATCACTCATTGTATTGTACAGCCGCCAACCCATCTCTTAGAACTAACTAAATGGTCTGTGCCTCTGAAGTATCATGCTAATCATCCAATCTTATAAAAATATTATAGGAGGGCTTAATGTATCAATCTTTAAACAATTTTTAAAATCAATGCATGCTTTCCACAATCAAAAGTACAGTAAATACAGATTGGGGATACATTCCATCAAAGTAGAGCGTAATGCAAAACAGTTCTAAACGAGGCTATCTTTACATCTAAATAATGAGGTTAGGGGAAGATGGATAGAAAATTGGTTAGGTATTAAATTCAAAAATTATGTTTTTTTTAATAAAAATAAAATCAAACATTTATTTCTTACAAAAATAAAAACAAAATAAACGAATAAACTTATAAAAACAAATAAAATTCTAAGTCAGTCAGATCATTCAGTCTAATCTGTGTTTCCAATTTTCTGCCTTTTTGTCAAGAAGGCATTTAATGTAGTTTGCTTTTTCCTTTTGCGTTCTGTTCGAAGTTGTTGATAAGTGGATAAAGCATCTATAACACCCCGTCTTGCTTTTGAACTTCTGTCAAAATTTGGATAATTTTCAACAAATTGGTCCATAATTTCAGATATTATGGTCAAACTCCTTTTGACAAACACCATCGATAGTTCTTTTTGCTCTTCTTCGAACCCACTAATATCAATATTTTTGTTTTCTTCTTGTTCAGTTAATTCCTTGAGCTCATCATAAGAAAGACTAGCTGCTGTTTCTTAAACTATTTCTTCGACGTGTTCCACATTTACGTCATCTAAAACGGTTTGTTTCGCTAATTCCACTATTTCTTCCACTATTTCATCCATATCGACAGAGTGTCCAATGTCTTCGCTCTTACTCAAATCTGGCGTTGCGCACAATTTCGGGGAATCCCCGGGTTGAAATAATAGAGCGCTAAACTGAAACAGCGCTAAACGAAACAGCGTTAAGCGGGGTCTCACTGTACGAAACATCTAATGGACAATAGTTCTGAGTCTCATTTCCATATGTTTAATTTAACTATATCACATATTCTTTGCTTCTTTTGTTGTTAGCTTTACCAGAGATACAAAAGTGTTTAATCCCTAGAAATTTAACTCATCTGTAGATATTTCTTGTTGTCATAGTTGAAAATTAAAGGCCACTTACATACATATTTTTTTCTTCACCAGTGACTCCCTAGCAGCAGAGAGTTCCAAATATTTGGAAGATTTTATAGTATACTCTCATGCACAGTGCTATCATGGACATAGCAGTGAATGTTTGTGCATTATAGCGAATTAACGACATGTGGAAAGAAATGAGTATATCGTTTACTTTCAACCCAGAGCCCTGTGGAAACCATGATTTGATCTAGTGGCAAGTTAACCTGTTACCTGGTACCTGTTAACCGAGGAATTAATTTTTTCTCATGCTAAAAAGAAAACACGCAGGGAGTCCGTGCAACTCGATGCCTAGATGTACATGGTATATGATGAACAAACAAAATAAGCCGTAGCTCGTGACACCCGTTAGAGTGGAATTTCAGAAGTGTCTTGACGGAATATATTGTCATACCCACTATAGTTGCTTTCTTGGAATGACGGAATATTAACCAGAAACACAGGGAGGAAATGAGTCCATAAGACTGCAATTTGTTCATCAGACCTCAATGCCAAACCGTATTGAACGCTTGAAAGAAAATAGAGTTAACTTTTAAAACTTCATCCTAAATGATCTTCCATCACCAGGTTGTATCCATTTAATGGTCTGCATATCTCCAAAGCATTTAGAAGCATTAGATTATCTCCAAATACTACACATGCCAAGAGGTCACCATATGATCGCTTGTGATGCCGATCACACAGATGAGTCTCTAAGTAGTCCAACAACTAGTGGTTAATCACACTTCCCAGTGAATGCAAAGGGCGATAGTTTATGGTGTTGTTTCTGTCTGTAGACTGACATTTTTTAAATGGAGCATATCATCAAGGATTCTGGTGCAAAGGAAACATTCAAAGTTCAATTGATATGGTTTTGTTACAAAACTAATCATTCTTTTATACGTGAGTTTAGTTTAACAATTTGAATATGTCGCAAATACCTTGGTATATTTTTTGGACTTTGATAGCAAAATATAATATGATTTTCTAAAAAATTGTTCTCAGCACATCACTTGATACTTTGACCAGACTTTTGTAATTATTAATGCAACGTCATTACAATAAGCTATAAAGATGATTACATAGCAAATTCCTTGGGCCAGTAATAATAATTGTTTATTACAAGTATTAATTTCCAATGAAGCTTATTCCACAAATAGTTGGCACCAGATTGTGAGAATTGATAATGGAATGTGCAACTCTTCTTAACTTGATATGATTGTGTAAACACTACAGCACGTGTAAAAGTGCCATTCTCGACAAATTTGAACTAAACTAAATTATTATTTAATTTTCAATGATAATGTTTTATAAACTTTTAGATGTCCGATTGAAGTGAGATTCAAAAATGTTTTGAACAGCTTTTGATACCTGTCTGCTTTAGATAGACTCATGCTATATTGTGGATGTCAGATGTGCTATAAGAGGATAAGGACTGATAGTTTCAATGTTATTATTTGCAGTTGGCAGTGGCATGGCGTCTTCAGCATCCTCAGGTGGGGCTTGTGACTGGTGCAGCTTTTTTGCCCACCCGAGGACATTGCGACTCCATCTTTTGCTGGGTTGCTGCTCTATGATCCGTGATATGCAGACATCTAGAGTATTAAATCAAAAACTGGACATTTTACCAGATTATACAAGTATTAAACAAAAGTCAACCCACATGGAAGACAATTGCTTAATGATAAACGAAAAACTTGAATTGGATGATCGTCGTAAACCTTTTATTTGCGACACATGCAGTTATGTCTGTAGCAGTTCATATAATCTTAAAGTACATCATTTGGTTCATACTGGCGAAAAACCTTACAGCTGCAATCTATGTAGTTATGTATGTAGTCATTTAAGTAATCTTAAACGTCATAACTTAATCCATACCAGAGAGAAGCTTTTCTCTTGCAATATATGCAGTTATAAATGCAGTATTTCCGGTAATCTCAAAAGACATTATTTAGTACATAACGATGAAAAACCTTATAGCTGTAACATATGTAGCTATAAGTGTAAACTGGCTGCCAGTCTTGAATCACATAATTTAACACATACTGGGGAAAAACCATACAGTTGCCAGATATGTAGCTATAAATGCGCTCATCCAGGATCTCTTAAAAAACATCATTTTATACATACCGGAGAGAAACCTTACAGCTGTATGAAATGCAGTTATAAATGCAGTCAATTTGGTAATCTAAAAATACATAATTTAATTCATACCGGGGAAAAACCTTACAGCTGTACAAAATGTAGTTATAAATGCAAACAGGCAGGTGTTCTTAAACGTCATAATTTAACACATAAGGGAGAATAGACTTCGAGCACAATATTATAGTGTTACAAATACACTGTCTTAGTTATTTGTAATATCTCGGGTTAAGGCATGGAAATGGCTGACGACAGAATTGTGTGATAGTAATCCATGTTTACTGTTATGCATGGAAGAATATATCAGAAGAAAAGTTCTTGGAATAGATTCATAAAATTAGTTTTTATTTTCGATATTGTTGCACATTACTTTATTTTATTGTCTCTCATTTACCATGTTTTGTTTTTACTATATGTTATTAATATTGTTTATTACGGTTTCAATATTGTTGATGTGTTACGTTAGTGTATAATAAATCATGATGGCAAAAACCCCACCTTCTTAGGTTCCTTCACAGACTCTCTCCAGTGCTTGTCGATGCTCTGGCATCAGTTCTGTCGGCTCCTGTGCCACCTTTCTCAAAAATCTCCACCTTCTTGTTGTACCTGTCAACAACCAGGATGCTCTTGATGGCTTTGTATCTTTGCCACTGTGGACTCTTTTCCCAAAGACCAAGAAAAAAGTAACAAAGAAAGCACTCAAAGATTGTGCCATATCTCACAGGATAGATATGGCCTCCTTATAAAAGCTAATGGAATCCTCATACCGGGTACTTGATTGGTAGATTTCCAAAGTAACAGCGACCCGATGTTTACTAGCTGAAAGTGATCAGTTAAAAGCATCATCCTGCTCCCACTGTTACCACTTTGAATGCCATTGTCGCTACTTCTGTTGCCACATAGAGTCATCAATCTTACTTCCTCTTCACCAACAGCATATGTTCTGTGCACGTATAGTCTTTACTAAGGAGTATATCTTTAGTACTACGAGGTTAAAGGTTCTTTTTGTTATAAACCTCAATACCTAAAATACATATTTGGCTCCCTTTAAAATATCTTGGCTCGATATTGCTGGATGAAAAACCTGGCCTAGTAAGGTTAATTTCAAGCAAGCTTTGGGTCCAGGTAACTCGACAGCGCCAGGCACCTACATCCTGACTGTCTCACAGCATAATGTTTTACCAGAATGTTCGAGGACTTAATATAAAGCTTGCCGTACCTCGGAAAAACATCATATGTAATACACATACGTTGTTTCTATCACCGAGACATGGCGTAAGCAAAATATTTACGACACATTTTTTCGTAATGAATTTCTTATTTTTCGTCCTTCCGTTATGGAGTAGACTACCCCATCCGCCATGTTTGATTTAGCCGTGGCTCTAGGTTGTATCTAATAAGTTGTTTTTCTAGCTGTAAAAAAAATCTTGTTATTATTGGATGGTTGACTATATTACTATAATGTATTGTGTAATTTTATACAATAAATGTAAACTGCAGCCTCTAAATCAAAATATTTTTATTAAACACCTTTAGTTCTAAGACCAAGTTCCTAGTCTTCTCTCTGTTTTAATTTTACCAAATAATCATTACAGGTCGAAAAGAAGTCGAAACTCAAAAAAAGACTGTCATTAATAATATTATTTATTTCAAGTTCCTCGTTTTACATATCAACATTATGTATGGGTCATAATCAATTTGGGTACAAGAGGTACACACTGTGTGACAATGTGAACCTTATTGTCAAAGTTTCAACAATGTGTGGTGTAGACAAAATGTATTTGATTTTTGAAAAGACTACCGACATTGGTATAAAATGTTGTCTATAGAGTCTATGGCACTAGGAATTTTTTGAGGATTTTGAAGCACTGTATGTGCATTGTGTTGATATGTTAATGTCATTAGACCACAGCTTGGTTTTCATGCATTGTCCATTGTTACGAAGACACACTTTGAATTGTGTTGGTTTTGTTTTTGGACAAGAATTGGTTGTCATTATGGAACGAGTTTTCTTTGCCATCGATTATGTAATGATGCACATTTTTACAGGTAAAGAATTTGTCTGAAACAACCAGGACTAATTATGACTAATTTGGACAAATTATTCATCAATATTCCATTACGGATTATAATTTGATATATCATATTTACTGCCAGCCATCCTGGCTGAGCTTCATATAGCCCAATGGTATGTACTGGTTGTGCTCTCCTGCATGAGACAACATTTTTTTTTATATTGATAATATGCTCTGGCTATAATTATTAAAAGTCAATATGCCTCTGATGCTACAGTGCCGATTCTTTAAAGCCCGGAGTCTCATTGTACTCAAAGGCAATCGGGAACTACACATAGTATGTACCAGGACTAGATGATGTTTCGGGTAGCAAAGATGACTTTGAACACATACCACGATAGCCGTGAAAGTCCTGTATGATGGTCGAAGCTTACAAAATGCTCAATGATTGATTTGTCTCAACATAATAATTGAAACACCTACATTATATAAGTAGTCAAGAAGCGAAGGTAGACCAGGAGAGCATTAACAACAGCTGCCTTTTCTTCAAGCACCCGAGTTCGCGCCGTTTTTAAAGGCCGTTGGGAACTGTGACATGAACTGTACATATAATATACTCGGCGGAGCTACAAGAGTCAGAGCTGACATGGGAAGAGGTGATAATTGCAGCTGACAGAGCTGTGTGGCGGCAGTTCGTGATGATCATATACTTTAGCTAGGGGAGCGAACGTGGTATGAACGATGATAATGAAGAAGATCGGATGATAAGAGCGATGCTCTCGAGCCCTGGACCATTTAGTACTAAGAGGCGGTTCATCCCAAAATAACAACATAAAAAGGACAACCAAAATCACTGCAAACGCTATAAGAAAAATCTGTTAGATTTAATAAAAAAGTGCGTTATAGCAGGGTTGACTGTATGTATTTGCTTATTTTTATGACATTTGCTATCTTTGACATGGATGGTCAGCTGTCATTTCAGCCACGTGACACGTCTCTTGACGACCAAGGCCAACCAAGAGAGGTTGATGCCAAGGTTCCTTGGTGCCCACGCACCCAAAGGTAGGTACTTTACATTTATTGACAGATGACATAGATCCACCTATATTATATATACCTTCATACACACATATACTTTGCAATCATTTGTACATATCTATATAGCATGCACACATGCAAGCAGACATGTATGTGTGGGTATTATCGAATACAAGTTAACCAAGGTGAAATGTATAGTCATTAACCAGTTGAGTACCACGCAAATAAATGATTACAAAAATCTAAATTAATGAAAAATTGGCCATAAACTGTTCTTCTTCGTAGTATCAATCCGGTGGATTGGTTTGCAGCAACAGAATCTTGCATCTCGATCTCCATTCCTCATAATTTTACTTGAGATGTAATCATTTTTTTGCTGATACATGGGATGTCTTTTAGACCTTTAATGTGGTATTTTCCCCTTTATTTCCACATCCTAATGCCGTTGACCATAAAGGTTCATCCGCCTTAGGAGAGCATTTACTCCCTCCAGGACAATAGAGTGCCCTAACCAGCTTGACTTGATGAGGTTAGCTGGGTGTTAGCTTATTCCGGCCAACATTGGGTCCCTGTCTATATTGGCCGACTGACGTCGCTCACCCCCCACCACGAGAAAGAGATAGAAGGAGATCAGGATTTTCCTTTCATCGAACCTGTGACCATAAGGCATTTCGCAGAGTTCTCCAGTACTTTTAGGGGGCCAAAACTGTTATGGTATACAAATATTGATAAACTGTATTGTGATTATTTACGTATTTGCCCGCTTGGGACTCAAGCGGTTAGACACGTGATGTGTACTGCACTTGAGAAATTTTCACGTCATCCCTATTATTGCAGTTCGGTAAATTTCTCCCAATAAAACCTTGTATAATAAAAAAGGTCAGTGATTTTTTATCGTTATTATTTAAAACTTTTAATATTTATTGAGAAAATAATAGACGTTGTTACATAAGCGAAAAAATGACAACTTATTTAACCCTTTAGGTGCGATTTGCGGATATTTCCGCACCAACTTGCGCTGCTCTTAAGTGCGAGGTGCGGATTTATCCCACGCCCTGAAAAAAACACGTCGCTTCTGTGCGACATTCGGATTTATCCGATTACTATATTGAATATAATTTTGTTTCGTATTCCGACATTCCTTCTTCAGTTTTTTTTTTTAAGATATGTATTGAGTTGTGGGCCATTCTACACATGTTGCGAATTTGCCTTTTTTTCAAAATCATAATGGATTTATTTAATTTAGTTCTGATGGTGAATATAAATGCAGCACTGACCAATCAAAACATATAAAAAAATCGTCCTTAAATATTCAACTTTATTTTTCATTGACTAATTGACTTATTTCGTGACTTTTTATGAAATCTTATTCCGCACGTAAAGGGTTAAGTAAAATAATATTGGTAGACATGCTTCGAAGGTCACTATATTCGATTCTTTAAGCCAGATATGGATTATAGATAATCACATTTAAGATGTTTGTATTTATCAAGTCATTGTAAATTTAAATTAATATATTAAAACAAAAAACCATTTAATTGAAATATATATTTTTTTTCAATTCAAAAAGATTCCATTTGTTCCAATTCAAAAATATTCCATTTTCGCATTGACGAAAAAAGATTGTTAGTAAAAAAAAATTTCATTTTAAGCACATGATATTTTGTAATTCTTTCAAGAAAAAGAAGAGAATAGAACATCTATAAAATCGAAAATGAAATTCCTCTCTTCTCATTTATAGAAAATAATAAAATTTATATGTCATAGCATTACGCTATAATTTTGTATAATTTATTTGTATAATTATCCATTTTTGAATTATGATGCTTATTAACGTCACTGCCGCCAAATAGATATGTCAGCTAATATGCTCCTCGCCTCATCCCATATCAGCTCCGTCGAGTACATTCTATGTATAGTTTACGACGGCCTTACAGGACGGTGCGAGCCCGGAGACTTAAAGAAAAAACAGTGTAGTTTGAGCACTCCTGCGGCGTCTGAATTATAAATCCTAACCAGATCCACTGCCGCCTCTTGGCCGACTGTAGTATATAAGGCTGACTTGCCCGCTCTCTCAAAAAGTCAAACTATCGTACCCCCAGTATTTTACGCAGGCAACTTCTTTGAAATCACATAATACGGCTGCATTGACTTTGGGTGGTCACTATAAAGTGACCACCGTAAAGAATAATGGGGATGATACAGGCGCCACTTAGTCGGCACTTTGTTTTGATCTGCAGCGATCAATCCACGAGTCCCGGATATTGCGCATGGACTGAAAATTGCTGCCCATTTCCAATATCTGAAACATATGGTCACCACAAATTGCTGCCAATCAGTTCCAACATCTCTGCACTCAAAGCGCCATCTGGGAACATATGTGGTTCCCGAAGACCTCTGACTCGAGTTCCGAGGCTTTGAAAAGTAGGCAGCTGCTCGAGACATATTTTTGGGTGATTCGTTAATATTTTGTTTGAGGTCACGTGATTAGCCCGATGCTCTCAAACTAATTACCGATATATAACACTTTTACGACAAATATATAATAAAATGACTGTCGATATAAGAAGAATAGCGGGAGTGACCTGGTTGCGGAAGGCGGAGGATCAAGAGGACGGAGACTCATGCGGAAGGCCTACGTTCTACATTAGACGGACACAGGCTGATGATGATGCTGATGATGATGAAGTAAGAGACTAGATATAATCGGCTTAGCTTTATTGTTTCTGTCAAACGACAGTGCACTGTGTAAATTGAATCATTCCAACGGTTGTTTCGGATTCGCAAGAAAAAGCGAGTAAATAAATTGTTTTCTAGAAAAAAAATCTCAAAGTGAGCTGTCTAATAAATTAAGCCTGACCTTTTCTGTTTACATTCGAGTCAATCCACCTGTAACGTTTTCATAAGATTTTAGAATAAATTTTAATTAAATGAAGTGAAATCACTTTGTTCCATCACTGTGTGGCTTACCCTTTCTGGATACTCGATAATATTATTGTAAAATTGGTGACTAAATTTATTTTGCGTGCAAATTACGAACCAAAGTTCACTAGAGATTTTGTGATGAAACTGGTTTTTTCTGTAGAAAAGCTCAATGCTACATTATTGTATTCATGTGAATAACATGATAATTATAATACACAGTGGCGGTCTTAGGGGGTGGCGAAGTGGGTCGGTGCCCCGGGGCGTCGAATAAGGTAAGGGCGGGGAGTGCAACCAATCTTGCTCAGATTTTTAAAAATGTATACAATATGGGACGCCAGAAAAAATATGCCCTAGGGCGCCGAAGGGTCTAAAGCCGGTACTGTGTACGATACGGAAACGAGCCAATTTGTACGCTGGATCTATTAAGGATTATTTTAGAGCGGAGTCCTGTTCCTTCTGCTATAGGAGGGTAAACTGTATAGTGATATGCACAAGAAATGGCCGGCAGCAATAGAAAGTAAATAATAGATATACTCGTGGATGTTCCAGGACTTACCTACGGGTTTTGCTGGAATTATCAAAATCCTGTCGATCGCATTCGAGTTATCGATTAAAGCGATAGCCAAACTCACGTATACTTATATACCTGGGTATTTGTTCGCTACCTGAAGCTCTGGTTGTCGCAAATCGCCGCCGCATCCAGAGTCGTCTCTTCAACTGAGCGCACACTATGCATAGATCCCAGCGACTACGTGGATGAGTAAAATATGGCTTATGTTATTAATATCCGAAGCATAATTAAGGGTTTATTTATTTTAAGGATATCGAATAATTTACTTGACACGACGCTCTCAAATATATTTGGAGCGACTTGATATCTCTATCTTGGTAGTATTATGCGTTTTATCAATTTTATTTGGAATATATCTAAAGGTAACGCTATTTGTATTATCTGTCCTTCGCGGCGGACCAACATCGAAAGCAACGGTCCTCGTCCAATCATTTAAGCATTGAACGCTGATCGTACATGCATGGGCCCAGGTTTCCAGAGCACCAGGCTTATTATCTGATCTTCTTAACCTCTCCTCCCCGGTGATGTCTATCGACTACACATTGCTTGTAATAACTTAAATATCTCTGTAAATATAATACACACAGGGTTCAGATTTTAGGTATTGCTACTTAATACATTTACGTATTGAAAAAAAAAATATTTATAATAATAGGCACTCATCGGGAGCAGGAAATATTTTTCTAAAATCCGGAATAAATTCACCACTACAATCAAGACGCGCCAACTGTCATGAATTCATTCGACCTGTCGGAAGCGTGTGCAAAAATAAAATTAAAACATACCCAGATGCGTCGGCATCTATACTCCTCACTCTCGATGACGTACTAATATGAGTGAGCGAGACGGGAAACCTCAGTTGGTCGGCTAGTGCGAAATGATATCGATGCGCGTCGGCTCATCGATATGTCGACAGGCTAAGTAGTGTTAGTAGCTCTCGGAAGTTCACGCGCCAAGGTGCGTCTGGCCGTTTGAGGTCTTCGTCTGATGTTTTTCATGTTTTTAGCTATTAAATGTCAATTATTTGATTTATTTATTATTTTATTTATTATTCACTTGGCCACCCCCTAAAACCGGCACTGATCGTACAGATCCTTGCCTCGTCTCAAAGTAATGTTAGAACTTTAAGATCCACTGCGTAAGTACATTGTAAGTCTTTTTCTCACCTTCAGTCGTCTTGTAAGACTGTTTATTATATGTATAGTTCTAGGATGCATAGAACCCAGGGGCTTGAAAAAGTCCAACTGTTACGTTTGTCTTCTCTTCTGAGTCATTTTGAAAGAGATAAGTAAATTTAATAATACACTCGATCGAGTTTATTTTATGCAGAGCTGATCTAAAACACGGGTCGTCAACCTGGTCCGTACCGCCCATTAGTGGGCGATACGGGCTTCCGTGGTGGGCGATTTTTTAATCTCCTACATTCATTCAAAAAATGTTTCCACCCATATACTGAATTGAAATATAGCGAGGTTGGTGGGCGTTAGGGAAATTTTACCATTAAAAATAGGCAAAAGTGGGCGCTAGGCATAAAAAGGTTGACGACCCCTGATCTAAAAGGAAGAAAATATCTTGGCAGCTGATAGAACAGTGTGGCGGCAATCTCTGTCGATCTTATGTATTAGCTGTAGGAGACGATATGAAAAAAGCAAGGCGATTTTTATGACAGTAATAAAACATACCTATTTTAAATGGTAATAATTTCTATCTGAAAATAAAGTATGCTTTTTTTGCAAAACAAGATTAGGTAACAAATTATACATTTTGAAAAAATATTTACTACTAAATTTTTACTGGTTTATCTGACCAAAAACACTAGTTATTATTATTTTGTCAAAAAAAAAACCTAGCCATGCAAAAGTATTACCTAAACGTGCCTAGAAAGTGAATAGATAAAGAAGAAGCGACCTCATTTATTCCAACTGTCAGACTCCCAAAAATACTGACAAACGCCTGTTCCCTAAAATAAATTAAAATACTAAGCGAAGCCGCCGATAATTGTACAAAAACACATTAAAAAAACCCAAGTGCACACCAATTAAACATTCAAAACTATTTCGTATTAAATCTACATCACTTAAAATAAAACCATACTGACAATTTTACTGTTGATATCCAAGTAGTGTTGACTGCCGCCGCTTTGAACTTGACATACAAAACACGGTAACTTGTGCTTCAGATACATTTTTGTGTTTCTCGTGATTATAACCGTCGGCATGTCTTCAGGTGAGTGATGTATTTGTTGTCTTTCATTTCCGTTTGTTTCTATCTTGTATTTTCTAGGTTATGTGGACGTCGGACCCTGCATAGTGATGTGCAAAAAATGTTTAGATAATTAAAAATGTTAAACTGTGTTTTAATGACAACGTCCATTACCTGTCGTATTGCGCACATCGCAATCGCGGCAGATTTAAATGGAATTTTTATAGGAGTAACTCTTCACTTTGGTGTATCAAGCTTTTATATAATCAATAATTTAATATAACCTACGCAGCAAAATACCTGTAGAGTGGCTCTTTGCGAACTTTATGCTAGAGACGTCTGTGGGAATGACATGTGGTTATGTGCGTGTAGGGATTATGTAGATTCAGATTATGTCCTGAGCTAGCGTTAATCGTCATTACGATATAACGATCTATTTATCGCATTTAAGAACTCAGTTTCATTGATATTTTTGTATAAACAGGCAACACTCCTATAACACACGTATTTTATTTGTAACATAGATTTTTCGTTAAGCTTTTGCGGCGATTTTTCATATAAATGTCCCTTCAATGTTGTTATTTTGAATTAAATCGTCTCTTGGTACTAAATAGTCTTGGCCACTAGAGCATTGGGCTTATCATCCGATGTTCTTCTTCGTAGTATCAATCCGGTGGATTGGTTTGCAGCAACAGAATCATCCATCTCGATCTCCATTCCTCTCGGTCTTCCGCAACCCTCTTCAGCTCAGCATAAGAGCTACAACTCATGTCCTCGAACACTTGCTGCAAATATTCCCGTCTAGGGCGCCCTCTATAGTTTCTACCCTTAACCATCCCGTCCACAATGTCGTGAAGAAGACCATCGTGGCGCATGATGTGACCGATCCATCGGGCTCGCCTCTATCCTGAGAACCTCATTGTTCCGATGTTATGAAAACGTTATAGGAAGGTTCACTGTACTATAGATGGCTACTCATAAAGCGTTGCGCCACTGCCCTTAGTTTCTGCCCCTAGCTGCTCCTGTGGCAAACTCTTCCTGATCTCAAAGCAACTTTTTTAGGGCTGGACTTCACACCATCAGGAAGACAATTAAGTGTCCATGATGATGCGCTCATTCAGGTTGTAAGCAGTAAGCAACTGATTCAGTAGGAGTCCCCTCTGAATGTTGTGGGAAGGCTTATTGACTGTATTGGCATGCTTAAATATCGTAAATATCTTAGGGATAGCTCATCGTCTATGAGACTTACTTGCCCTCTAGTTTTAGGTCAATTCATTGAACCATTACAAATAAAATATTTTAATACCTTTATAACTAGATAAAATTGTTTTGATATTGAAATGCTCTTATCAGTTATCTATAACACGAGAAAATAAATCAATCGGCATTGCCAAGATGATATATCCTTAGACGCCACAACTGAATCCGACGTGGAGCATAGAATAAACACAGGACGGCTGACATGGAGGTAAAATGTACAAAACTGAATCCGACGTGGAGCATAGAATAAACACAGGACGGCTGACATGGAGGTAAAATGTACAAAACTGCTGTAAGGCCAGCTATGCTCTACGGATCGGAGTGTTGGACCCCGCTGAAACGTGACTTGTAGCAGACTTGAAGATGCTGAGGTGGGCGAGACATCAAACCGAGGTTGAGTCCGGAGAACAGCGCGGAGAACGTCAGACAAACGCATATTATGATCAGCGTCGCCCACAGGGGTAGCAGTTTGACGTATGAGTGGAGCACTAGCCAAGGTTCGGACCCTTGGTGGGCGAAGGGCGCTACGTCTTGAGCTGCCGCTTCGTCCGCTGGAGCCGTGAGGTGGCGCTTGGCGCAGATGTAGAAGGCAGGGTTCTCGGGCGTTCCTGGTGGGATAGATATCCTGAAACGGGCGCTCCTCGATGATAAAGAGTTCCTTTCAATCTGTGGACGAAATAAGAATAATGTTCGTTATTAAAATACACTATAAAAAACAGATAAATGTGTAAAATACTAGTTTACTGGTAAAAATGTTAGTTTTTATTAATGTCGAAATTCGACTTTGTACAGCGCCCGTGGGAAAAAAATCTGTAATGAAATACGATAACATATAAATCTGATATTATCTAAAGGTTTCAAATGATTTTGTTGATTTCGTTGAAAAAATCATTTTTTCGCGTGGGAATTCACGAATTAAATGAAACGTGATATTTTTGAGACCATGGGTTAACTTGTGACTTACAAAGCTAACTCGCAGAGAAAAAAATGCCACGGATCAAATTAATATTGATTTGTGGGAAAAATATTGCGTATAAATTAAAGTAAATGCAGAAATTAGGCAATAGGTTTTTAAGGAACATATTTTTGAATTCTCCCGAACGCGAATAAAGTTACTAGAAAAACAATTAACCAGTTGAGTACCGCGCAAATATATGATTAGTGTCCCTCAGGGCCCACGTGGTTTGGTGGACCGAAATAAATCTACATTAATTAAAAAAAAGATCATGTACAATTATGACACATATATTGATGAATTATTGATAGGATTCATGTGGCAGAGATGAAGATGCTGAGGTGGGCGGGCGGTGTGACTAGAGTAGACAGAGTTCGGAATGAGTATATTCGGGGTTCATTTCGGGTGGGCCCCATACCTTAAAAGATAAGGGAAAACTGTCTAAGATGGTATGGGCATGTGACACGGAGACATGAGGACGACATGGTGAAAAGAGCCCTCAACATACCCACGCTGAGAAGAAGACCTGGAAGACCACAGGCAACCTGGACTGCAACTGTAAACAAGGATGTGAAAACTCTGGGTTTGACCGAGAATGCAACGCAGGACAGACAGACATGGCGAATGTGCACAAGGAGAGCCGACCCCAGATGATGGGAAATGACGAGGCTAAAGAAGAGAGGCATTGCCAAGATGAAGATCGAATACTCATCCGTAGGTCAGGCTACTATTGATAGGGTCGAGAGTGACACACATCTTGGCGAACGGGTCACTGTCGACGATCTGAATCTCGCTACACGCCTTAAAACCTTTCACTTTGATGCTTAATATCTGTATAGATACGCATGAGAGCACAAACAAATGATTTTGGCTCTATAAAGCTTATTCGGTTTGGCTAACAGCTTTTTTCTTTCCATATTCGTTCCATATTAGAAACATATGGTCACCTCAAATTGCCGCCACTCAGTTCTGTTAGTTGCCAATAAACATACCACACTTCATCCGAAAGTCTATATTTTATAGAAACATACCTGAATATGGTTCATTTCAACTACGCTTAAAGCAGAAGCCTTAGGACTTGAATAAACAAACCTTCGCTTCCGAGGACTGGACTATTTGGTCCCATGGAACGGCTCAACAAGACCAGCGATATGCGTTTAGGATGCGGTGGACACAATTATTACTAATAGATTATTCCTTATAAAGGATATATCTATATCAGAAACTGTCTTGACAATATTATGTGATAGTTTCAATTTATTATTCATGCTTTGATCGTTTTTTTTTGATTTTCCAACGAGCACTTCGCGGAGCATTTGGAACATCCTCGCGGAGCACCAGCGCTCCGCCGAGCACCTGTTAAGAACTAATATACTAGCGCTGCGACCCTGACAATAATAAAGCACAATCTGTGGCATCTTGTATAGATAATGGTCTTCCATTATCTATATAAGCCGGAGAATATGTGGCACCAGTGTGGGGTTGATCAGCCCACTGTCATCAAGTAGACACTGCCCTTAACGATGCATGCAGAGTCGTCACAGGCTGCCTCAAACCAGCACCCATATTTTTATAATTAAAATAATTAAACTGGATTATCGCTGGGTAGGATTTTTTCTAAATTCTTTGTAAATGAACTTTGTGACTGCATCGTAGACGATTCTCGAATAATTAAGTTTATATGTTTATAATTGTCTTAACACCCAGCTAACCTCATCAGGTCAAGCTGGTTAGGGCACTCTATTGTCCTGGAGGTAGTAAATGCCCTCCTAAGGCGGATGAACCTTTATGGTCAACGGCATTAGGATGTGGAAATAAAGGGGAAAATACCACATTAAAGGTCTTGAAGACATCCCACGTATCAGCAAAAAAATGATTGCATCTCAAGTAAAATTTTCCGGAGATAAAATAGTCCCCCAATCGGATCTCCGGGTGGGGACTGCTCGAGACAAAACAACCAAGACAAATAAGAAAAACCTTCAGCCAACAAGATATGCCACCTGGAATGTTCGAACATTACTGCAGAACGGCGCCCTAGACGGGAGTATTTGCAGCAAGTATTCGAGGACATGAACTGTAGCGCTTATGCTGAGCTAAAAAGGGTTGTGGAGGACCGAGAGGAATGGAGATCGAGATGCAAGATTCTGTTGCTGCAAACCAATCCACCGGATTGATACTATGAAGAAGATGTAAATAAATAAATTGTTAAAATGTATTTGAATTAGCTTTAAACGCTCTAAAAGTACAAATATTAAAATGATCTAAAACCTTAAAATTGAAAAAATAGGGGTCTCTAGTAATGACTTAATTTTTTGCCATAAAAACTTCACAGCTTGTAGCACATGATAGCCATGAAATACTCGTATACCATGTAATGTCAATTCAATTTATTTTGCACTTTTGAAAACATTACAACATGGTTAACCCTTTACGCACCGACTTGCACTGCTCTTAAGTGCGAGGTGCGGATTTATCCCACGCCCTGAAAAAAACACGTCGCTTCAGTGCGAGATGCGGATTTATCCGAATACTATATTGAATATAATTTTGTTTCGTTATAAGACATTCCTTCGTCATTTTTTTTTTACGATAAGTATTGAGTTGCGGGTCATTCTACACATGTTTCAAATTTGCCCTTTTTTAAAAATAATAATGTATTTATTTAATTTAGTTCTGAAGGTGAATATAAATGCAGCACTGACCAATCAAAACACATAAAAAAATCATCCTTAAATATTCAACTTAATTTTTCATCGACTTATTGACTCATTTCGTGACTTTTTATGAAATCTTATCTCCGCACGTAAAGGGTTAATACGTTTTCAAACTATGCAATATACAGATAGTATCAAAATCGTACAAAAAAAAACAAATTAAATAATAAAGAAGATAGTGAAGAAATACCAGCTGTCATTATTATTGTCTGCACCGCGAGCTCATCTTGACATCCCAAGAAAAGCCGATGCAGCCGTATGATAGGTTTCGGAAGCAGATGCCTGGGTAGAATATTATGGGTACGATGGATTGACGAAGTGATATATATATATATAATCGTCTCGGAAACAACAGGGTCAGATCCTGTCTGCCTAAAAGTGGGCGACGTCGATGGCGTTACTCCCGGCCATCATCAGGTCTTTCCGGGTGCAGCTATTCGGGCACAGCGCACACTCCAGAAGGTGTGACAGGGTCTGCTCCACGCCGCAGTCACATTCAGTCGGTCCGCTGCAAAACTGCCAGGCTTTCATTTGTGGCCTCGTCTTGCATACTCCGGTCCGAAGTCTGTTAAGGGACCTCCATATATTCCACCCCCGGTCATGTCCAGGGGCTAGGTCCTTTTTCGGGGCGATCCAAGTATTTCCCTCAGTTACGCTTCTCCACATGTTCAGCAGCAGGGTGGCCTCAGGTATCACCAGTTCCGTCGACTGTAGAAAATTTCTTCTTGATTTGAGCCGTGTGGTTATCTTTTGATACCCAAACATAGGATGGAGTGCGTCGTGGGTTGCTTTGGTGAGCTCCTTCTTGGTAGTGACTTCTCGCCGTTTGTTTGGTGGGGCGATGCCCGAGAGTTGATATAGCCTTGATACTGGGGTAGGTTTTAGGCATCCCGTAACCACCCGGCACGTTTGACGAAGTGATAAAACAGACAATGCACTTTTAGTACCACAGTCGTTCAAGAGGTGAAAGTGGATCTATTTGGGGTATAAATTTCGGATGCCGCAGGAGAGCGAAACTGCAGCAGCATTTTCTTCAAGCTCCCGGGCTCGCACCTCTGTCAGGAACTATACATAGAATGAATTCGGCGGAGCTGAGTGAGGCAGGCCCGACATGGGATGAGGCGAGGACCACGGTGACTTTAGGGTATATATGTGACGTATATATGTTCCAGTTAGGGTGGCGGACATAATGATAATTATGATGGTGATGCAATTGGAGCTTCATTGAGTACATCTTATATTACGCATAGTTTTCGATGGCCTCAATAAAGACAGTTTGACGGCTTAAAGAAAACGTCGCACCTGTAGTTTCAAAGGCATATTTGGGTGTTCGTTAATATTATTTTTTTCTAAGGAGATCGCATGATTAGCCCTACGCTACCGAGGCCTAGATCTATTCAATACTTAGAGTAAAATATTAGATAAAATTATTTTAACCCTTTGGTTACTAAGCTTCGAATATTCGAATTTCGATTCTCTTGCGAAAAAGACGAAGCGTCGAATATTCGACGCTCATGTAAACATTTTTTTAAGGTTTATATATCAAGCACCTATGGTGTTTTTTTTGGTATTCATTAAAAAAGATTTGTATCTTTGATATTTTAATAATATTAGTTTGAGACATGTCGTACGTATTCATACTTCAAGCTTTTAAAATGTTTTTTTATAAAGTTAGCATAAATAACTAATGCATAAGTTGGATGCTTTGTTTACTAAGCGTCGAATATTCGACGGTCGATTCTCGTGCGAAAAAGACGAAGCGTCGAATATTCGACGCTCCTCTAAACACAATTTGACAGTAATATAGATTTATTATTTACATCATATATGATCTCAAAATCAAAATTTTATTTTGGATATTTTATTTTTTGATGTTTATATTTTTTTATTGACAAATATAATTATAATTGATTAAATTTTTATTTGCTTAATCTGAGGTATGAACTGTTTGAAATGAATATTATTTTTATTTTTACAATCTGGCGTAAAAAAAATTAAAAAATTAAGTACTAAAAAATGCTCTAAAATCGCTTCGTTTTTTTCGCAAGTTCAAAATTCTTAGTAACTAAGGGGTTAAAGTATTTATTACAGTTAGATACAATAATTTTTCAAAGACAATGAGTTGATTCTACTAACGATACGCGGTGTAACTAGGGGATCAACGTGCATGTACGATATGCGACCAATGGTGCTCAACTACGGTGATCGTTCATAATTTGTATTACTATTTTTTAATTATTTCTCTTACCACATCCGCTCCATATTTGCAGCATATGGTCACCGCAAATTTCCGGTTCACAGTTCTGTAAGGTCAGATTGTCAATGCCTTGTCCCAGTATAGGTGTTCTGGGACAAGGCTCAGACGCCTAGTCCCAGGAGGTCCACATGGGAACATAGATGGTTCTCTGGAGCTTCCAGGGCAAAAACTTGCATATATTGCTGCTGTAGTATCAGAGAAGTATTTGTATGTTTAATGATCAGGGTTTTTCGGCCCGACGCTCCCGAGGCCTGGACAATATTTGTTTTGTCCTTGACCCTTTCGCATCGGTTGTCAGCATATGCCGTCATAAGATTCCCCGACCGTTGACATTGGTTGACGTGATATATCGTTTTGCTACTCTCTTAAATTAGTTTTTTATGCATCATCTGATAGCTACAAGGATACAATAACCAATGTGATATACGAAAATAGTCCAGATAAGTACATTTATGCTTCAAATACTAGTTTTATAATTGACGGTATAATTTGTATTCAAACCGAGCCGCAATGAAAGGGTGAATAAATATAGGTATTTATGATTATTAACAACAATTATTAAAAAGTCCCAAAGCTCGCCAAACAGAAGACTCCACGAAATTACTTTGATAAATAAATTCGTGGAGCTCATGTCGAAATTTAAGTGGGTGTTAGACAAAAGTCGTCCCGTGAAGACAACACATTCATAGTGAATTCCTGTAATAATGGGGATGCTGCGTGAATGTCGGACTATAGACTATGACGTTGGCGGATCAACACTCCACATGCAGCGCCTATCCATGTATAGAAAATGTAATGAAAGGGTTAAGGGGTGGCTCGACACTACCGGGGGTATGTAAAGAGCTTAGATTTAATTTAATCGATTTAATAAAATCAAGCTTGGTCGGGATGCGAACGGACAGCGTCTGAGTGAGAAGCAAACGCTTTAACCACTGGCCCGGAATTACTATACTCTCCATTATAAGTATGTATACACACTCGGTGTTATTGCATTAATTTATTCAATGTTTTCTGCAATCGGGTCCACTTTTTTCGACGAGTTTTTGACGACAAGTTGGGTCATTTATGTTGGCTATAATTATCGTTTTATTTCGCAAAAAAAACCACGTTGTCAGTACCGGCTTTAGACCCTGAGGCGCCCTAGGGCATTTATTATTATGGCGCCCCATGTTGCTTATATTTAAAAAAATGTTAGCATGATTAGTTGCCCTCAGCGCCCCTAGCTTATTCGTCGCCCTGGGGCACCGACCCACTTCGCCACCCCCTAAAACCGGCACTGCACGTTGTAGCCTAAAAGGTAAAGCGCTTGTCTGGCATCCGAGATGTCATCAAATCGATCCTGGCTGAGCATAAAATTAAAAATTATAAATACATTTAAAAGAGATATATTTTTCAAAAATATGTAATTTCAGTTTGTGTGAATTTGATCCCTTACACCTGAAATGCCAGTCAGCGCCTTTTAATTAAAATCAGTGAACACCAACCATTTTTAGAGAGTACCCTTAAAAACGTATTAGCCTTTAAACGCCCAGTGGTTTCCTTTCGGGACCGCAGATTTGCGTCGTTCAATGCCCTATGGTTCCATACAGGAGTGCTTATGGTTCATTTCACAATCGAATTACATTAATTTGTAATAATAGTGTTTAAGTAAGTTCATGGAAGAATCTATTGTGCGACGAAACATTACAAACATTGGCCTGCTAGGCATTGAACGACGCAAATTTGCGGTCCCGGAAGGAAACCGCTGGGCGTTTAAAGGTTAATGCGTGGATGCCAAGCTATGATGTTGGCGGATCAGCGAGTCAGATTTTTTAAATGTAAATACATAAAGGAGAATAACAATGGATGGTGATAATAATAGAAATCTCGTGTGTGGATTCTGTGACGCTTACCATTTTACGCATGTCTAAGTGCTCCATGTGTATTGTTGATCCGCCAACTGCGTAGCTACAGCCCGACATTTACGCATCATACATTAATTACATGGATTAGATGGTGATTACGGGACGATTTTCATCTATAATCAATTTCGATTAATAGGCTATGTCTGCCATTTTACGGGCGAAGGATCAGATTGACATTAACCTAGGTATTAATCAATGGACTACAAAATGACAATCGATAAGATTTCTTCCCCTTTCCACCGGTTAGTGTGAGATGATTGGTGTTGTTGCTTCTGAAGAAGACCCCTGCAATGGCGGTCGAAATATTGGATCGAAACAATTCGCCTCACACGGCTAAACCCAAAAGCTACAATACCAAATCTGGCCGTGAAACCCTAAGAAGCTATCTTTATGAGATGATTCTGCATCCATCGTTATGAAATGACCGTCATATCGACAATTAAAGTGGTAGACGAAAATCATCTCGCACACCGCCTATTCGCAATGGTACCTGTAAAAACCATAAATTCATACATTGGTGATATTTTTATAAGAGTATTGTACTCGATGCTTGTTTACTATGGAATAGAGACTTATTATTTTTTTCTTTCTATAACCGTTCCATATTTGGAACATCTTCTTCGTAGTATCAATCCGGTGGATTGGTTTGCAGCAACAGAATTCATTCCCCGAACATCTCGAGGCTCCAGTTTCAACCCTCGGTCATCCTCAGAAACCATCTTCAGCTCAGCATGGAGCTTATCTGAAATTCATGTCCTCGATTAACACTTGCGGTGCAAATTCTCCGTCTGTAGGCACCACGAAGTTTCAATCACAATCATCCCCTCCACAATGTCACGGAAGAAGACCATCGTGGCGCATGATGTTACCGATCCAAGATGGTTCTTATTAGGTGCCTATCTTCCTTGATTATCCTGAGAACCTCGATGATCGTGACGCGGTCTCTCCGAGAAATTCCGAGAATTCTTCTGTATGACCAAATCTCAAAGGCCTCCAGTCTTTTTTATCACTTTCAGACAAGCACCGTGTCTCACAGCCGTACATCAAGATGCTGAAAACAAATGTTTTGGCAAGTTGCTTGCGGAGCCTTAAATTAATATTCTTTAGCGCAAGAATTTTTGCTTTTTTATTGAAAGCTAGCCTTACTTGATGTATGCGACATATGGAATGTGATCACCAAAAATTGCCGCCGCACATTTCTGTCAATTACCACTGTCCATGCCTCGTCCATCTAAACACAAAGTTCCGCCTAGAAACACACGAACATATGCTTTTGAAGAACTCCATAGCAGAACTCCGAGGAGTTGAATAGAGCTGTTGTCATACTGTTTGGCGATTTCTTAATGATTAGTCCGACGCTCACGAAGGCTGGAACATATGATCCAGAAGAGCGACTCAATTTGATCAGCGACACGCGGTAAACAACAAGTTGTGACACATTCATGTATTGGAACAAGCTCCATGTGCCAATGTCGCTGGATTGGATGCCAGACTTAGAAAATGGAGAAGGCGTCAACAACTGTACAGTTTCCCTAAAAATGTCGTCAATAACAACAAAAAAACTAAATTATACTTTTTTTGTGCATTGTGACGTTAATTTTAGGAATTCAAGCAATCATGTTGGATGTCTAGACAAGGACTGCATCTGAGCCATGACGTGTATGGCTTAGTGGCAAAAACGTTTGCTTACCAAACCGAAAATCGTAGGTTCGATCTCCGACGAAAATAAAAAAAAACGATTACTAAGCTCTACAAATTACCCCGGTTGTTGTTGACTTGATCCCTCGTCCGTAAAATGGCAGTCATAGCCTATTAATTAAAATTTGTTAAAACCACCCTGTCATGGTGAATTATCGTAATAAATTGATGATGCTTGAGTAAGGCTGTAGTCTATGGTGCTGGAGAATTAATCACATGCGATGTTAACCCGTACTTAAAATGGCAAGTGTCATAAAGTCTTCAGACGAGATTTCCTGGATGTCTTTCATCATCATCATCACCATCGTATCAGCATAACAACAAAGCACCAAGGATTTTTTGCCTCATCGCATATCACCTCTACTTCCCGCAACTCCATCGAGTACATTTTATAAATAGTTTCCGACGGAGGCAAAAGTCCGGGGGCTTGAAGAAAAAAGGCAGGTGTTGTTTATGCTCTCACGCGCATCCGAATCATGAACTTTAACCATTTACGTGCGGAATAAGATTTCATAAAAAGTCACGAAATGAGTCAATTATTCAATGAAAAGTAAAATTGAATATTTAAGGATGGTTTTTTAATGTGTTTCGATTTGTCAGTGCTGCATTTATATTCACCTTCTGAACTAAATTAAATAAATCTATTATTATTTAAAAAAAAGGCAATTTTGAAACATGTGCAGAATGACCCAAAACTCAATACGTATCGTAAAAAAAAAATTGACGAAGGAATGTCATATATAATAAATCCGCACCTCGCACTTAAGAGCAGCGCATGTTGGTGCGGATATATCCGCAAATCGCACGTAAAGGGTTCATCATCATCATCAGCCTGTGTCCGTCCACTGATGAACGTAGGCCTCCCGCATGAGTCTCCATCCTCTTCGATCCTCCGCCTTCCGCATCCAGGTTACTCCCGCTACTCTTCTCATATCATCAGTCCATCTTGTCGGCCAATGCTTCGTTTGCCAGTTCTTGGGCGCCATTCCAATACTTTTCTTCCCCTTCGGCCGTCGTCTCTTCGACAGATATGTCCTGCCCAGGAGTTCTTCTGCGTATTTTATCGTTTCGGATTCTATCTTTCAGCGACACTCATGGATCTCTCCATAGCACGCTGGGTGACTTTTATTTTATGTGTAAAAGACTTGCTGTCAGATTCCACGTCTCTGCGCCATAAGTTAATACAGGGAGGATGCATTGGTTAAACGCCTTAGTCTTAAGACATTGCGGAATTTTCGCTTTAAATATGTACTTTAGTTTTCCCAATGCAAAGGGTTAAATAAAATTAAAATTCGAAATGGCGAAAACGCTGTGTTTTCAAAAAATAGTGGCGATTTACCGGCGCATCGCTTACCATTACGCGCCATCTGTGTGCGGCCTCGTCGCTGATATTACTTACCATTTTTTTAATTATCTATTGCTCAGTATAGCTTAGACCTCCGTCGCGTGCGCATCGTCTAGTGCCGCTATCGTTCACGTCGCATCGCCACTCTGCCGCTAATCTTCCGAGCCGTTTATTTAATTTTTTTATTTTCACCGAAAAAAAGTGCCAAAAAAACATTATTTTGCGATAAATAGTGCAACTTTCGCTGTGCGTGCGATCTCATACAGAATACAAGTTTGTTAAAGGTATGTTATTTCTACAATCATTTCTTATTCGTTTTCTCATAACTGGAGCATAAGGTTGCCACAAATTGTTGTACAAAAAAATATGTACTATGTATAATGTAATAAATTCCAAGATTGTTAGTTCCTTTTGTTAGAAAGAGGCATCCTTTTCTAAGGTCCTTAAGAAAATGCTTCTTCCCTTTCATTAATCGCGGCGCATGCAGACCTTGTGGTTACTGAAAATGGGTTTAACCCTTTCGCATCGGTTGACGGCACATGCTGTCATAAAATCGTGCGTTTTTAAGAGGGTTGGCTGTGTTTGGGCGCTTATACAGTGGTACCTCAACATACGAGATTAATTATTTCTGCAACCTTGCCCGTATTTCAAAATACTTGTGTCTCAAAGCAAATTTTCCCGTTGAAATTAACCGTTTCGCATCGGTTGTCGGCGTATGCCGTCATAAGATTCCCCGACCGTTAACATCGGTTGACGTGTTATATCGTTTTGCTACTTTCTTAGAATAGTTTTTTATGCATCACCTGATAGCTAAAGGATACAAGAACCAATGTTATATTTATATGAAAATATAGCAGATAAGTACATTTGTACTTCTCTGGTTTCGTGGAATCTGATTACTGAGCAGTAGCATTCCCTTGTAAAACTATCTCTGTTAACCTGATACAACAAATATGCATCGAGTGCTAAGAGAATTATTATTACTCCTATCATCATATTGTAAGCGCGGTTCTCCATTTTAAGTAACATTACACGCGGACTTAAGCTTGGATGGGTCACCGCCTGTCGCTATCCGCATGTCGTTGGTTGAACCGCTCCTAAGACCAAATGTTCAAGGCTTCGGGAGCTTTGTAAAACTCACTACTATGAATAACAGTTGTTCAACATACCCATAACAAAGCGAGATCTATCTAACATCTATATATCATCATCATCAGCCTGTATCCGTCCACTGTTGAAAGTAAGCCTCCCGCATGGGTCTCCACCCTCTTCGATCCTCTGCCTTTTTACGAATTTGTTTGCTCAAAAATACCAGACAGAATGTACCAAAGGTCTTGGGTTCGAACCCCGACGAAGATTACAATATAAATGATTTATAATCAATATCTAAGCTCAAAAGGTACGTACAACAAATTTGATCCCTCGCATGTAAAATGTCATTCACAGTCTATTAACCCTTTGTTTGGGTTAGGTTTGCAGTTCTTTCCATTTTGGTTACTACACGCGGAATTTTCTGATGGGTTCACCGCCTGTCGAAAAGACGAAGCAGTTTTTGAAGAGCATGTTTAAAGACCAAATGTTCAAGGCTTAACGGGGGATACGTTCCATCACTAGAAGTTGCGTAACGAAATAGCGCAAAACGAGGCTATCTTCATCATCAACATCATCATCAGCCTGTGTCCGTCCACTGTTGAACGTAGTCCTCCCGCATGAGTCTCCATCCTCTTCGATCCTCCGCCTTCCGCATCCAGGTCACTCCCGCTATTCTTCTTATATCGTCAGTCCATCTTGTAGGGGTCGGCCAATGCTTCGTTTGCCAGTTCTTGGGCGCCATTCCAATACTTTTCTTCCCCATCGACCGTCATCTCTTCGACAGATATGTCCTGCCCATTGCCACTTGAGTGTGCCTATTCGTTGGGTAGCATCCACTACTTGAGTTCTTCTGCGTATTTCCTCGTTTCAGATTCTATCTTTAAGCGACACTCCGAGCATGGATCTCTCCATAGCACGCTAGGTGACTTTTATTTTATGGGTAAGACTTGCTGTCAGATTCCACGTCTCTGCGCCATAAGTTAATACAGGGAGGACGCATTGGTTAAACGCCTTAGTTTTAAGGCATTGCGGAATTTTCGCTTTAAAAATGTACTTTAGTTTTCCAAATGCTGCCCATCCCAGTTGTATGCGCCTGTCGATTTCTTTTGAGAAGTTATTTCGCCCTAGTTGTATTACTTGTCCCAGATAGGTATAGTCGTTTACAACCTCTATTTCTGTTCCTCCAATGGAAATAGGATCAAAGGTCTGTGAAATATGACTATTAATCATGGCTTTTGTTTTATCCATGTTCATTTTCAGACCAATTTAGTTCGACGCTTCATTGAGGTCGTAGAGCATGTCTTGGAGCTTGTCAGGTGAGTCGGCTATTAGCACTATGTCATCTGCAAATCGGAGGTGAGAAATGTACTCTCCGTTAATATTTATTCCACATTTTGTCCAGGATAGCAGTTTAAAAATATCTTCTAGGGCGTTTGTGAAGAGTTTTGGAGATATTACATCTCCTTGTCTAACACCTTTGTTTATAGAAATATTATATATATACGAGGCTATCTTAACATGTAAATAATGGGGTTAGTCATTAAATTTAATAGTTATATATTTTTTTAATAAAAATAAAACCAAACATTTATTTCTTACAAAAATAAAAACAATATAAACGAATACAATTATAAAAACAAATAAAATTCTAAGTCAGTCAGATTATTCAGTGTAATCTGTGTTTCCAATTTTTGTGCCTTTTAGTCGAGAAGGCATCTAATGTAGTTTGCGTTTTCCTTTTGCGTTCTGTTCGAAGTTGTTGATAAGTGGATAAACCATCTATAACACCCCGTCTTGCTTTTGAACTCCAGTCAAAATTTGGATCATTTTCAACAAATTGGTCCATAATTTCAGTTATAGTGGTCAAACTCTTTTTTTGACAACCGCCATCGAAAGTTATTTTTGCTCTTCTTCGAAAACACTAATATCAATATTTTTGATTTCCTCTTGCTCAGTTAATTCCTTGAGCTCATCATTAGGAAGACTAGCTGCTGTTTCTTGAACTATTTCTTCGACGTTTTCCACATTTACCTCATCTAAACCGGTTTGTTTCGCTAATTCCACTATTTATGAACAATTTCGGGGAATAGCCCCGAGTTGAAATAAAAGAGCGCTAAACCGAAACAGTGCCAAACGAGGCAGCGTTAAGCGGGGCCTTGCTGTACTTTAAAAATTTGAAAAATATTTTTATCTTTTTTACGCTAGATTGTAAAAATAAAAATAATTGTCATTCCAAACAGTACATACATTTTTCAGATTAAGCAATAAAAATTTAATCAATAATAATTATATTTGCCAAAAAAAAATATAAACATCAAAAAATAAAATTTTGATTTTGAGATCATATATGATGTAAATAATAAATATTTATAACTGTAAAATTGTCTTTAGATGAGCGTCTAATATTCGACGCTTCGTCTTTTTCCCACGACAATTGACCGTCGAATATTCGACGCTTAGTAAACATTGGATCCAATTTATGCATTAGTTATTTATGCTAACTTTCTAATAACACATTTTAAAAGCTTGAAGTATGAATACGTATGATATGTTACTAACCAATATTATTAAAATATCAATGATCCAAACCTTTTTTATAGAATACCAACAAAAAAACATAGGTGCTTGATATATAAACCTTTAAAAAATGTTTACATGAGCGTCGAATATTCGACGCTTCGTCTTTTTCGCACGAAAATCGACCGTCGAATATTCGACGCTTAGTAACCGAGGGTTAATCAAAATGACATTCGTAGTTATTCCCCGTCAAAATTGACAATGTTTGAATGCCGGACTGTTGGTGGACCAGTCATATAATACACAAATTAGATTTATCCATCAAAGTCTGTCGGTATTATACTTACATAAAAAATATGGTTTCAGTCGCCTTGACTAACATCCGTATACAGAGTCATTCCTTGGCGTAAGGTAACCAACTTAAGGCCCGTATACAGATATTTCTTAAGGTTACCAACCTCTATGATGGCTCCTTTCCTTTAGACGATTTAAGTGAGGAAGCCTCAGTCTTGAGTTGGTTACCTTAAGTCATACGAGTGTAACCCGATATATCTATGCTGGCATTTTACGGGTGAGGGATCAAATTCATACCAACCGGCGGTATTTATTTAGATTTTTTTATTTTTTTTATCTCCGTCGGGAATCGAACCCATGAGCTTTGGTTTGGCAATCAAACGCTTAAACCCTCGCCTCTATGTCGTTCCGATGGTGTGTACTCGTTACATTCTGATTTAAAGTGAATGTAATGAGTAGAAATTCGAAAAAATGAAAACATTCAAAGGTATCGCTTAATTTTATAATAGTTGATGTCAATAAGCAGTAATAATTGACATTTAATACCTAAAAAAACATGAAAAACATACCTCAAACGGCCAGACGCACCTTAGCGCGTGAACTACCGAGAGCTACTAACACTACTTAGCCTGTCGACATATCGATGAGCCGACCGAACTGAGGTTTCCCGTCTCGCTCACTCATATTAGTACGTCATCAAGAGTGAGGAGTATAGATGCCGACGCATCTGGGTATTTTTTAAATTTTATTTTTGCACACGCTTCCGACAGGTCGAATGAATTCATGACAGTTGACGCGTCTTGAGTGTAGTGGTGAATTTATTCCGGATTTTAGAAAAATATTTCCTGCTCCCGATGAGTGCCTATTATTATAAATATATATTTTTTTTCAATACGTAAATGTATTAAGGAGGAATACCTAAAATCTGAACCCTGTGTGTATTATATTTACAGAGATATTTAAGTTATTACAAGCAACGTGTAGTCGATAGACATCACCGGGGAGGAGAGGTTAATCACTAAGCTACGACCGCCGGCAGAATTAATTGGAACTATTCGAAGATCATAGCATATAGCAAAACCATAAGGAACATTTTGTAAATAAACGGATAAGGAGGACGACCATTAATTACATAAGTACTTCTCCACCTTGTTGGTTTTTACCATCCATAAGAACATAAGACGCAGTCTATGCCATCGCCCGGGTGTCTCTGCAATTTTTTGGGAAAAACTTTGTGAACTTTTGCTTAGTTCTGACGTCCCTTGCTGTTAAATTACTTAACCCTTTCGCATCGGTTGTCGGCGTACGCCGTCATAAGATTCCCCGACCGTTAACATCGGTTGACGTGACATATCGTTTTGCTACTTTCTTAGAATAGTTTTTTGTGCATCATCTGATAGCTAAAGGATACCAGAACCAATGTGATATATGAAAATAAACCAGATAAGTGCATTTATGCTTCAAATACTAGTTTTAAGCAAAAAAAAAATGGTTTAAAAAACTCACGCCGCAACGAAGGTGGGTCTGGCTAAGACACGGTGTTAAGATGACCCAGGGGAGAATTAACTTACTGCATTTTTTTTATTCCATAGGGACTGGACTTAACCCGCCTCACACCCGCATCACACCGGAGGACAGTTAAGTCTCCTTGGTGACGCGCTCATTCAGATTATGATCAGTTAGCAACTGATAAGTCCAGTGGGAGTCCCCTCTGAACAATTGTGGCCAATGCACAGAAGTGCTAAAAGAAAGAACCCGTGAAAGAGATTAGAATCGCATTCATGGGTTGTAAAGAGATGGAGATGGAAGATAAGTTCTCTCACCGAAAATACGAGCAAACATTGTAAATGCGTGGATTTTTTTTTAAGTGGCCTCAAAGTCTGCATGCCCAAAAGGGCCGCGGCGATTCCCTCGAACTGCATCGAAAAGGACTCCTCTTTATAACGAGAGGAACTGACAGTCCTAGAGAATGTGCTCTGTGGTCTGAAAGGGGGCGCCACAGGGGCAACTAGGGTTTGAAACTAAATTAAATGAGTATAATCTGTCATTAAAAGCGCCGTGCCCAGTCATTAGCTGGGTAGACCAGTGATCAGGGATCTATTTAGCAGTTAGTCTAAAGTAAATTTCCGGAAAGAACAGAAAGGTAGTTCTACCTTCGGTGGAAGATTTTTCCATGCGGCGAGTTCCATCGGGGCTATAAATAATTTTGTAAGCGTGGCGGCCAGATTTGGAATTGAGGCTTTTGTATT
Organism: Glossosoma conforme; assembly: GCA_022606575.1. Taxonomy (NCBI): domain Eukaryota; kingdom Metazoa; phylum Arthropoda; class Insecta; order Trichoptera; family Glossosomatidae; genus Glossosoma; species Glossosoma conforme. The sequence continues at coordinate 125,625 of JAGTXR010000431.1, forward strand.
GAGCTTACCCGTCTCTCCGATATTTCGATCGCTGTCGCGGGATTCATCTTCATGGTTAATGATCTGTGTTGTCAAAATATCAGAGAGAAACAGAAATTTGCCGCAAACGGCTTAGTCAAAAATTACTCAAGACAAAAAAATAAATTCCGAGAGGCAAAGCTGATATTGGATGAGGCGAAGAACATCGCGGATAACATAGCTTCGTGGCGACAGTTTGTGACGGGCATACGCTTCAGATAAAGAGCGGTATTGCAGAGCTATTGCTGATGAAATATTAAATTTTCTCGAGATTTAGAGATTTTGTGGAGTAATCCGTGTCTTTTGTTTTATTTTTATGTAAACATACAGGAGAATACCGATGGTGATAGTAATTCTGAAGTCTCATCTGTGGAATTCTATGACGCTTACCATGGGGGATTTGGCTAAGCGCTGCACGTGGAATGTTGATCCGCCGACGTCATAGATTAAGACTACAGCCCGAGATTCACGCATCATCCTTATTATTACAGGAATTTACTATGAATGGGTGGTCTTCACGGGACGGCTTTCGTCTACCACCAATTTTAATTAACAGGCTATGTCTGGCATTTTACGGGTGAGGGATCAAATTCACACCAACCGGAGGTATTTTAGATATTTTAGAGTTAGTCTGATCGTAGTGTTTGTTTTTTTTTAATGGAGGGCAAATGATTAACCCGCCGTTGCAGAGAATACTGTTCACTGACTCACATAGCAAGTGAACCTGACAGACCATGCCCCAGACGTTGATTTTTGGTTATCGTAAGAAGGGGTTACAGGGTCACTCGAATCCGGATAAGGTCCAAAGTATTATTTATTTGGTATTTATCATTGAACTTGCCCATTATTTTATGCATCTGAGAGAGTTTAAAAGTGCTGGGTTGTTATGCGACAAGCTACGGGTTCGATCCCTCATCATCAGCATCATCATATGACCGCCGCCCTAACTGGAGCATTCGTACGTCACAAATGTCAGTCAGCCGGCATTGTCTAGGGCCTAGGCCTTATCTCATGTCAGCTCTGCCTCCCACGAGGACATTCTATGTACAGCTCCTGACGGAGATTATGCTCTCCTGCGGTAATCGAAGTATTTGTTCAAACCAGGTCCACATTCGTCTCCTGATCGACAGTAGAATGGGATGCTGCGCTGTCTGCTCTGTCGGCTCGTCATTTATAACGAAGTCAATGTTTCGTACACCCAATATCCTATGCAGGTATCTGATTTCGAAACGTATGATATATTTCGGTGAGATGCCAATTTTTACAAACTCTTCAATAGCAGGCGATTTTAACCTTTAAACGCACAGTGGTTTCCTTACAGGACCGCAGATTTGCGTCGTTCAATGCTCTACGGTCCCATACAGGAGTGCTAATGGTTCATTTCACAATCGGATTACATTTATTTGTAATAATAGTGTTAAAGTAACTTCATGGAAGAATCTATTGTGCGACGAAACATTACAAACATTGGCCTGCTAGAGCATTGAACGACGCAAATTTGCGGTCCCATATGGGAACACTGGGCGGATAAAGGTTAAGCAAGGGCTTACACGACCAGTATTCCTGATATTTTCCTATATTATTCGTGGCGATTTATCATAAAGCGTGGTGTTATTTTATGTTAAACCGCCTCTTAGGATTAAATGGTTCAGGCCTCGGGAGTATCGAGCTGATCAGACGATTTTATTAAAACGTTTTAAGAGTTTTTTTTAAGATGTTTTCAGCATTCACTATGAGATCCATTACGAATAGTAAATATATATTTATTTACCTTTTTTTTCCGTGGATCATGTTGGGTGTCCTATGAGTCTCCTAAACAGAGACCATACCATATAAAACAAGGAAATAAATATATATTTATTACGTTTTATGAGGGTTTGAGATGCATTTCAATATTAAATTGATAAATACTTTACATGGATCACACTGAGCACTATTTAATCACTTTCTATAATACTGCAGTTTCGCCCTCGATGAATTCATCATCAGTTTCTACGTGTATTGCTGCTTACACTGACGTGTAAATATTTTTTGCGAAATTTTTGATCGCAGATTAGGAAGGGGGATGGATATGAGCGGATTTTAGACGTATGTAAGAAAATGAGTGTTGCTCTATTTTAATAATATCACATTGTTTGCGGGCATTGTTTAATGCTGATAGCAGCCTGTTTCGGGCGATTTTTGGGTTCGCGCACGAGTTTTTTTTATCATTTTTAAAAAGTCTATAACTTTTGAAATATTCGCGATAATTATGTGAAATTTTAAATGTAGTTTACCTTATTGTGCAGCAATGATAAAATTATGGGAAACAAACACAAAAAAACGGCCTTTAAAGTAACACATTACATAAACAAAAATATTTTGTAGTAATATGAGCATTTCTACCATTCATCCCTTCGTCAGGTAGAAAGAACCCAATTCTCCGTACAAGTTGAAAACAATTATTGCGCACTTTAGGTCAAAAAATAATCAAGCCAACGGGATCTGCGTCAAGGTTTCTTCGAGCACACAAAAAAATAATATTTTTAGACATTTTTTTTTCTTTTCATAATTTATTAATAAATTAAAACGCAAAGCATAATAATTACGAATTTGCGAATGAAATGTGTAGTTTGAAGTAAGATATTCAATTTATCATCAAAATCTGTTATTACGCGACACGTTACCCGACGTCTACCACCAGAGAGTAAAAAACGTATTAATACGTCTCTCGCAAACAATGTGATATTATAAATTGGCTGTGTTTTGGCGACCGTATTAAAGGTTGGGAATCGCTGTTTTAGAGATATTTATTTTCGTACCTAGTCAGTACGCAGTTGTGTTTATACACATTGAACTATAACCTCACAAATCCATAATATTATGCGATCCATTGTCGGATATAGCTCGCTATTGAACTGAAAAACATTATAATCGTACATTCTAACGATGAACCTTGTACCTCGTGTTTGACGACAATGCGCCGCGAACATCGCTCATCCTATCTGTCATTTCTTTATTTTCTTCGTCGCATATCCATCCGGAGCATCATCATCATCATCAGCCTGTGTCCGTTCGCTGTCGAACGATATTCTATGCAGGCATCTGCTTCCGAAACCTATTACACGGCTGCATCGGCTCTTCTTAGGATGCCAAGATGAGCGCGCGGTGCAGACAATAATAATGACAGCTGGTATTTCTTCACTATCTTCTTCATTATTTAATTAGATTTTTTTTTCATACGAATTTGATGTTGTCTGGATTTGAAAATATTTTCATCATCAACATCATCAGCCTTTGTCCGTCCACTGTTGAACGTAGGCCTCCCGCATGAGTCTCCATCCTCTAATTTGAAATAATTTCGAAGTTCTACAAAACTCGGGAACCCGTTGAAAATAAACCGGTTTTCGGTACCATTAAAAACATGCAGGGTTCCCGGGAACCTGGGTTCGGTCTGCCCAGTCAGAAAGCCCTAGTTTTTAGTATTCGGGTTAGTCATTAATTATCATAGTGTTGGTTACCTTAAGGAATGTCTAAATTATATCTCAGCATAAATATATAATCCAGGGGACAAGAGTCAAACTGGCCCAGTCCGTTGTCTACCTGGGAGTTACTCTTGACTCCATACTATTCTTCCTGCCTCACGTCAAGGCGATCACTACCAAAGGCAGCAATGCCTACGGGAAAGTCGCCCGCCTCTCGCACTCGGAGTGGGGCCTGCGAGGTCGAGCGCTGCGTATCCTCTACGACTCTGTCGTTCTGGGCACTGCAGCGTACGCAGCAGTGTGTTGGGCGGACAAAAGTCTGAAGAGCGGGGTGCGCAGGGCGCTTCTCTCCGGTCAGCGGCTGGCGCTGCTGATGATGACGAAAGCCTAAAGATCAACCTCCACCAGGGCCCTCCCAGTCCTGGTTGGAGTACTTCCGCTAGACCGAAAAATTCAACTCTCGGCTGCCATCGGGCTCCTCCGGCGTGGCCAGCCGGCCACGGTCGACACGATCACTGTCGACCCTCCGGAACTGGGGAAGCGTAAAGCCACAATCGACAAAGTTCGCGCGCTCATCGTCAACCAATGGCAGCGGGACTGGTAAAGGGACAATAGCAGCATACTTCGCCGCTAATTCCCCTCCACAAACGAGCGCTTGACCGCCAAGTGGCTCGTACCGGACCACTACACCAGCCAGTTTCTAACCGGTCACGGATTTTTCAGGGCGCACCTTTTCAAGCTAAACTGCCCAAATATACCCTCGGCAGAGTGTCCATGCGGCGGCGGTATCCCCCCGGATGCACCTCACGTCCTCTGGGACTGCCCCCTGCACCACTCTGCTCGGGTTGCGCTCCTTGAGGTTGTTCGACCGTTATCAGGGCCGGTCAGATACACGGACTTTGTTGCCAGTAGAAAAAACTATACAGCCCTCAAGCTTCTGCGCCACAGTTTGCCGATATTTCGAAACCACCACCTGACCAGACATGACACAAAGAGTTCAATACTCCTCTTGAAACCATTTTGTACAGACACACCCCAAACAAGACTTGACATAACTACCAATTCTCCAAAACACACGCAATTAAGCGGACTGGCAACAAATCATTAAGGAAAGCAACCCGAGACACGCATGTAGCATACTAATGGCGAAACTTCTAGTCTGAGGTTTTGTTGACGAGCCGTATGCAGCGTCAAAGACTCGGGATGGCCCTCTGCCACTTGCAAACATTTAAGCTTTTTGTAGTGCTCTGTGAAGTGTTTCCATCAGAAACACATGTACAGAGCGGAGGCGGACAACGTGCTCACATCAAAGAGAATCGGGTTTCATGGAATCCGAGTACTGAGCAGTAGCATTCCCTTGTAAAACTATCTCTGTTAACCTGATACAACAAATATGCATCGAGTGCTAAGATAATTATTATTACTCATATCATCACATTGTAAGCGCGGTTCTCCATTTTAAGTAACATTACACGCGGACTTAAGCTTGGATGGGTCATAGCCTGTCGCTATCCGTATGTCGTTGGTTGAACCGCTCCTAAGACCAAATGTTCAAGGCTTCGGGAGCTTTGTAAAACTCACTACTATGAATAACAGTTGTTCAACATACCCATAACAAAGCGAGATCTATCTAACATCTATATATCATCATCATCAGCCTGTATCCGTCCACTGTTGAAAGTAAGCCTCCCGCATGAGTCTCTATCCTCTTCGATCCTCTGCCTTCCGCATCCAGGTCACTCCCGCTATTCTTCTCATATCATCAGTTCATCTTGTCGGCCAATGCTTCGTTTGCCAGTTCTTGGCGCCATTCCAATACTTCTCTTCCCCATCGACCGTCGTCTCTTCGACAGATATGTCCTGCCCATTGCCACTCGGGTGTGCCTAATCCACTACTTGAGTTCTTCTGCGTATTTTCTCGTTTCGGATTCCATCTTTCAGCGACACTCCGAGCATGGATCTCTCCATAGCACGCTGGGTGACTTTTATTTTATGTGTAAGACTTGCTGTCAGATTCCACGTCTCTGCGCCATAAGTTAATACAGGGAGGATGCATTGGTTAAACGCCTTAGTTTTAAGACATTGCGGAATTTTCGCTTTGAAAATGTACTTTAGTTTTCCAAATGCTGCCCATCCCAGTTGTATACGCCTGTTGATCCATCCGGAGCATACGGTCGCCAAAAGTGCCGTCACGCTGGTTTTGTCAGCCTCAATTGTAATTCTACCAACACATATACATTCTTCACGTGTCGGCGTGTTGCTCAATTATTAAAGCGTTTGCTTGGCAAGCCGAAGGTCGTGGATTCGATCCCCGTTGGAGTCCCGTGAAGACCACCCATTCACATCGAATTCCTGTAATAATAAGGATGTTGCGTGAATGTCGGGTCTGTAGTCCATGACTTTGGCGGATCGATCCCCTACGGAGATTTAAAAAAAAACGATTTCTAATGTTGTGTGAATTTAATCTCTTACCCGTAAAATGCCAGTCATAGCCTATAAAGGAAAGTTGCACCGTGAAGACCACCCATTCATAGTGAATTCCTGTAGTAATAATAAGAATGATGCGTTAATGTCAGGCTGTAGTTTATGAAATTGGCGGATCAACACTGCACATGCAGCGATTAACTATATGTAACTTGATAAGCGTCATAGAATCCACAGATAAGACTTTAGCATCACTATCACCATCTGTCGGTATTCTCCTGTATGTGTTTACATAAAAAAACGTGCATTATAGGATTGACTGTACAGTATGTACATTTTATATTCTTAGAAAATTACATTTAAATATGACTATTTCATATTTAGTTTTCATGCCGATAACTAAAAATAAGTCAGTCCATGAGATTGCGATCTATTACTGTATGAACCCATAGACCTTTAACGTTATTGAAGCGTTTTGTTAAGTAAGGTTAGGTTACGCATGTACAACTCTTGTATAAACAATTATTGGAAACAAAAAAATCCACGATGTCTCCTTTTTTCACATATTTGGAATATCACACCATAAATTTCCATCAGTCGGTTCTGTGAGTTCCGGCTTTAGACCCTGCGGCCCCCTTAGAACATTTTTCTCTAGCGCCCCATATTGTTTATATTTTAAAAAAATATATAAAAAAGATTGGTCGCTTTCGGCGCCTCTAGCTTGTTCGACGCGCTGGGGCACCGACCCACTTCGCCACCCTCTAAAGATGGCTCTGGGTTCTGTCAATTGCCACTGTCCATCCTTCCTTCCAAAGGTCCACCTGGAATCATAAATGGTTCCCAACGATCGAGAACTTTAAATGACAACAGCTGTAGTATCCAAGGCATATTTTTGGGTGATTTGTTTATCGTTTTTTTTTTTAAAAAGAGATCAGATTTTTCGTCCTAAATCGTAAGAAGCGGCTCTATCCGACCAGCGACTCACAAATAGCGAAAGATGGTGACCCATCCATGTTTCGGTCCGCGCCCAATGTTTTAATTAACTTCGGGGATCTGACGAAAACCGCGCTTTCGATGGGCTATTGTCGCTGGACTATATGTATCCTTAGAGACATGATATGCTATCAGTCATCTATATATATATATGAATGTCAGTATGTGTGTGTGTTTTTTATACATTCCTACACCGTTGATCCGATCGATATGAAACTTTCAGGAAATATTGCTTTTGGGACTTACGGCTTTGCCTAAATCTGACTTATCCAATCAATAGGCGAGAGGCTCCCGACGAGGCGCTTCCGTAAATTTGCAACGCATGCCGGGTACACGCTAGTATTAAATAAATGCCAAATAAAACTGTTTTTTACTATGGTTTTCTTAGTAACGATCTTATATAATATTTTTTCTATTAATGAGTAATTTGAGTGATGACATAAACATATAATGTTCATCCATGCATCTAGTCCATTATGTAATATGCCCATGTGTGATTTCCTGTGTGTTGCCAGTTGTTGCTGCACATTGACCAGTTTTTACTGTCAGTGTCCAGTTCTTACTGTCATTGTCCAGTTAATACAGACGATGTTTAGATGTAGCTGACAGTAGGCAATTCACTGCACTTGTCTTGTTGCTGTCAGTACAGTTGTTACATTCAGTGGCTAGTTACTGTCAGTGACCATTTATAACTTTAACTGTCAATTTAATATTATATTAACCAGCCAATGTAAGAGATCAATTATAACTGCTAGTGACCGTTTCTTACTATATATGGTTACCACAAATTGCCACCATTCAATTCTGTCAGTTGCCACTATCCATGCCTCGTTCTAAAACATTTTTGCACCAAACGTGCACCTGAAAAGATATAGGGTTCTCTTCAGGTCAGAAGCATGAAGGTTTTGAAGAGATGGCAGCTGTTGTATCCGAGGAATATTTTTGGGTGATTTTTTAATCCGATGTTTTAAGCAGATCGGATGATATCCCACCACTTTCTGAACCATTAAGTCCTATGAAACGGCTCAATCTGACCAATGACATGTAGTTAACAACAGGCTGACATATGTAAGTTTTGATCAGCGTCGAATGTTCCTAACTTCAGCGATCTAAAGAGAACTGCTTTAGCCATATGCCATTACCGCCGGATTTTCTGCTAGTTCCCATTTACTATCAATTTGCCCGTGGGTATAGCTCAGTGATCAAAGCGTTTGCTTTGATTTAATCGATTTCTGAGCTCAAAAATATGTAGAATGGTAAGTGTCATAGAATGGAGTGTATGTGTTTACAATAAAAAAAAGTACCTGCCAGTGCATAATTACTGTTTGTCCAATACTGTTGAAGATTGTATTTCACATGTACCTAATTTTGATATGTTGCTTGCAGATTTGCTAAGTTGGGGGCGCCATGCGGCTGCTGAGGCGGCGTGAAGGGGCCCTAACCGCCTGCAGGACCCGGCGCCGCAAGTTAAAAAGGTACTACAATAAATAAAAAAATTTCTACCAAATTCTATGGATATTTTAAATTATTTATTAGAATATTATTTTATTATTTCAATATTCTAATCTACTTTAATAGATCATTGACTATTTTACAATATTATAAGCAATTAAATATACATATACTATACATAAAAATCCTTAAACGAGTCAAATCATTCAGAAAAAATATCGGCGGGAGCGGGATGCGAACCGCGGACCTTTAGAAGATCAGAGACGAGTCATCTCAGGTGGAAGAAATTGGCCCGGTGGCCGAGCGGTATAATTACCTGGGCAAAATGGTTGGTTCCAAAGGTCCGCGGTTCGCATCCCGCTCCCGCCGATATTTTTTCTGAATGATTTGACTCGTTTAAGGATTTTTATGTATAGTCTATGTATATTTAATTGCCTACCAAATTCGTTTCATATCTATAACATATACTCTACACCATAGGTTCCCAAGCTTATTTCACTCGTGGACCCCTTGCCATGATTTTCGGCTTTCGGTAGACCCCCTCCTACTTGTTTTAAAAAAAAAAAGCATTAGTTAAGTGGTGTCAAACTCAAAAACATCAAGGGCCGGATAAGGTATTTTGAGTAGGCCGGCGAACCGTATCAAAAAAACTTAAGAATCACTGTAACATTTGTGGACCAATAACCTTTTAATATTTAAAATATCTATAAAAAATAAACGCGCTGCGTATATCAAAAACTGTAAATTTAGTTTTCAAGTACATTTATTACGGTTTTACTTTTTGAAGATAACGTTGTGTAAATATAAACCTTATATCTGGACTGAAAATTTTCTATTACCGTCCGAAAAATGGTTGGTGAAATATCATCTGATTCATTCCACATGTTCTATTTTAATTCTTCAATAGATCCTGGATTGCTAATATAAACTATATTTTAAAGATATCACAAAAGAAAAAAGTCCACTGGGGACAAATCCTGGCTGCAGGGTGGACAGTTAGTTTCACCTCTTTTAGATATCAGTTTTTGGACAAAAAATTCACAAACTGCTAGTATTATAGTAATTTAATACATGAAAATAACTGTCCGCACAAATAAGTGGAGCCGAACATTTCCACATTTTTATTGACAGATTTTAAAAGTTTGTATAGCTTTTAGGGAGTTATTATTAAAAACCAAGTATCCCCCACTCCTAGATTCTTAGATTTGAGTGTAGACTGCATTTCTATTAATTCCATCTGCTTAGTTATTTTCTGCAGCTGCCGTAGTTTGCACTTCTTTCTCAAGGCTCAGCCGACTCTTAGCTATTTGTTCAGTACAACTCAGTTGTCGGCCGGCAGCCGATGTGTTTGTAGTCCATTTTTGTGCTTGTGTTTGTGATTTTTACAATATAAAGTATTGATTTTGATATTTTTAAACAATTTTGAACATTTTTAAATATTATTTAGAAAACAATCACGTCTGAGAGATACTCATTCCCAAATAGCCTATAACTTGTGATATGTCATCTAAAGACCTTCTGTTTTCGGAAGATGAATCCTAAGATACTGATTTACTCTTTTACTTGGGATTTTGAATATTTATAAGATTACGGACGTACGGACCACTTTGGGAACCACTGCTCTACACCGTCAAATAGTTTCCGACCAATATAACATCTTGTTATGTGCAGCTACTTAAGCACATAGGGCAGAATCTTAGGTGTGAGAATATCTGCAGGTCTCCACAGTCGCACAACAGTGACTCTCCCTGCTGAAGAATTCCCCACCGCTCGAGCTTTTCCTTTGTTCTACCAATTCCGGTTCTTAATCTGTTCAGGGATTTCCAGTCAAGGTTGGGAGGCTTTCATTTGGAGTAATGAAATCTTCTGATGCAATTTGTTGTCTTTTTGGGTCTCTCATTTTCAGGACCGGATGTGAGAGGTTGTGTGAATCTAAATAAGCATGAAAAGAACGTCCACGCGGTGCCTCCTGGAAACGGAATTTCGTACATTCTCCTCCGGCCAATCTTTTCAATCCAGCGACAACAAGAAAATATTAGTTAGGTTGACGATTGATTTTGGTTTCAGAAGCGGTGGTTTCTGCGCTCGCAGCGCCATGAGTACTCCCGGAGCCTCGCCTACCCCTGCACCCTCGCCCGCACCCGCTATGCCATGGTTCGGCATGGACATCGGTGGCACCCTCACCAAATTGGTGTACTTCGAACCTCGTGATTCATCACGCAGAGAGCTGGCGAGAGAAGCAGAGGCTCTGCGAAGCATACGTCGCTACCTCACCAAGAATAGTGCATATGGAGGAACCGGTCACAGAGATCAACACCTTCAAGTACTTACACCGAATTTTATTATTTTTTAATCTTCTTATTAGTCATTTACTTACCTAGATCCTACTTATTTATCCCCACTTCTACACACCACCTGATTGCCCTGTAGTTTAACGTTTTCTTTATCAGTAAATATTAATTTACACGTCAGTACTTTTGTGCACATTGGAACTGAAGGAGCTTTCATACATCGCGGAACTGCAGTATTCCATCAAGTGAAACAGTGCGCAATGTGCTCTGTATTAAAAAAGGTATGAAATTATAAAAAAAAAAGTAATGGATCTCAAAGTGAATGCTACAAATATAAATAAGATTTTTAAGCTTCAATTTCCTTCTACATGCCATGCGCTGCTTAGAAACACACAACACAAGATATTGTTTACACACAACACATTATCGTTTGTCTACCAAACTGAGGGTCATTTATTAGATCCTCGACTGTTTATAAAAATATACAAAATCATAATCGAGGACCGCATAGCTGAGATGGTGGCGGATGAACCGAATTGGCGATCAACGGCAGCTCTCTAGCTTTCAAGAAAGCTACTGCCTTTGCGTCAGGTGGCGACCGGCACTTAAAAAAACCTGCCAAAAAAAAACCATGATACACAATGCAACGCCGGACAGACAGATATGACGAATTTTCACAAGGAGAGCCGACCCCAGATGATGGGAAATGGAGAGGCTAAAGAAGAGATGTGTAAATTTTACATGGTGAGCATCATAAATTACACAGATGAGAGGTCTGCACTGCCATCTATCATTCTCCACGTTTTAGGAGAATTCACTGTAATTACTAGTTTGTATGTTTTTTCGAATTGTTTTTTTATTTCTTAATACCTTTCTCAAATTAAAATAAAAAGGATTTCTTTTGAATATATTTCATGATGAAATGTTATTGCACATAAATTCTGCGTAATGAAAATATTGCTGACGACAACACACCAGGTTTGTTTTTCACATTTTTGTTACTTGACACGTTTCAATAATAGAGCAATTTGACGCATCATAGTTTTTCCACTGCAACACGATAAGTGTGTGACAAAGAAGTCGCTTTGATTCTCACAAGTGTAAGCTGCATTTTTTCATTTTGCTTATTTTGTAATTCTTATATTATTTTGATAAACAGTTTTTTTTAAATAACTTCTTAGGTTTTCACGGCCAGATTTGATATTGTGGCTTTTGGGTTTAGCCGTGTGTGGCGAACTTCCTTCAACCAATATTTCGACCGCCATTTCAGGAATTAGAACATACCCACGATTTTCCGAAATGAAACTTGAGTATGTAGTTGCCATGGAGATATCAATCAATAACGCTCGTAAAAAAGATAATCTGACACCAACTCAAAACTTAATAAATCATCAATCCTGAAGAAGACCCCTGCAATGGCGGTCGAAATATTGGTTAAAAGAAGTTCGCCACACACGGCTAAGCCCAAAAGCAACAATATCAGTTTTTTTTGGTTGGAATATGAAATCAATTGTTATTTTTTTTTTAAATATGTGTTTCTTTCCTTACTGATGCACAAAATCAACATAACTACTTTCCAAATTGGATTTGTAACATACATATAAGTACATTATATATGTACATTATATATTAAAATGATAATTGTTAAATCAAATTAAATATTTTTAATTTATTAATTTTTCAATTCAAATTAATATAAAATTCTAATTATGAAGTTTCACCAAGTGTTGGCAGTTGATGACCTTAGAATTTTATGTACCTTATGCAGATTAGGCTAGATTAGGTTGTTATGCAGGTTAGATTAAATATGCCGTGCCCGGTTGTAACCCGCGTTAAGACGGGTAAGGTTAGGTTAGCTTTCACAGATCGTTGCCCAAGTGAAAACAGATTAGGCTAGGTTACTTTCTCCCGATTAGGCTATATTATGTTAAGTTAGATTAGATTTAGATATAGTTATTAGACCTGAAAATGGAGGCAAACTTAAGACCCACCTTTTTGCCTAAAAAGAGGCAAAGAAGCGCTGCCAGAATTTCCATTTGGTTAAAAAAAAAGCATTGTACATTTTGATATAATAATAATAATTTACTTTTCCATGTTGTTACCCAAGAATTAGGTTAGGTCAGCTTCCCCAGTTAGTCTATATTATGTTAGGTCAGCTTCTTGAGGTTATTCCTTTTTTGCATGTATCATATTATATTATTTCTTTGCCATTTTAAACATTTTATATTTTGTGTTTCAGATGGACAATGTACATGTTCGAGGTCGTCGCGGGACTCTGCACTTCATCCGCTTCCCAACGAGCGAGATGGGCGCATTCCTCTCGCTCGCGCGTTCCAAAGACATGGGGGCACTTCTGACATGCGTGTGTGCCACGGGCGGTGGCGCCTATAAGTTCGAAGGCGACTTCCAGCGTGTCGTAAACATGCGACTGTCGAAGCTAGATGAACTGGACGCGCTAATTGATGGTATCCTGTACATTGACACTCTGAGCAACACCGAATGCTACTACTATGCACCGAGCCACACAGAAGACCAACCACAAGAGGTAGTCCAATATCTCTACACTGCTCAATTCAATTATATTGATTTATTGAACTGCATAATTATAATTCTATATCAATTTTAATTAAATAATCAATTTTAGTTTCACATTTATTTTTAAGTTATTACATGTTTCGGACTCTCCGGAGTCCATAATCACTATTGAAGATGGAGTCCGAAACATGTTATCACTTAAAAATAAATGTGAAATCAATACTAAACATTTTAAATGTGTTAATTTTTTTATTGAAATTAATATAAAATTATTATCATATTGATACTTATAGATAGAAGTTCACGCGATGTCAAATTTAAAAACAACTTTAATGTATAATGTAATATTAAAATTAAAATTTAAATATTATTCGGGTCGGCCAAATAATATGCAGTGGCTATATGCATGTAGGCGTTGGGGGGATTGCAATTGTGTATTAACACATTGTTGTCGGGACACGGATTTTTCCATTTTTGCAGAACTGCTACTGGATTGCAGGACCCGTAAAAATCTATATTTTGTAGTCTGTTGCTAGATGTTGGCTCACGTGAAATTTTCAACTGTATTTATTTTGCTTTCTGCAGCTAGATGTCACTGCTCTTATATTTAATAAGAGCAGTGACATTTTTTATTCGTCGTCGCATTTATTACAATTTTTACTTCAGTTAAATTATAATTTTTTTTACGAAATCGATCGGCCGGGAATGAGTTGTCATTTCTTATGATTGTATTTTTTTGTGATAATACCCTTCATAGGGGTTATTGTTACCATGAATATCATACTCTTAATTTAAATACATATATATATAACTTGTGTTAAAGCGGAGGCATCCTTCAGAAGCAGACTCAAGACCCACCTTTTTACTCAGAGAGGCAAAGAAGCACTTTTGGAATGATCATTCGGTCATAAAAGAGCGCTATACAAATACTAATATAATAATAATATATATATAACTCTAAAAAACGTACCCTTAAATGTTTTAATATGTATTTTGCCATTTTTTGTAAATACATATTTTTTACGCGCGACATAGATTTTTCGCCCGCATTAGGGTGTCAGCGATGCGCGAATCTCACCCGACGTCAATGTGTTAATCTACTTCTAAAAAAGATTCAGGATGTATGTGGGGCAGAAGGGATTCTTAGAAAGTATTTCAAAACACGCCAGTAGTTTTAAAGAAGTAAAAATATATTACAAATAACATTTTTTTTTCTTTTTTAAAATTACAATCTAGCCATCTTGATTTCCATATAATAAGTCTCAATTATTTTGATGCTATTTTCGTTAGATATTAGATATTTTAGAGTGAAAATACATAATTCTTTGCACAATTGAATACTCTAGTACAGCGGTCGGGGAACTGGGGTGAATTACCCCAAATGGGGTAAAAATATGTTTTTTGGGGTAATAAGGCAATTTTTCTAGTTTGCTATTTCATAAAACTTACTATTTTCATGTAACTTTTTTGTTATTTTCCGTGTAAATTAATTCAATAAAAAATGTTTATTTAAATATACATTGATTGTCTTCTTTCAAAATGGGGGGAAGGGGTAATATCGACTTACGCAAAAATATTTTGGGGTAATATCGACTTACATAAAAATATTTTGGGGTAATGGTTAAAAAAGTTCCCCGACCGCTGCTCTATTACTATTCAATGCATTTAACAATTCTTTTTTTCAAAATGTGAATGTGATGGCGTTTGTTTTTTTTAGCACTGTCAAGAAGATTTTTCAAATCTTCTTGACAGTGCTTATGATATTAATGTACTTGCATTATCCGGCGCGTTTAACAAAAAGTGATGTATGTTTTCTTAGTTGTCACGTTTTCTAGTACCAAATACTTCCTCACCCATAAAACCCTTTCTCACACCTACTTGAACCATCTAACTAACTCCATTTCAATGTCATGTCTAAGATTGACTTGTTCGTCCCTGCCAATTATCTAAGAGCAACCATACACTTCATGTTTCAATAGATGATACCGACCTGCCAAGGACAATGCCTACTGGAAGGGTGATCTGTATTTTCAACTTGATCCCCTCCTATATCGACCTATCTAGAAAGCCCAATTTAGGAAAGTGTTCAAAAAAGTAATAATATACTTTGCAATAGCACTTTGTTGCTTTAAGCAATTTTAAGTTTGTCCTAATGAAGGAGAGTTGTTGATACTGCATTCTACAAAAATATATATATTTTTCTCATATCAAATACATATCATCTCTGTCTCCCAAGAATAGAGTACTTCCTGGATTTTATATATATTATATTTTATTTTTTATAAATGCGAATTTCTATTCATTTAACTTCTCATTATATGTATGAATTTTATATCTTATGATATAAATCGGTTGTAAACACCTTAAATTATTATTCTTGGAGGCCTTAAGCACTTCCCGGACACACCCGAGAATACTCAGGTATTGAAAGTTGTCAAAATCGGACACCAGGAGATAACTCGGAAAAACTTAACTTCATACATAAAAAACAATTAATTATTTTATTAAATATGAATGTTTTATAAATGTTACACATGTGTTGAAGCATAATATTGTATGCTCTTAACCAGTGGCGGTTCTTGAAAAATATATCACTTATTATGTAAATAAAAATGATCAGTATATTTGCTGTTTTTACATGAAACTGCTCCGATTTTTTTTTGTGGATATTATATGCTTTTATGGGCCAACACTGCTAAGTGGTCATAGTTAACCATAAAAATGTCAAACCCATTCATACACGCTTGATTTTAAAAAATAACGGTAGTCATAAATAGCCATAATAATGTCAATTGTATACACCAGCATCTTTCTACCTAAAATCGGACCTTATGAAGTTTACCTTGAAATAATATAATCATACACATCTGTGCATATGTATGCATATGTGAAAATTGAAATACACCCACAAATTTGTAATAATACATTTTTTTATCAAATTCCTTGATTTTCATTGATTTCTTCCCAAACAAAGAAGAAAAAAAGCTAAAAAAATATGTGATCCTTTTTGGAACATTTGTTTAAATCAATTGGACCGGCAAGTGGCTTAAAAAGTAGACTTGTACAAGAGACATTTAAAAAAATATTTTGTGTAATGTTCCAAATAGATTTTAGTATATTATCAGAACTGGACATGGTGGTGCGTTTCGGTTTGAATACAAATTATACTGTCAATAATAAAACTAGTATTTGAAGCATAAATGTACTTATCCGGTATATTTTCATATATCACATTGGTTCTTGTATCCTTTAGCTATCAGATGATGCATAAAAAACTATTCTAAGAAAGTATCAAAACAATATATCACGTCAACCAATGTTAACGGCAATCGATGCGAAAGGGTTAATTTCAATAGGGAAGATTGCGGAATGAATTAAACTCGAATGTTGAGGTACCACTGTATAAGCAATCCTTAAAAATAAGCCCAAATACAGCTTAACCTCTAAAACGCACGATTTTTCATATAACAGTCCCTACTATGTTGTTATTTTGTACTGACCGCCTCATAAGACTAAATGTTCCATGCCTCAGAAGCATCGGCTAATATTTCTTATTATCCTCACTTGTACTAGCCTGGTTTTATTATGTGTATTAAATGAAGCCTTTCGATGTACGCGGTTTTGTTAGCGTATCAACAATGTGGATGTAGTTTGTTGTTGTCATGTTGGTTGTTTATAGGAAGACGCTCCCTTCTTGTACACTCCGCACTCCTTTGACTTCTCTCGGCCGTATCCTTTCATCATAGTCAACATTGGCTCTGGTGTGTCGGTGCTGGCTGTGCGCGGACCCAAAGACTATAGAAGAATCAGCGGCACCAGGTGAATAATCTTTTAACCCTTCCATTACTGTGCTAATAACATCCGTGAGCTCCAATGATATGTATTTTCTACACCATATGGAAATGTCATTTAAAAACCAAAAAACGTGAATATTTCTAAATATTGCTTTGATTGATTACTGTTGAAGTTAAAATGTAACAATTTTTGTAATCTCAATATCTGAAAATATAGACAAAACATCACACTTAGCCGTTATAGCTGCGAAAATGCATGCTTACGCGTGCTGAATACTTGAAATAAAGTATTTAAATTTATATTAATCTAAAAAATCACCAAAAACAATATAACTACTATCTTTTAGTTGTAAACACTTGGCCTGTACGCCGAACTGCCCGAAGAGCTCTCAATGATCTTTATGGGTGCTGTTATTGGCAGAAAAGAATCTTTACAGTTACTTAATAATATATAATACTGTGTTTCATATGTATAAATATATTTTTCAGTCTTGGTGGGGGCACTTTCCTTGGTCTGTGTTGTTTGCTGACCGGCTGCCGCACGTTCGAAGAGGCAACGGCTCTGGCGGCCGCTGGGGACAACACCAAGGTGGACAAGCTCGTTAGAGACATCTATGGGGGAGACTATGCAAGATTTGGTTTGCCGGGTGACTTGGTAGCCAGCAGGTAAGCTTTCCTAATAAGTTACCGTAGTGTAGAATTCTTCTTCTTCTTCTTTGTGTTATTAACATCAAATTGTTTCCACCCAAAATCTGACAACATCGATGGCCCTTGTATTTCCCAGCATTAGATCTTTAGAAGTGTAGTTAGTTAGAAACATGGGGTAGGATCTTAGATGTGAGGCGGTCTGCAGGTCTCCACAGTCACACAACAGTGACTCACCCTGTCGAAGCATTCTCCACCGCTCGAGGTTGTAATTTGATCTACCAACTCTGGTTCTTAATCTGTTAAGGGATTTCCAGGTCCGCACAGTCAGGTTCCTGACAGTTTCTTTCCAGGAGGCTTTCCTTTGGAGTAATTAAATTTTCTGATGCAATTTTTTGCCAGAGTTGGAGTCTTTCATTTTCAGGCTGGATGTGAGACATTGTGTGGATCTCAGAAAGCTGCTTCGTGCTTCAGTATTGGTGTTAGGGGTATCTGGTTAGATAGCAACAGTGCAAGCAGTGGTACGGTTGGTCGATTGCTTATCACATTTCTTCGGCGCATATGACTTTGCGTTGTATGCTTAGTGGCACTGATCGACCCCTAACGCTAGTATATACTCGTCATGAGATTAATGTAATATCTAGGCAATTCATGTTTTGTCAGTTTTTCATCAAAGCATAGCATAAAAATGCTCTTCCAATACAATGGTTATTTAGTTATTTCATTAATATGGACGCTGGTCTAAAATAAGTGATTTTACCTGCGCCTGGTTCCGTAACAAGTGAAAATACTAAATCGCGCATTCCTCGGAAAGAGTCCTTTTGGTTGAAATACAAAAACAATTCAGTGTCCGTACTGAGTTCTTAAAAGCTCACCTATCCAAAACAGACATCAACAAACCGTTACACACTTTCTCACTCGCGAGTGAGAAACCAACCAAATCAGTGATCCGAGGCCTCTCGGCTATGAACACGGAAGATATCATCGCTGACCTTCACTTCCAAGGTCTTTATGACACAAAAGTCGTGCCAATGAAAACACCTGGCAACCCAATATTTATGGTTAGTTTCGTGGCCAGTACAGAAATAAAAGAAATAAAGCAGCTACAATATATTTGTCATTGCAAAATTAAATCGAAAAAATGAATAAAAAAAGGGAGCTCACAGTGTTTCCGGTGCCAGCAATTTGGCCACGTGGCCAGCAATTGCAACCTTCCAGCACTCTGTGTAAAATGTCCAGGCGCTCACCCTCACCTCTCAGTGCACAAAAACTAACCGCACTACCCCTGATTCATGCTGCAATTGTGCTGGAGACCATCCAGCCAACTACAAATATTGTATCTCAACAACGGCTTACGACCCAAAATACAAAGAAAAAGCTGTGAGGCTTGCCGCCCCGAGAAGTTTCCACTCAAAGAAAGTTGAAGAAGGCAGGTCCTGGTCATCCCTGCTAAAGCCATCTCAGCCTGAAAGCGTTCCTGTTATCACGGAGGCACCCTTATCCTCAGTGGGCCACAAGGAGCCATCTCTTAAGGCCTTACCCCCCAACCACGGCCCTTCTACAGAGCTACTACCAATTCTAAAGGCCCTTCTCACGGTATGGGCTAAACTTGCCTTGTGTAAGGACAACTTAGAAAAAGCGATGCTGATCGTTGAACTCCTCGACGCTCTCGATGGGTGAACTTTAAAGTTTCCCTATGGAATGCTAGAAGTGTCCTCAATAAAGCGGATGAACTAACACATATGGTGAGTGACTAGGGCACGGACATAATACTCATAACCGAAACACACCTCAATCCTAACAAAACATTTTAAGTACCAGGCAAAAAATTCTTTCTCATTTCGTACCTAAAGACAGAACAATTTCTCTCCTCCGACCATCTCCCCGTCTTTTTCACTATTCGTGGCAAAATCAGCAGAACCCCAAGACTTCAGAGTAACTTTGCTAGTGCAAACCAGCCAATTCAAAAATTACATTAATAATAATGTCCATTTAACGTCAACCGTCCAGATCAGGAAATTAACCACTTTCTTGAAAAATGACATGTGGTACAACAAACTAAAGTCTTAAACTCCTTCTGATAACTCACTTTGGCGCACTGTTAAAGCTATCGGCAACACCCCCTCTCTCATCCCACCCCTTGAAACAGAAAATGGGAAAGCCTACTCAGATGAAGAGAAAGCTAACACCATAACCGACACTCTCTTAAAAGCATTCACGATGACTCATTGTAACACAGACTCTAATCGGAAATCGTTTCAAGAAACCTAAAATCCAAAACAAGCACGGGACTTTTACTCCTTGATTTAGAAAAAGCCTTTGACTTAGTTTGGCATAATGGCCTCTTACATAAACTCTCATCACTAAATACCCCCGGATACTTGATAAATATCTTAAAATCTTATCTCCATGAAAGAAAATTTAACATAATAATTAACGATCATAAGTCTTCTTTGAGAATTGTGACAGCAGGAGGGGAAGCTTAATCGGCCCATACCTCTTTAGTATTTTCATAAACGAGTTACCACTCCTGACCGATGTGAGTATAATAAGGCCTTATAGACAGACACGGCATGCCTTACCTCCTCAAAAAGACTA
Organism: Glossosoma conforme; assembly: GCA_022606575.1. Lineage (NCBI taxonomy): Eukaryota > Metazoa > Arthropoda > Insecta > Trichoptera > Glossosomatidae > Glossosoma > Glossosoma conforme. Next base: position 145,839 of record JAGTXR010000431.1, read on the forward strand.
GACCACATTAGATCCTATCTACAAAAATCACTAATCCTCCTAATAAACCTATTTTCCATAAATGGAAACATAAAGTCAATACCACAAAAACGGAAGCAATAATATTTTCGAAGAAACATAGATCCCGATTCCATCCTAAAATATCGAGTGGTGCTAACCTTATTGAATGGTCTAAAGAAGTCAAGTATCTGGGTGTTGTCCTTGATTCATGTTTGCAATAGGGTCCCAAACTGAAGCAGCTAGATGCAAAGGACTCATTGCTCATTGAGCGTTATAACCGTTATCCAATAGAAGAAGCCCTTTATTAGAACAAATCCATTATATATAACTCACTTGTAAAACCCACCATCTCCTACGCCACTCCTTCTTGGATTATTAACTGCATGACTGACTTTAAAAAATTACAAGTACTTCAAAATAAATGTTATGTGCAGTATCCCCCCCCGGATGAATCTCAAGCGCCTATACACGCGCTAAGAAATCAGACCCTCCATCAACCTTCCTCAAACTAACAAAAAAATCTACAGATCCACAAAAGGACACAAAAACCAATGGCTTAGTCCACAGTTAGTAAATGTATTAGTGATTTTTCCCTGGGTTAGTAATGTGTTTCAATTTGTGTTTGTGATGTCTCTTGTTATGTTTATTTTCTTTCTTTGTTTTTGTCTATATATCCTAATTTTAACTTCTAGTATTAAGAAAAAATATATATTTGAAAGAAATGTCTTCCATTTTAAGGAAGGTGTAATTAAATTAATTTATAATTAAATATGTTAAGTTACAAAAATTCGTGTCATATTATCTAAAACATTATGTAATAAGTTAAGAGACTATCAAGTCTGGTAATTTAAGATTGAGTAATTATTATTGTAAGCTTGTATAATTTTGACCTTAAATAAAGAACCTATTTAAATATATATATAAATATATTATGGAAGGAAAATACAAAAAAATGCCTAAAGTTAATTCAAATTGTTCATTTGTTATCTTGTTAATTAATTCATTTATTTATTTATTTCACAGAACCGAAGTTTCAAGGTACATAATATTAAGGAACAGAGGATACATAAATATACAATACATACAAAAGAAAAAAAATAAAATAATAAAATAAAAGAAGAAGAAGATGACACTTGTCAAAGATCAAAAACAATGGATGGCTATGAGCACGGGTGTACTTATCTGGAACATAGAAATTAAAACATTCAAGAATCCCAGGGTTGTGAATAGCACCGCAAAGGAGAAGGAATGAATGTTTGAGAGCAGCAATTTTCCTCCGGGACTCTAACGAATGTAAAGAAAGCATCCCTAGAAGAAAAAGAGCTGGTCATGTTAAATTATTTTTCTACTGGACATTAACAAAGTTTATTACTAATATGTGCGTGAGTTTGGCCACAACGTGAGTGTGGCCACAACGCGAGTGTGGCCACAACGCGAGTGTGGCCACAACGCGAGTGTGGCTACAACGCGAGTGTGGCCACAACGCGAGTGTGGCCACAATGTGAGTGTGGCCACAACGTGAGTGTGGCCACAACGTGAGTGTGGGCACAGCGTGAGTGTGGCCACAACGTGAGTGTGGCCACAACGTGAGTGTGGGCACAGCGTGAGTGTGTCCACAACGTGGTGTGGCCACAACTTCAGAGAATTCCTAAAAAGATTTAGCCTCTCTTCTTGCGACGCATGTACATGCGATCCAGAGGTGCAACAGACGGTGAGACACTCTCTCGTGGAGTGCATCATCCATTCGCCTGGGAGTCTCTACCATTTCTTGGGAGGATTTACCTGAATTGCTGCTTAGTTCTGACGGTCCCTTGCTGTTAAACTTCATCAGGGAAATCGTCGGGGCTACAAGAGCGGTTAACGAGGCTGACATGGAATAGGCTGCTACGTTCTTCAACTGTTGGTCAGACGTATATTCTAACTTTGTGTGTAACTTGCAGGGTACAATACCCAACTTTGTATTTTTTTCTACATTTTTTTAAGGGGAAAAAAAAAGAAAAAAAAATGTGGCCATAACGTTGCGTTGGTGACTAAAATCAAATTCTTTCAAATTTAGTTTTTGGAATCAATATTTGAATTAATTATATTGGTAGAACACAAATTATCTTCATATGTATACAACGTACATTAATTGTTGTTATAGATTTCTTATGAAGTGTGTATTCTATTACCATATCAAATACCAAATGGAAACATTTTCACAATAAACATTTTTGTTACCTTATAGCCTAGACACATGCCAGGTTTATTAACTCCCATAATCAACTATATTTGTTATTCTGATCATATCATTGCTACATTTTGGGTTGACTGTATGGATGTTGGTTTCAGCTTTGGCCAGATGAACTCCACAGACAGGAGATCGCAGGTCCTCAAGGAGGATCTGGCTCGTGCCACTCTGGTGACCATCACCAACAACATTGGCTCCATTGCCAGGCTCTGCGCCCTCAACGAGAACATTGAGCGGGTAAACCATACAACTGACACACACTTCTCGTTTATAATGGCTATGTCACAGTTATCTTGCAGCCATGGCAACGGAAACATCTACCAAATGCTCTTGCCATTCATTTTATTTTCAAATGAATTATTTTTATCAAAAATTACATATCATTGATTTTTCTACATTATATTTTACTATATGCTACCATGTACAGAAAAGAATAACCATTATGTAATATAGACATTTTGTTAAGAAAGAATTTTTACTATATGTTGAAATAATGTAGCTTAATAAATTTTTTTCAATAAAAAAATGCTTCTCTGGAGTGTTGAAAATATAAATATTCATTGATAACTTCATATCATCCATAATTATTGCATTTTATGTATGTTTTTGTGCATTGTTTGGCTGAAATCATTACATTTTAAATATTTCACGATGCATTTGAATACGCACACTTAAAAATAACTAGAAATAATTAAAATAATAAAATACAATTGATGCGAACAAAACATCACTCATTTGCGTTAAATGCTTGTGAGGTGAACAACAGTCGTCCTCTGTTCATAGCTTTTGCCGCGCTGAAGTCTACTGAGAGACTGATCAACACTTGATATATTTAACAAAGTGATGTCTTCCCATCAAGTATGGACTTGATATGCATTTAGACTAATCATACTGCACCAGACATATATTTGTACGTTATATAACTCTACTGGCAAGACGAAAAAAATCATGTAACCTCTCATATACCAGACCTAATGTAGATATATTGACAGTCAACAAGTTTCACTATGTGTGTCAAAGTCAAAACGAATCTTGATATACATATACGAAATTTAAAATGCCAGACTTTTAAAAACCATGCTCCTAATAATAAATATATGTTTAATACAACACTAAATAGCTTGGCTGGTTTTATAACAAACTGACAGAGTTAGAACACGAGCAAGAATGTTCTTTCTTTCCAGATAGAGTATTGTTACAATATACGTTTTATGCATATTCTCTTGCATTGTTTGAATGATAATATTGCATTTTAGATTGAGCAACATTACAAAATGGATTTTCCATTCACATCAAAAATAATCCAAAGGAGTAGAGATAGAATGATTGAATAACTTCTTAGGTTTTCACGGCCAGATTTGATGTTGTGGCTTTTGGGTTGCGCCGTGTGTGGTGAACTTCCTTCAACCAATATTTCGACCGCCATTGCAGGGGTCTTCTTCAGGATTAATAATTTATTTAGTTTTGAGTTGGTTTATTCAGATTATATATTTCTATTTGGCGGTCGAAATATTGGTTGAAGGAAGTTCACCACACACGACGCAACCCAAAAGCCACAATATCATAGAATGATTGAATTTATAAAATAAATTAAATATAATGATTTCCTATTTAATTTCTTTGTTATATGAAGTATTTTTTAATGTGTTACAACATGTTGCAGGTGGTGTTCTGCGGGAACTTTTTGCGAGTAAATCCAATCGCCATGCAGCTGCTGGCCTACGCCATGGACTACTGGTCCAAGGGGACACTCAAGGCTCTTTTCTTGGAACATGAAGGGTAATAGAAGAAGTAGACTTCATCATCGAATAGTATCATTATCAGCCTGTGTCTGTAAGCCTAAGAGTCTCCATCCTCTGCCTTTCAAACCATCTGATGAGAGTTAGGCCCACACTCCATTATATAATTCTTGAGCTACATTTTAACATTTTTCTTTCCCATCTTCGCTTAAGTAGATGTACCACTTGATTCTTCAGTGTAAGATTATTTACTTTTATCCAATATTATTCTTTTCGGTTATAATTTTTTGGTGTGTGTAGAATATATTTTAATGCTTCATAAATCACGGAAAATCTTTACCAATATAGTCCTCCCATAACAAACGCATGTTAAATTTGTAATGGAGATTTTTTAATGATCCCTTCTATGTTCTTATTTTGGGTTGAACTGGCATTTAAGACTAAATGGGCCAGGCATCAGGAGCATCAGGATGATCATCGCCGATCTTATAAAAACGTTAACCACTGATAAACATACAAATTCACATCAAACGGCATCTTATATGAATGAATTTTATATTTTCCAGGTATTTCGGAGCCGTCGGCTGCCTTCTAAAGTTCGACCCTGAAGAAGACCAACGAAAATGCGCCGAAGAAGCGGCCGCCCAAAAGAGCTCGGCAAATCAGGATGTATTGTGCGGAGCAGCTTCAGACAATCACGACGATGATCAACCCGGAGACAGAGCGGACTGTGAGAAACCAGGAAATGAAGTTGCGTCACCCGATATAGAGTGTGGTAATTCTACCAATCGAGATGCAGCGAAGAAGACTCCGGCCAATCGCAGCCCGGCGAAGAAGATTTTCATGGATCAAGAAGCTGCGAAGAAGAGCGACAGCTGATTCTTTCAAGAATTCCTGCCTTAGCTTTTTTACAGTGCATTGTATACACATTCTTATGCAAATTTATTTTTTTAGTTATTGTTTTAAAGCTTTAGAATTAATGTTTTAAAATTAAAAAAATTAAGTCGATGCATAAAGGAGAATCCAAAAGAGTTTTGTATTGTTCTGTATGAAAGGTTTGAGGCGCAGTTGGGAGGATCCATTATTTTGCTATTAGCTAAAATTGGTCTTAGTGTTATGACCTGATAGGAGGACTGTTGGTCCTTAGGGTGGCTCTTTCTCCCTTCAAGGACTGTAAATAAATGAAAGAAGGTTGTCATTTACATGCCTTGCAATTTTGAGCATTTTAAATTATATAAAAACAATCAATTGTCTAAAGTCGGGTTGCTCATTTTACTTCCATTGAATTTTATTGATCATATCTGTACTACAGCATCCTGTAGTACATATACCTTAGTAAGGGAGATGTACGCTCCGATATATATATACAAATAAATAGCTTAATGTATAATATTTTTTAAAAAATCATGTTTTTTTATTATTTTAGTATATTGATAATTTACATTTATTATGAATCAATTCTGGTAAATAAAAGGGGATGCCAAAACAAAATGTTATATTAATCACCTGGCCTTATTTTACTTGAGACTTTATGTCGGCATGAAATATGCTTTCCAGACTAAAGTGACGCGTCCTCTTCGAGAGAGATGCTTTCGCGGGAGAAGATAAATTTAGAAGAAGTGTTATTATTTTTGGTATTTACATGTTTAAATAACTGTTTGCATTGTCTCAATGTTTCGCCTAAACCGAAGCCTGTGTTAGCACAGGATAGGATATTACTGAGCTCTTTCTTTACTATATCGAAAGTGATTCTGATGCATTTCTTCAAATTACAAACATTCAACGATAAACATCGACAAGCAATCACAGGAGCGTTTGCTGACTAGCATTTAAAAAAAAAAACTTTTATATTAGGTTGTGAGTGACGTAGTTTTCTTTTCATCCATATTTCGTTACTTAATTCATTACATACTTGAGTTTCACGATAGAGAAGATTTGTATAATTCTTCTTCGACGTTCCTTTTGGTTCTAACGGGTAAATCTGTTTAAGCTGTAACTAACTGCAGAAGAACATTTTCAAAAATACGTGTCAAAATCTTCAGATTTAGCAGCGGACATGAAATAGTCCTCTAGTGATGCTTAAAATATCAGTGAAAAAAATAATTTACTGCTCACGGCTCAAACTAATAGCCATGTATTCCCTATTTGGCTGTGAAAATAGAACAGATTTCTGTTTTAAGCTCGTGTTTTAACCTGCCCTCAGTTTTTATAAAACGTTTCAAAATTCCCAAATTATTTTCACACTGTGAACGAGAACTATTTATTTTTAAATGTACATTATTACACGCCTGAGCAAACTTTTCAAATGACAAGCCGCATTAGAGATTGAAGATATTTGATGTTTCACATGTGAAATTGGAGATATTCGTTAGTCGAAAGATTCTTTGATATGTTTTTTTAAATGTTTGAATATGCAAAAAAGATCAATCGTTTTCCCCAGCTTAACCGGGTCTACTAAATGCATAATATTAGTATATAAATATTAGATAATAGGAGTCCTTTGTCCTGAGGTCACAATTTATAGATTTTAAGTGTCGGTTTTTACATAAAAAGTTTTAGCCCGGTTAGAGCCCGACTTCCACAATCGAAACATCTACACTTGAGGGCCGGGAAAGAATATTGCAATCAATGCATAGCGCATTTTTATTTAACATAGACTGACATTTTAATTGTATTGTAATACATTTTTAACTAAAATAAATTCCTAATGAAACATCCGCCATTTCAAGGGCTTACCTTTTTAGGTGCATGTAAATATAAGAGATCGCATTTCGTACGAACTTGAAAATATTATTTATATACAAAAAAATGTTAAGCCATGTTTCAATTTGACAATCAACCCTCCAGAAATGAGCGTGACCATAAAGTAACAGTGATTATTATTACATTCATAACCCTGCTTTGGTCCTTTTTCTTATCTCTACTACAGTTATACTACAGCCGCAACTACGGAAATACGGCGCAAAAATACGCCACCTAAACTGCTTCCGAGATATCTCTTGTCTGGCAATACGGGTACTGCGCAATTTGCAGAGATATCTCGTCTCTGCCAACCATCAGGTTAAATATGGGATTAGTCTCATAGTCCAAATTTTTTTCCATTAGTTTGAAAATTAAAATTTGTAATTTAAAAAATGTTATAATCACGTTTTCTTTTAATCCAAAACACCAGAGAGTGCCAGCAAAAACCCTTCAGTAAAGTCTATGTGTGAAAAGTATTTTTAGTCATTGTTTGCGAATGGAAAATGAAGGATTATTACTTCCGTACTTATCATTTCCTCCTTCACAAAAACAGGACACTAAAATTTGAAGACACTCGCAATCCTTTCATTCTGACTGACCCATTTGAGCGTCATTTTTTGATTCCACTGAATGACTATAAAATCTCTGCTGGTATTTATTACAATGAGTTTTTTCTTTTAAAAAATTATAGTTTTATATATTTATAATTTAAATTAATATTAAACAATGTAATAGTACGAATTATTTGTTGAATTTGTTACAAATCGATGCACATAAACATCAATGTCGCCCGGTTGATGTGAGAATGAAAACCATTATATATATATACAAAAATTGCAATATCTTTAATCATGTATATATATATTATGCAGATCCTTTTAATGGAAGATTGTAATGAATTTGATTTTATTTATTTTTAAGAATGAAAAACGTATTCCTTATTTATTCATAAATATTTTAGAGTTTTATATGAACAAAATCTTTTATAATCAAATTATTGCCACTTTAAGCGTGAATCACACACTGCTAGCTCAACTCGCTGGAAGTACAATATTCACCCCAAAACACCTACTGTTGCTTGTTGGTGTTACTATATGCAGCAAGCGGTTGTGACACATGCTTAAATGTTCTTTATAATTGTACTTTTGATGAGGTTCGGTTGATTTAAGATTACTTGCAACTAGTATGATAATTGAAACAAATACCAATGTAACATTAAACATAATCAAATGTGTGAGGACTACCTTTAAATGTTCTTCTATAGGTGAGGTTTGGTTTAGGTTCTTTTTTAAGCTTTCCAACAAGCGCAATGTGAACCATTCCCAACCTAATCCAAAGCTTCCCTACTATGGTACAAAATTTTTAATAGCATCATAAATTGACCATAAAGGTAAATGAAGTTATGTATTTATGTTCATAAAAAAATCTATATTATTATTATTTGTTAATTTGAATGTATTGTTATTATTATATTTATATTTATTGGAATTTTTTATGGTTATTTTGGATAAAATGTTTTTAATTAAAAACCTAATTTTATTATTTATTGTATTTTACCTGTTCCTTACCACAGTTATCCAATTGTTGATTCCTAAAATATACACAAATCAAATTGATTCTGTTTATTTATTAATTAATAGAAACTTGTTCCAAGTTAAAAATACGTATATATATAATTACACTCACTTATTTTACAGATACAAATTAAACAGAGAAAAAATAGAGCATATTCTAACATAGAAAAGTTTATATACTCTTGTCTATGGAATTAATGCTCTTGATAATGATGATGACAATATATAAAGCAATGTTAGTTTAACAAAATATAAGCAATTTTGACATTATACAGACATTAATAGAACTTAAAATAAGCTGTACAAAAATTTAATAATGATAATTAAATTATCCTAGCGTTGCTACGTTTAATAACAATCGCTAAGCTCATTACATTCTTGATTAACACAAGTCAATGGTTGATATATGTCAAACAAGCATAGGTATCATAGCTTCTCAGAATCTTTCCTAAATCTCATTGATAATATAAAAAACTCATTTCTTGCTTACCTGCTTTTATACTTGTGATGCCTTTCTAAGCAGTTTCTCCAATGTAAGAAGAAGCTTTGTAATGGTCTCTAAGCAAACTAAGTTTCAACCCTCTTAAAAGATTAAAAAACCATTTCAAGTCTTTTAACGCAACACACACATAACCACTACACATCGTTTTCACATGCAGCATCTAGCTGACTAACCTGAACTACATATAGTCCAGTAAAGCAGACAAACTATATACTGACACTCTTCTGCTTGTGTTTGTAATAACAATAAAAAAACAGAAATGAGAAAAAGTCAACTCTGTCAAAACGATTATCATGGAATTATCAAAGATATGCATGGAGTTAAGTGGACGAATACCAAGGTGACATTTTGGTTTATTAGGCCGGAACTATAAGCTAACCTATTTGATGCAAGTTCGAAAAATAATAATATATTGTAACCTAATCTAACTCATTATGATGTCATCATTGTAGTACCAAAAGGGATACGACACATAAAAAAGACTCTCATATACGATGTCATACAAAAAAATGCTTTGTAATCAAGGATTAATTGTGTATTGTTTACTCCCGGTAAAACCAATATATTACATGCAAAACTGTCAAAATTAATTATAAAATGTAAAAAAATTCAGATGACAGTCGTTTGCCATTCTATTTTTTACTTGCCTTTAAGTGTCTTAACACAGACCTTAAGTATAAAAGGTCTGTGGTTCTGTATTAAACAGATTATCGCATTAAAAAGCTGATTTTTTAAATTTTTATGACAGAAAAAATTACCCGTTGACGGAATTAAATTTCGGTAATAAAATGTGTTTTTTCTCATCCAAAATTTGTTCTGTGAACCAGTTTAAGTCGAATATGGTTGAAATAAATTAACACGGTGACTAATTTTACCAAAATAATCCTTCACGGTATAATTTTCAATCGTCAAAAAGTACTATCAAAATGGTAATGAATATGAGTTTAATGGCATTTACACTAATGAAACAGTAAATCTTACAACGAAAAATGATATTCAGGCCCATTATCTATTAGTTATTTCATAGTTTTGATTGTAAAAAAACTTGGATTTATCAATATACCATCTTATAACTTTGTAAGTATAATATATTAATTGTAGGTATATAGAGCAAATATCATGCGTATTTATAACAGTTACCATAACCTATGCCGGTACTTCTCTCGCATCCCTACTCGAAGCACATTCTGCCAGTTGCGTCATAGACACGTGAAGAACCGGACTTTGTTAGTCTCTCAACCCGGCGGATATCTCAGCAAATAACCAAGTCAAGATGTTCTACGCTGCAGGAATCGTGGGCCGCCAGGCCATGCACGCTTCTGCCCCTCGAGGGATCTCCCGGCTCGTCCAGGGTCAAGTAAGTGGAAGCGCACGCCAAGAGCACATTCGTCAAAACTTTTTACTTTTTTAGCTTTAAATTTTGTTATAACATATAAAAATGTATTTCAACGTGTTATTTATCGAGTATTTTTATAGTTTAGATGTAAAATTATTAATTATCACATTGTTTTACATGTCAAAAAGCACTTGAAAAATTTTCAGCGTTCTCGAAGGTTCTTGTCATATATTGAGTACAAAGCGCATTAAATGAGGTTAAATTGTACGAACATGTATTAAAATACGATGATTATTCACATTGGCTTAATTATGTATTGAAATAGTATCGTTTTAAAGTAAAAAAAATATTAAAAAAGGGATAAATCTACATTCCATGATTCTCTCATATTTAGTAAAAATTCGCACCGATTCGAGTTATTGAGCAATGATATGAATTAAAATATGCTCTTTTATGAACATCCAATAATTTAGAATCATATTTAATGGAAATAATATGTTTTTTACACTATAAATGAAATGTGTGAAGTGTTTTAATTTGTTTAACTCCTCTATTTCTATATGTTTGAAAATTATCCATGATATTTAGTATCTCATTACATTATACCACTCTCCAAGAGATGCTTTCACTTTCTATGGTGACATAGGAAAATAGCTGTCCCTTTACATATTTCTTCTCCTTAGTGATAATTTTCATATTCCTAAGATTCATTAATATTTAAAGTTATACATTGTAGATAGATATATAGAGAAATTAGTCATATGTTTTGCATACCCAATTCAGTCCAACTGAAATGGCTTCTAAATGAATTATCATTACTTTACACCTATAAATAATTTATTTCAAATTAATTTGTTTTATTCTTCCTATCTTTCCTTGCACTTCATGAGAGCCAAACGTTTTTTTCCATTCGAATTGCTGTGTTTGGATACATCTCACCATTATCAATTTGATTACATTTTCATGTAATGTATTGATTATATGTTGTTTTACGAGTTGTTTTGATTTAAAAATGTCAGATTTTTTTGCCGCTCCCTGTATATCAATATAAAAATTGTTATAGAGGTGTTCTCATAATTGTAATCATGAATTTTGGTCCATCGTTATATCTAAATATGTATATTCTGTTATTTTAAATGTTTTTTTTTCATCTTACTAATGTAATAGAAATATCCTTTCTTTTTACTTGCGATTGTAAATCTACTAATGAGTAATGAGACCCTTCTGCTTCGTAGTATCAATCCGGTGGATTGGTTTGCAGCAACAGAATCTTGCAGCTCGATCTCCATTCCTCTCGGTCCTCCACAACCCTCTTCAGCTCAGCATAAGAGTTACAATTCGTGTCCTCAAACACTTGCTGCAAATACTCCCGTCTAGGGTGCCCTCTACAGTTTCTACCCTCAACCATCCCCTCCACAATGTCGTGAAGAAGACCATCGTGGCTCATGATGTGACCGATCCATCGGGGTCGCCTCTCTGAGATGGTTCTTACTAGGTGCCTATCCTCCTTGATTATCCTGAGAACCTCATTGTTCGTGACGTGGTCTCTCCAGGAAATTCCGGGAATTCTTCTGTAGGACCACATCTCAAAAGCCTCTAGTCAATTTTTATCAGATATATATCTTGAAAGTTAGGCTATGACAATTCAGTGGTATTCTTGTAGGCACTCCTCAAATATTTAAATAACATACACATGTTATTAAAGCACCTTTTAATTTCTCCTTATTAAATTATCACAATGAAGCATATGATAACATTTTCATTTGTGTGATGAAATATTGAGATCCATTGATTTTATTTCTTAGCCCTAAAAGACTGCTTGCTCTATATAACGATGGGTAAAGCGTTTCCCTGTCTGAAAAGTAGCTTATTTAACAAAAATATGATTAAATGATTGTTACTTTTATAAAATAAATGTATTGTGATGATGATTATGAAGTATTTAATGCATTTGTAATATATATATAAATATCAACGAATTAATATTATAAATATAGTTTTTATAAAAATATAATTAATAATTTTTGATCATCTATGTTATGTATTCTAATACATTTTTGTAAATGTGCATTTGTTAAGACAACCTTCTAATAAAATTATGAAAAACATTATTTTTACATGAATTTACATATATGGTTAATTTTATTTAAATGCTTCTTATTTAATGATTTCATGTTATTTTATGTATTATTGTACACTCAACTGAAGTATCTTGAAATATTGTGTATTTTTAGGTTAGTTTTCCATTGCACATGTCATTCACAAAGCTATGTGCTACATTATTCTGATTTACACGTCTTAGAAGACTGTTATGTTACAATGAAGTGTCTTACAAACATAATGTAATCATGGATTGTTTCTATTTTATAGCAATATTTACATCATTATTGCATCATATTAAAATAAAAGTCATTAAGTAGAGTCATCTTCCAGAAAATTCCACAGACTTCTCGAGCATTTGTACTAAAAGCGAGGTTAGGTTCTTATTTCAGACGTCAAAGATGGTGTTCGTAAATATACGTGCTTCAAAAACATTGTTGTGCAGATTTCATTTCATTTTTATATGTTTATTAATATTTTTTTAAATTTCAAATATATTTTCTTAATAGATATTATATAATATTCAAATTTTTATCAAAATTGGTATAAAGGTTTTTAAGTTATTGTCAATTCAGGAAAATTATTGTTTTTTCGCAAATCGGCCCCGACTTAGGGGATTTTTACCTTTGATTTGCTCCCGTCGTTAAAGTGTTTATGAAGATTTATTATGAAATACAATACAAAATATAGATATATTGAGATATCTTTAGGATAATGCCACATACCCTGACATTTAAATAATCTCTGCAATGGAAAAACTAACCTATAAATGCACATGTTTTGTGATTCTTGGTTTTGACAGGCGGTCCTCGACTTTCACACAAAACTGTTTCATGATAATATGCGCGAATGTTGAATGCTAGAAAGTGAAGAGTGAAGCCAGGCCCTGAAGAATTAAAATTCTAAGCACCTAATCATTAATTATTTAGCCTAATGTAATCAAAAGTAATAACCATCATCTCATGATATTGTGGCTTTTGGGCTTAGCCGTGTGTGGCGAACTTCCTTCAACCAATATTTCGACCCTCATTGCAGGATTGATGATTTATTTAGTTGTGAGTTGGTTTATTCAGATTATCTTTTTACGAGCGTTATTGATTTATTGCTCGTAAAAATATAATCTGATTAATTAAATCACAACTAAATAAATCATCAATCCTGAAGAAGACCCCTGCAATGGCGGTCGAAATATTGGTTGAAGGAAGTTCGCTACACACGGCTGAACCCTAAAGCCACAATATCAAATCTGGCCATGAAAACCTAAGAAGTTAATTAACTATCATCTCACTTTATAAGTTTGACCAAGTGAAATACCAACATTGACATAGTTTCAGCCCCAGTTCTTGTTAGACTAATGAAATTAAGCAACATTGAATACGGATCAATATAGATGGGTCTGTTGCTTGATGCGTATCGTTGATTGGGTTGGACCGCTCCTTAGATCCAAATGAAACATAGCATCATTCTAATAAATTGATCTTTATAAAGAAAAAAAAACAAATTACCCATAATATCTCTCAGATACTGCAGCAGTCACTTCAAGTCCCCGGGCTGTTGCCCTCATGTTGCCTGGTACCAAATATGTTCCCAGGTAGACCTTTGAGCGACTGAATGTGTGGTGGTAGTTTATGGTGAGCATATGTTCCAGATATGGAACGGATGTAGTAATATATGATAAATGTAGAAACAGAAGTTCTGTTTTAACATTTATTTTCTATATTTCAAGTTTATTTAGTACTTGGAACACATATTTAAAAAAATACATTATAAAATGACAACACAACACGCGCTAAATTAATAATTTACTCAATGTCATACTATAGAGGTTTTTGTTTTAAATACTATATATCTTTTTTATAATATAATTGTTGAAATAAATAATGTATCTAGTTCTGTTTTTGCAGTTAATAAAATATATATAACAAAACGTTAGCACTATGTGCGCCATTTTATGTATAACACAAATAGCTGTTAAATTTTTTTTTCAATTTAATTAAAAATAAAAATCTGTGTTAGTGTATTTGATATTTAGTTCCCAGCTCTATGGAAAATTCCATTAATCTTGAAAAAAGCAAATGAATTCGTTGTTGAAATTGCAATTTAATGTAAAAGCAAAATAAGCGAAAGTTGGGGGCTGCCTGCACTTTTTCAATGTTAAATAATATGTACAATGCACAAAATCATTAAAGAAGCATTGATTTACGTATATTATGTGTATAAATTATATGTAAATTAATTTCATGCGATTACATATGTATTATATTTAATGTGAATGTCATTTACATGTATTTTCTGATGTGTTTATTTATTTGAGTATAATTTTGGTTAAATGTCAAAATGTTTTTACAATTTTTTAGATTACTTCTCCGGTATATTCCACCAACAAATGGCGGGAGGTGCAGCGGAGATACAAGTGAGCTTATTATATATTTATACAGAGACTTTTGCTAATATTCCAAGATATCTTCCTGTAAACAAAAGTTACAGTTGCCATGTATTATTATTGTAGCTATCGACTGTTATCCAATAGATGTTATTTATTTATTAACAAAATCAATGTTCCAAGTGTGGTTGAGATTACAAACGCCACTTTTCTTCCCATTCACTATCTGCAACATATGGCCACCACAAATTGCTGCCACTCAGTTCTATTAATTGCCAATATCCATGCCTTGTCCCACAACATCTCTGCACCTGAAGGTCCACCTGGAAAATGTAGATTTTTGGAAATTCTTTGCTGCATAATTAATCTCACATGTTTTGCATGCGAAGAAAGGGGATGTCAATCTGTTAACACGTTCATCACCATGTCAACCACCGGTGGCTGTCACTGAATCATTACAATCACACCGCGTCCGCCACCGGTGGCTAACTGCTATTCAGAATGAAACGTGTACTTTAACCCTTTCGCATCGATTGTCGGCATATGCCGTCATAAGATTCCCCACCCGTTGACATCGGTTGACGTGATAAATCGTTTTGCTACTTTCTTAGAATAGTTTTTTATGCACCATCTGATACCTAGGATACAAGAACCATTGTGATATATGAAAATAGACCAGATAAGTCTATTTATGCTTCAAATACTAGTTTTATAATTGACAGTATAATTTGTATTCAAACCAAGCCATAATGACAGGGTTAATGGAATGGAAATTACAAAATATTGGCAACGGAGAGTTGAAACATAGCACAGCATATCTCTAATGCACACACAAACTTATTAACCCTTAAACTACGACCATTATTTTATTAAATGCTTGTGAAAATATCAATAGTCCATGAAACAATATAATATTCATTTTGTATTTTTTAATGTTAATTATTTTATACACATCCATATCAGTTTTTAGATTTTTTTCATTTCTTGTGGAGAATAAAAGTAGCTTATTTTAATTCTCACATTAAAAAAAAATACATATATTTGATAGTATTGTGTATATTAATAATCATTTTAGGCTTATAATTTGATATAAAAATATAAATAAATAAAATATCCATTTTTTTTTGTAAAGCTTGCTTCTTTTAAAATATACATTATACAATTATCGTATATATCTATCTATTATGGCCTGACCTATATATCGGCATGTGTAAGTTGAGAGACATAAAGTGTTATGCCAATACATAGGCGTCTCGTATTTGCAGAATAAATTAGAACTTAAAAAATAATACATTGTGTCTTATCGCGAAGACTCTTGCTTTGTCATGAAAATGTTTGTTTGTTTGTCTCCAGATCGGAGACTGTGAAAGGGGCAGTGATCGGCATCGACCTCGGAACCACCAACTCCTGTGTGGCTGTTATGGAAGGCAAACAGGCCAAGGTAATGCTACACCACCAATCAACACCATGCTTTACGATGATATTTATTACAACTTAAAATGTATACAGTCCTTTTCTTCTTCGTAGTATCAATCCGGTGGATTGGTTTGCAGCAACAAAATCTTGCATCTCGATCTCCACTCTTCTCGATCCTCTGCAGTACTCTTCAGCTCAGCATAAGAGCTACAACTCATGTCCTCGAACACTTGCTGCAAATACTCCCGTCTAGAGCGCCCTCTACAGTTTCTTCCCTCAACCATCCCTTCCACAATGTCGTGAAGAAGACAATGGCGCGTGATGTGACCGATCCATCGGGCTCGCCTCTCTTAGACGGTTCTTACTAGGTGCCTAGCCTCCTTGATTAAGCTGAGAACCTCATTGTTCGTGACGTGGTCTCTCCAGGAAATTCCTAGAATTCTTCTGTATGACCACATCTCAAAGGCCACTAGCCTTTTTTTATCACTTTCTGATAAGCACCATGTCCTTTTATGGATTTGAATATTCTATACTAATAGTTAAACTTATTTTCAATGATAAATAATAATAATCTTTGGTTCTAATCTAATATATTATGTAATAGGTCTATGTGATATGCTAGGTTCCAGTTTTTTTCTCATAATTTTGATCTTGTTAAAAAAGCAATTCTCAATGGCAGCACAGATCGATGTCACATTATTTGATAATGTGATAATCTTTGCAGTGTTGCCAGATTGACAAACAATGCCGGACCAGCTGAATACGGTCGCAAACATGGCCACAATTCTTTAGAATCCGGCGTACACATATTTTTAAATAATTGGTACATATTGATTAATACTTATATTGAGTGTTGAACTGCAGTCTGACATTAGGCATAGTTACTTTAAAAAATGTCAAGAGTGCAGTAATCTCTTTATTACCATCAAGCAGGAATTGAAATGCAATTAAAATCAACTCATGTAGTGGATTTCGAGTACTATTGAAAGTGCCTCATATAGGATTCGCATGCAGGAGAGCACAACTGGTTGTGACCAGTGCACTCTATGATGTTCAGCCAGGATGGCTGGGAACCGTGTGTTGTGTTTGTGTGTGAGTTGGAAAGATTGCAAATGTATATTTATTTCTTAAAGAGATCCAGATTGTATGGAGAAGGACACACAGACGCTGGAAGAAGGAAGGAAGGAATATGTGTGTCTACCCTTGAGCGAGGTCGACCATCTGCTCTGCCAAGTTTAAGGCTATACTCTTCAAGTTTAGCCTTGTTGATAATCCAGAGTGCCCGTTTGGTAGCCCCTTACAGGACGCTGTACATATTCTGTGGCATTGCTCAATATTAGACTCAAGTAGGGAAAGGCTCTTTCGAGTTATCCAACAGAGGCCTGGACAGGTTGGATATGTCGACCTCATCGCTACAGAGTCCAACTACCATGCCTTTTCTGTATACAAGAAAGTGCTCTGAAAACAATGCCTTGGTAAGTGCTCCCAAAGAGCGCAGGTACAAGGCAACCGGTTCAAGGAGCCATAGGCCCCAAAAAAACGCTAAAAGACCATTCTGGAGCTTACCGGCGGTATTTAGAAAGTAACTTTGGAGATTGCCAGCTGTTGGTCAACACATTAACCAAGTGTAAGATGAGTTTTTTGGCTGTAGGTGTGTGCGGAAGGAATTAGTTCTCTAAGTTTCAAAGAGCAATGACTGTGGTAATAACTGTGTTACATTGATTGCACGTTAAATGTAAGACTGTCGTCGTTTATGAAAGGAATTGCTGAAAAAAGAGTCGATTAAATCTAGGAGTATTTTGGGGCTTCAATGCGAAGTATAACGATTTTTTAAATAATGATGTTTTTCAGGTGGTTGAAAACAGTGAGGGATGTCGTACCACCCCATCGCACGTGGCATTCACGCGGGACGGGGAGCGCCTGGTGGGGGCCCCCGCTAAGCGCCAGGCAGTCACCAACAGCGCCAACACTTTCTACGCAACCAAACGTCTCATAGGGCGCCGCTTTGAAGACGCGGAAGTCAAGAAAGACATGTCAGTACTCCCTAGAAATACTAGATGTAATTAAGACCCGCAGCCCTAGAAACTAAGGTCCGATGAGGGGTTAATTCAATTAATTTAGTGTTGAATTTAAGTGGGAATGATGTATAATAAACATTGCTTATATTTAACCCTCCAATGACGAGCTTTACCATGCTGTAACAGTGATTACTATTCCATAATTACACCTTTTTTGGTCTATTTTATACCTGAACGTCGTACCTATCTCTTAATTTAAGTTTAGAAGGGTCTCTACCACAATTATACTGGCATTGCATGTGGTAACAGATGCAGCTACAAAATACCATTGTGATTTATTTTATTTTCGTTCAAATTATTTTCATTAAGATGGACAATTTCATTTATTTTTCATTAACAAATTTTATAATATAGCATAGACATTTTTTTATGAAAACATAGTTTTTTTAAGTACACGATTATTTGTTAGAATATAGTATATAACTATATATTTTATCGAAAAAAAACTTTCATCTCTGGATGGTTAAACAGCTTGTATAGTTTAGCTAGTTGTTAGAATAATAGCTAGTTAGATACCAAGAGTAGAGTATAGGACCATGTTATCATTGCCGTGTTTGAACCTTTTCAGGAAGAACTTGTCCTACAAGATTGTGCGAGCTTCCAACGGAGATGCCTGGGTGCAGAGCACTGATGGCAAGATGTACTCACCCAGTCAGATCGGGGCATTTGTTCTGGTTAAGGTAACACCAACATTCTACATATCTGTACTATAAATGGAGCCAGACCCTCTGCCACATTCTTTATTTTGTCCTATATAAACCCCTGCACCGATCTATACATGTCACTCCTCAATGTCAGCAATCCTTGCTCAAGATACACTTGTTGGCTTTGTGTTAATAATTTATTATAGTCTCCATCGATTCCGTACATTATCCAACTCTTTTTCTTCTAGGGATGTTTTCTTTCCATTCGTTAAAGTCCCATAGGAAAATTGCTGCTCTCAAACATACATGCCTAACTTTTTCTTCACTGTGCAATTCACAATCCTGGGATTCTTGAATTCTTCTACGTTCCGGATAGGTACACCCGTGATCGTAGCCATCCATTAGTTTCCATCCCAGTTGGTACTTGTGGAGCTTTGAGCACTCAATTCAGTACAACTGCAATGGCGATCCTAAATGGCCTACCAGCACACCTCAATTCTTTTCCTCTTTTGTCGATGGCATTGTTTTCCTAGATCTCTGTGATCTTTGACACCTGGTATCTTCTTTTTTAAATGTATTTTTGTATGTATGTTTATGTTTTTCTTATGATTATATAATTTATTATTCTAAGCTTATTTTTTGTATATCTTAGTCCTATGGTTCCGTTAAATAAATATTCCAATTGAATAAAATTGGATTTGTTTACATTTTCCTGTAGCAATCTCTATATCATATGTTCATCACTATCTGGAAAACAAGAGTCATATTAAATAACTTCTTAGGTTTTTACGGTCAGATTTGATATGCCATTGCAGGGGTCTTCTTCAGAATTGATGATTTAGTTGTGAGTTTGTGTCAGATTATTTTTTTACGAGCGTTATGAATTTCAAGTAAAATTGAATATTTTATCAGTAGAATAAAGTTTTAATATGAGGCTTAAAAATCTATGTGATTCTCATGCCTTATATAGACACTATCCGTTGTGAAAGGGCTAATTGAATAAAAGTTGAGAGAATGAAAAATAAAATACCTTTCTTTTTAAAGTATAAAAATCCAAGTATATTTACTATTCAAAAGAAACTTTGATGATTTATTGTTGATTGGTGGTTACAGATGAAGGAGACGGCAGAGGCTTATCTTAACACGAGTGTCAAAAATGCTGTGGTCACTGTTCCTGCTTACTTCAACGACTTCATAGCGACAGGCCACCAAGGACGCAGGTACGACATTATCTAACACTTATACTCTCTGAAATGTAAGCTATAATTAATAAGCAGGCAACACCGATCGGTGTCACATTATTTAATGGTGTGATCACCTTTGCAGTGTTGCCAGATTAACAAATAACGCCGAACCAGCTGAATCTGGACAATGCCATGTCCAAAATTCTTTAGAATTCAGCGTACACTTCAATAAGCTATCCACGCATGTTATGCTGATCTTTCCTTACATATCCGATTATTTTCTGTGCATATGTTTGACAAATTGTCATCACACAGTTCTGTCGGCTGCTACATTTGTGATATGCCTGAAGTCAGCCAACTTGGTCTTGGAAGCGTCAATCATCCATGTACAATAAGCGCCTAATGGTGCTTAACTTCAGTAATCAAATGAGAAACAGTGCTTTGAAGTTACTCTGCATCGTTGACAAAATATGCTTCAATGGCTGACTGCCTGACTACACCGTATGTCTTTAAATGGATTAGGATAACAAAATGATTCGAGTCTCGGAAGCAAAGGCCTAATCATCTAATCTCATTAGAAAAGAGCTGACTAATGCCAGGAGTGGCTTTGGTTACTGCAGCTGCCTTGTCTTTCCCTAGCTCTTGTTATGGAGGCTGTAAAAAATACAAAGTACACTTATACCTTAATGTACATGGTACCCATTTTACACGGTCAAAAAAAAATACATTTTAAAATAAAAAATCATACAACTTCTTAGGTTTTCACGGCCAGATTTGATATTGTGGCTTTTGGGTTTAGGCGAACTTCCTTCAACCAATATTTCGACCACCATTGCACAACAAAAAAATGCAGTTCAAATAACACGAATAAACACGTGAGCCGACTTCTAGCAACAGACTACAAAACACGGATTTGCCAGGTCCCGCAATCCAACAGCAGTCCCATAAAAATGGAAAAATCCGTGCCCCAAAAAAATGTGTTAAAAATATTTGGTTTTGATTCACATTTATTTTAAACGATTACATGTTTCCACACACCCATTAATTTTATATCTTTTTTCAATGGTTTTACCCACACACCTACAATCTGTAAATATGTGTGTAGTAACGTAGGAACTAATACTTGTACATACCTATATAAGCCACTGCCAGTTTTTAATTTAATCATTGTTGAAGATGGTCTCCTGGGTGTCCAAAACATGTAATCGCTTAAAATAAATTGAATCAAATTAAATAATTTTAATTTATTAATTTTTTAATTAAAATTAATTTAATATTATAATTATGCAGTTTCACCAAGTATTGTCAGTTGATATCCTTAATGTTAATAACTTAGAACATAAGGGTTTGGCCACTTATCCTATTATTTGCTGCATTAGGTGCTGATGTTTAGCTAGTCGGGCACAGTCCCTTCCGAAGCACTCCCACCGCTCGAGGTTGTCCTTTGTTCTACTGAGAAGGTCTGTCATGTTTCCAGGTCAGATTGCCGGCTTGAGCGTGCTCCGAGTGATCAATGAGCCCACAGCCGCTGCACTTGCATACGGAATGGACAAAACCGATGATAAGATGTAAGCATAATTAATATTAGCATAGTTGTACCCACTAACCACTTTGTATATTAAACATTCATATTTTTACCCGCTTTCTCAAGAGATTCAATCCACATTTAATCCCTGCGAAGCACAATTTCTTTAAGAAATAGTTGCTGCTTTTGAACAATTATTGTTCAGAATTTTTTATTATCAGAGTAACCTCACCTGTATAACACCGCAACTTAATGGCGCTGCTGGAACAACACTCCACATAAAGCATTTCTCTTCCTTTTCTGAGGTTGTGCGTTAGATCCTGATGAAAGATTAAAATAAAACATTATAAATAACCCCGATTAGTGTGAATTTGATACCTCATGTCTGTACCACTGCCATCATATCTAGCCTTGTATTACATATTGAAATATCAAAATGATGAGTGTCTGCATTATTTTTTGATTATCATTAGCTTCTATCCCTCTCGATCCCAACACAACTTATATTTCCATTACTCACTTTGCCAGTTCTTAGGTTCCACTCCAGATTTTTTTCATGTATGAATGTGTTTAAATCAATGAAAAAGCAACACCGATCAGTGTAGCAGCTCTTCCATGCTGCATTCACTTTTGCAATGTTGCCAGATTAACAAATAATGCTGGACCAGCTGAATCTGGATTTTGACTAGTCTAATATTCTTTAGAATCCAGCGTACACTTCTGTCTTACATTTTAAATCTTCTCCATGTAGACTTAAGACTTGTATTTGGTGATCCAAAGGACTGCAGCTATAGATATACACATTTCATTAATGTAAAAACAACACAGTCTACTTTTGCAATTAAAACAAGTCGTTTAGTGAAGGTGTTTCTTTTATAAGCTTCTTAGATGATAAGACTTACGACAGAACAACACGTTTATAGAGTGTAAAGAATATTTCTTACCTTGATATTAATGATTCTTACGTGAGCATTGTAAGTTACCGGTGAAGCGATACTGCAGTATTCCAGCAATGCTTAGTGTGATCCACAAGGAAGTATTTATCAATAATATTTAACCTTTCCGGGAGTAGAATAATTTATATGGTCAAAGCTATGGGGAGTGAGTTTTTTTGACATGGAAAATACAATAATTTTTTTTTATCAAATCATGATACAAGAATATGAAAGAAGATAAAAAATAGTAAAAAAAATATTACTCACGTTTTTAAAGTTTTATCATTAAAAAATCGATTGCGGATTTCAGGGATCGCAAACCATCGATACACCCTAAAAACACTCCACTCTTCACTATTATAGCAGTTATAAAAAATAAATAAAATACAGGTATAAAAACATAAATTTAGAGTTGTTCCACATTCTTGATTCTTCTCGCTTACGTTTTGTACTAGGTTGAATATCTGGTTCCTCCTCATCATCATCAGAAAAAGAATCATTAAACTCCATTGATATACAAAGCGACACAATAAAAAACTTCAAATACCGTTAAAATATAGTATGACACTGTAAAACTTATATAAATTGCAAGAAAAGTATGATAAAACACTGTATAAAACTGTAACTCACATTTAACTACGTAAAACACTAATAAACCTCCAAACCTTACGAGAATTTTGTAGAAACACACAATATAAAACAACTAAATCACACTAAATCACGTTTAAATACAGTATGTCACTGTAAAACTTTTATAAATTGCAAGAAAAGTATGATAAAACACTGTATAAAACTGTTATTCATATTTAACTACGTAAAACATTAATAAACCTACGAACCTTGCGAGAATTTTGTAGAAACGCAGTATAATACAACAGTAAAACACAGTATAATACAACAGTATAACAGTAAAACTTCACAATATCGCAAAAAAGTTGAAAAATCGCCAAAATCTCAAGTTTGCTATCTATGACATGTGCTCAGTTGATGGTGTGACGTCATGTAAATATCACCTGACATTTGATAAAGTAGATTTTCGGTTTTTAAATATGGATTCTGTTTTGAAATGGTAAAATAATACCCTATATTGTCCACAGAAGGCATTATAATTCATAATTGAAGCATTAACACACCAGTCTTCCACACAAATGCACTGACGCATACGTGCGTCCATACTCCTTTAAAGAAAATTCGCGCGGTCGCGCATATGCGACCATACTCCCGGAAAGGTTAAAATGCAAATGCGGTATTTGTAGAACCTAAAAATCATTTGAAACCTGTGACCTTCGGTTTTTGTAAGCAAACGCTTTCCCCACTAAGGCATACCCACCGGCAATATATATTTTATTTTATCACCACGTTAGGGCTTGCCAATATAGCTGAACTGCCTCATTTATGCAACTATTTTTCACAGTATTGCCGTCTACGATTTGGGCGGTGGAGCGTTCGATATCTCGGTCCTGGAGATCCAGAAGGGCGTGTTTGAGGTTAAGTCCACCAACGGAGACACATTCTTGGGAGGAGAGGACTTCGACAACACGCTCGTGAACTTCTTGGTAGCCGAGTTCAAGAAGGAGGTCAGTGCTGTGAACATTCACAGTTCTCATACATTGTGAAATTTTTCGCATCATTTGGATCTCTGAGGTCAACCCCTCTTTGGATGTGTATTTGTACAAACTTTGATATATGTTAATACTATCGTGAGATATTAAACTTTGAAGTAATATTACTAGGGTTAGTCGTTAATGATTTCATTACACTTTAATTATTGAAATTCACATAATATTGATAGACCATTCCTTTTTTGTTACAAAAATATAAAGCTTTTTAATAAAATATTGTACATCAAAATCCTCTAGGATTGTAGCTGGTTGCCTGATATGCCCACTAAATATTACCTTAAATCACTATAATAAAAATATTTTTCACTAAACGAGGTGATGTTTCTACTGAATAGTTCATGTGCAATGTTTTATGTTTCCTTGTTGTTGGTTTTGTTCAGGCTGGTGTCGATGTCACCAAAGATCCCATGGCCATGCAAAGCCTGAAGGAAGCCGGAGAAACCAAGATTGAACTCTCCAGCGCCATGCAGACCGGCGTCAACCTGCCCTACCTGACCATGGACGCCTCTGGACCCAAGCACATGAACCTCAAGGTAAAGAGTTCATCATCAGCCTGTGTGCTAGTGTATTAGGCCTCTCGTGCTTGAGTCTCCATCCTTCTCGATCCTCCGCCCTCCGCATCCTGGCTACTCCCGCTATTCTGACGTCTGCAGTCGATCAACGCTATTTTTGCCAGTTCTCGGACGCTACTGCAATACTTTACTTCCCCATCGACCGTCGTCTTTTCGACAGGTATTTAAAAAACCCACTAAAAAGAGATGGGCAGGAGATAGTCGAGAGGACTAGGGTAATGAACAAGAGCAGCGGTTGGTTCCAAGGCTCGCAGTTCGCATCCCGCTTCTGCCGATATTTTTTCTGAATGAATTGATGCGTATAAAGAATTTGATGTATAGTATGTGCATATTTAATTACTAAAAAGAGATTAATTGTGGTTATTCATTTATTTCAGTTCACAGTTTCAGTTGTGAATTAATATAATATCCAACATGAATTTAAACAATCTAAATATAGCATTTTATTCAACATGGATTTGTCACTTTTATTGGTTTTCAACCAACACCAAAGAACAAACCTTTTTAAATATCACGGAACAATTGAAGCGTGGCTTTCACCACTAATTATTGATTTAAAATCAAATCTATGGAATGATATATGCATTCTACTGCATGCATTTTTTATTATTATTAGTATTTGTGTATTGGCAAAATGGTAATTTTTTGTTTTGGCATTTCAGATGACTCGCTCCAAGTTGGAACAGCTGGTTGGCGACTTGATCAAGAGGACAGTCGGCCCTTGCCAGCGTGCCCTGCAGGACGCCGAGGTGCAGAGATCCGACATCGGGGAGGTGCTGCTTGTAGGCGGCATGACGAGGATGCCCAAGGTATTTATTTGTATTTAAAAATTGAGTTTCAACCTCCTTCAACCGATTTGTACCAAACAGTCCATATGATTCCCTTAATCTTTTGAGCGCGGCGACTTTTTGGTGGATTTGAGTCATGACCACTATAGATATCATAAGCAGTGAATGGGTTGAAATGCTGTTAAAAAACAGGGGGTGGCTCAACTCCGGGGGGACGTATAGAACTTAAGATTTGAATAAATCGATTAAAATAAATTAGCTTGGTCGGGTTTTGAATCGATGGCGTCTGAATGACAAAGAAACACTTTACCACTTATTACGGACGTCCGATTATGAAGAAATAAGTAGAATTAAGATTGTCAATATTTAGCTTCTAGGTTCCCGGTGATTTAAGGTGGTCTGTCGAGCCTGACTAAAGAAACATTCATGGTAAAGAATCGGCGACCACTGCGCCGTGGAAGTAGGTTAAGAATTATGAAAAATTGTAGGTCAAGTTCGAGCGCTAGACGAGCGCTCCGAAGTGTCGAAGCATGGGCGTTTGAGGGCTGCGATCCGTCGACACGCTGACCCAGGCAAAAGCCGGTCGGCGAGGCGTCAAATCGGGGTACGAACCGACCGCGCTGATTGGTCCGGGTTTCTTGCCAGGGCGCGCCCCTATACGGATTATAGTATAAATATACTTGTCGAGACCCAAATAAAGGAGAGTGGTACGATATAGACTTCTGAGTTTTACTTCTCTCCCGTCTTGGACCTCCCCTGGACTTCTCGGCGCTTCCGGCTCTCAGCGCTGGACGGATAACCTGCTTTGAGGTAGCAGACTTCGTCCCAGCGAGCAGAGCGGAACACAGCTGCCTTACGACCAGCTGTCCGGGACCTGAGCCAAGAAGACAAAGATTAACACCCACCGCCCGTAGAGCGGTTCGAACAGTCGAGGCTGACTGGTCGTCTACATTTGGTCCTTCGAACCGGATTCCTGTCTTCTGTGGTGAGCTCACTTCCTGCCCGATGCCCGTCAACCGCTTTCCGGTTTCGACTCGATTGGGAACTCGTCGTGGAGCAGAGGAGATGGACGAGCGTGCGCGCTCACCAGACTCTGAGGCGGCGAATATGGAGTCGCCTGCGCATTCTCCTGCCCAGTCATTGAGAGCCCTGCGCCGCGAGCTGTGCAACGACTTGATGGTGGAGCTGATCCAGGCTCAACTCGGCGCCGTAGGCACTGCTATGGCGCAGGTCACGGAACACCTACCTGCAGCTGACCTTTCTCGACAGCGACCCGCAGCGGCGGGCTTGAATGCTATTGAACGAAAAGAGTGTGCAATGTCCGTGGCCAGCGCGACTCGAGGTAACTCAACGTCGGGAAAGATGGATGCTGAGGCTGGTCGTCCTACTCACGAGTGGGTGAGGCAGGAGCCAACACAGCGCCAGCAGCTGAGCTACTAGACTGCTCGCGGAGAGCGCTTGGGGCATTCGGTCGCCTCGGCTCGAGAACACCAAGCGCTGTTGAGGGCGGACCCTGAGCCTCCTTGTCACGAGTGGGTGAGGCGAGAGCCGCCCGCACCAAGGATGCCGAACTACCGAACCCACGAGTGGGACGCGGACGTCTATCGAGACGAAGGCGCGGCCAGCGAGAACTCGTCATCAAGGAGAATGGCTGCCGACCCCGACCGTCATACTCACGAATGGATGAGAGAGACGCAGAAGCCTAGGGCGCTGGATGATGCCGACATAGAGTTGCTAATGGCAAGGCGGACTGGGGTCCAAGACCTACCGGCCTTCTCGGGCAGTTTCTGACTGACTGGTCGTCTACACCAGTGCTCCATAACCGGTGTGCTGCGGCACACGCCGTAAGCCGTTACAGGTGTGCAGCGATCAAATAAGGCAATATTATAAATAAATAATTTTACAACGGTCCTAAAGCTCCCAGCGCCTATCGCCTATTTATGTAGACATACAACGAGGTACTTGCTTTATTAAGTTCTAAATGAACTTAAAAAAAAGTGAAATTGATCAAATTAATATCTATTTTTGGCTTTTGGTGTGCTGCGGTATTCAAGGTGAGAACTTTGGTGTGCCGTAGAATCCAAAGAATTACTTTGGTGTGCCATAGATGAGAAAAAGTTGCGGAGCTCTGGTCTACACCACTGGCCCGGTGATCATAATTTAGAGAACATATGCCGTAGAGTTTGTGGGATGAAGAATAAAATTGACAATGTCGATGATGTTTTTAGGTTCAGCAGACTGTGCAGGAGATCTTTGGGCGGGTGGCGTCCCGCGCTGTCAACCCCGATGAGGCGGTCGCTGTGGGAGCTGCCGTCCAGGGGCGGAGTGCTGGCCGGGGGCGTCACCGACGTGCTGCTGCTGGACGTGACCCCGCTGTCCCTGGGAATCGAGACACTCGGGGGTGTCTTCACCAGGCTCATCTCCCGCAACACCACGATCCCCACCAAAAAAAGCCAAGTCTTCTCTACAGGTGCCCTTCAGTCTTTTCTACACTTCACAGTAGTCTAACCTGCAATCAAATGTAAGATTGGTTATACAGTCGATCCCGCTTAATTGGGACACCGCTTAATTGGGACAGCCGCTTATTTGGGACAAATCTCAAAGAACAGAAACCAAACCAAGAAACCAATAGTAAATTTATATGTTTAATTGGGACAACATTCCGCTTAATTGGGACAGTAAATTTTAAGCAGTAAATCAGGATATGTTGCAAGTTCCTTTTATTAACTATGAAGAATTTTCAAGAATAGATAACAATTTACCATGTTACGATGATAATGATGACTGTGAGGATTCAATTGTAGAAAGTATTAAATCAAAATATGAAAAATTAGACAAAGATGACAATGATGATGATTAGTCAGTCTAAAAAAGGTGAGTAACGGTTACTGGTGGCTTGCAATTAAATGTATAATTTTGAATGTTTTTGTCTAGCTGCTGACGGTCAAACCCAGGTTGAGATCAAGGTTCACCAGGGCGAGCGTGAGATGGCACAAGACAACAAGCAGCTGGGAGCTTTCTCGCTCATCGGCATCCCCCCCGCGCCCCGTGGTGTACCCCAGGTGGAGGTCACCTTCGACATTGACGCCAACGGCATCGCACGTGTCGGCCCGGGACAAGGGAACCGGCAAGGAGCAACAAAGTGAGTGTCGTGCCTGTTACCTGACTATTTATTACGATATTGTCATTATTCTATAGATTCGAATTGTAGTAAATACATATTGTAAAGTAAGGGTTAAGGAATGATAGTAATGTTTTTTTTTCAGTTGTTATCCAGTCTTCAGGCGGCTTGAGCAAAGATGAGATTGAGAACATGGTGAAGAATGCCGAGCAGTATGCGGCCGCCGACAAGACAAGGAGGGAGCGCGTGGAGGCCGGCAACCAGGCCGAGGCTATTGTGCACGACACGGAGGCCAAGATGGAAGAATTCAAGGCTCAGTTGCCCCAGGAAGAGGTCAGTAGCCACGCCTCAGTTAGCTCTTCATCATCAATCCACTGACACAATTGTATTAGTCTTCTTCGCAGTATTAATCCGGTGGATTGGTTTGCAGCAACATAATCTTGCAGCTCGATCTCCATTCCTCTTGGTCCTCCGCAACCCTCTTCAGTTCAGCATAAGAGCTACAACTCATGTCCTCGAGCACTTTCTACCATCAACCATCCCCTCCACAATGTCGTGAAGAAGACCATCGTGGCACATGATGTGACCGATCCATCGGGCTCGCCTCTCTGTGATGGTACATATTAGGTGCCTATCTTCCTTGATTATCCTCAAAACTTCATTGTTCGTGACGTGGTCTCTCCAGGAAATTCCGAGAATTCTTCTGTATGACTTCATTGTTCGTGACGTGGTCTCTCCAGGAAATTCCGAGAATTCTTCTGTATGACCACATCTCAAAGGCCTCTAGTCTTTTTTTATCACTTTCAGATTAGCACCGTGTCTCACAGCCGTACATCAAGATGCTCCAAACAAATGTTTTGGCAAGTTGCTTGCGGAGCCTTAAATTAATATTCTTTGACTTCTTTGGCCTTCTATTAGTATCTGTATATATTTGTTTAATGTTGCAGTGTGACAAGATGAAGGAAGAGATCGCCAAGGTGCGCGAGCTGCTCGCCAACAAGGACGCCACGGACCCCGAGGCCCTCAAGGCCGCCACCAACACTCTACAGCAGGCGTCCCTCAAGCTCTTCGAGCAAGCCTACAAGAAGGTGAGACCTAGTCACTAAACATGCCATTCCCACTGCCACTTGAGCCACAAAATAATTTATTCCATCAATTCTGTAGTAAATCTTCAATATTTATTTCAATTGCATTTCTAAACAAAAAGAATGATCACATTTCTAACTATGATGTTCAATAGAGAATGTTTTCTGAAAACAATCAAGTTTGTAGGGAGACTTTAACCCATTGGGACGGTAACGAGTCTACCTCGTAGTAACTTAGTAATTTATAAATAAAATAAAAATATATACTTTTTCTAACTATTTGTTAATTATTAAGTTTGATATTCCTTCAGAAAACAATAAAAAAACTGCAAGTAGTTTTATTTTTATCAGTACATAAACATTGCACTTTCAATTGATAAAAACATTTCAAAAAATTAGTACAAAAAAAACAAGTTGAAAGGGGTGTAGACATTGGGCTTCTTTTTCAACCCTTACATATGAAGAGTTTTTTTTATAGTTACCGATAGTAAAATAACGCACCCAGGCAAAAAACTTTCAATTAAAATGCCTTCTGAATGTGTTAATCGTATGCAAAGGATTAATAATATACTGAAACATTAAGGAGAGTTTGTCGTCAACAAGGACACTGTTGATGACAAATCTTTTCTGACTTTAGGTAGTCCTTTGAAAAGAGCTGGAATTGAGAATGTCTGCAGTGTTGAACTTGTCTAGTGATCCTTAAATTGACCGAATTATTAGTGCTACTGAGATATGTGGTATCTAAAGGCCCAGTTCAGGCAAGAACTCCAAGAATTTATTCAAAAGAATAATTTGTTGGAGTCGTCTGTTTGATGAGCATTGGGACCTTCTGTTGCTTGTCTTTCTTCTTTTCTTTTGCTTCAGTACTTAATCACTTCTTCTACTTTTCTCCAATCTACTTTTTCTTCTACTTCTTGTACATCAAAACTTTTTTTTTCTTTGATTATTTCATTATTTATGAACGCATTAAACAAACCTTTGTTATGTTTGTAAAGTCTGGCAGTGATTGGGTTAATACTGAACTTATTGTATTTTATGTCTTTCAAGATGGCCGCCGACAGAGACACCGGCTCAAGCTCTTCTTCGTCGGAGCAACCGCAAGACCAGACGCAAGGAGACGACAAGAAGAAGGAGGACAAGAACTAAGCTCCGCAGCAAGACCACAACAACGTATGTATCGGTACTCGTCTGTTACAATTTGTGAGGACCCCAGCTGGTGGAAGCACAAACTAAATGGATGTATTATTGTGGCATTGCATTGAATCTGATCCTTCAATAATAACATGATTACTACAAAATGATTATGATAATAATGTGTTTTTGGGATGATACACCTGTAAGTGGTTCCTATCTAAGTTAGTTGTGTCTTGTGCAGGCACCGACTGGCCGGCTTGTAACGGGCGAGTACTGCGATACATACCAGTTGTCGGTGCAAGAGACCAAGAACAATCATTGTGTTAAGTGGAGACCGTGGACTATAGCATTACAATCTTCGTAATATCAAGTGTACAGGGCGGCATCTGTCTCAACATCAATTACCGCAGATCACATGCCCTAGCATTTAAGCAATTGTTTTTTTTTTGTTACTCTGTGTTGATATTTGTGTGAATGTTTATTTGAATCATGAGAAAGCTGCCGTGTCGGCAATGTCAAATTGATTCTGTCTCTGCGAACACGGATGTCAGTCTGCCGCTCTTCATAAAGTCGCAGCAACAGCAGCTAGTCAAATAAAAGGGACCTTAAAGTCGAGGATGTTAATGATGATGAAATTAATTCCATGTAAAAGCCACCAAAGATGATGCGATTTATCTTCCTTTTATGTGTAAAGAACTGGTTCTTTTATTGTAATTAAAGCATGTGTATGATGGTGATGTGTAATATAAAAACAAGTATTTTTAATAAAAATCAAATTAAAAGAAAAAAACTTAACAAAAATGTATTGTTTTGAGATATCAGAGGAGAAATGTTCATAATGAATATTTTGGGGGCTTCGCTCAGATCAACTCTAGACAATAATCAAGCTCAACCTCTGGGGCAATTCATTGAAATAACATTTCAACGACTTTTGGGATCTAAATTACTTGATTTGCTTAGATTTATTCCAAACAAAGCTGCATTAACAACCCGTGCATTGCATTGGAAAGTCACATTAATTCTTAACTAACGCGCGACCCCAAGTTGAGGAATAATGGTGTATTATTAAAATGATCAATTTATTTTTTCTATGTGAATCATTTTTTATGTTATTAAATATGATTGCGATATCATGAATTTTTGTCTCCCCTGGCAGCACTGTTGCCCAAAAGGTTTACTTTTATTGTATAAATCATGTTATGTTTGATAATTTATATTAAATTAGAATAAATACATTTTATAGATATAATTATTAAATTGTTTTTTATTTTACAAACCTACCCGCATGTCCTAATAATCCATTAACTCTTAATTACTCTATATTTGTATTCGTTCGGAACTTATCATTTTAATTCTGACAACATGTCACAATATCCCACTCCCTTTCTCCATGGAATGCTTTCATTCCGTTCATTTGTGTCTCGTAAGAAAATAGCTGCTTTGAAACACGTTTTTCTTCTGCGTGGCTCTATACACAATCTCGATATTCTTGAGTATTTCAAGTTTTATGTTCCAGATAGGTAGATCTGAGCACGAACCCAGACATTGTTCTGTCTCACAGCAGGAACCTGTGGGGGTGTACCGACACTTTCAGCTCACCTCGATCCCTTCTTTATAAGCCATTCTTCATTGGTCAAGGGCATTAACTATCTTGCTTTATAATACTGTATCTGAAATAACTTACTTCTATTTTGTTGAGCTTTCTTTTCCGTGTCTGTTAATCATACTTATTTTGACGTTCCATGTATTAATTACAATGACTTATTTTTTGTCTTTTTTATGTTATCTTTTTATCTATTGCATTGCATCTAATACATTGTTATATTTACTCATTGTTTCGTCTGTTTTTATCTACTGTTTCATGTCTGTCACTATACTGTATGGTGTAACCTTATATTAGATTCATGATATATGTTTAATGTGTTAATGTCTGTCCTGTACGCCATAAATTTAAACATCTGTTCTGTTGAAATTAATTAATTAACAGACTTCCCTTCTTCCTCCCGATCAATGACTATTACTACTTTATAAAGCTCAAATTTGACCCATCCTTGAATTCCACAACCACTTCTTAGTCGTAAAATATCTTCAACCCTTGATTTTCATTTCAAAGAAGGTGGTTAAAAACGCACTTAATGTGCTCCAATCCTTTACTCTACTGAAGTCATAACCACAGCTGCCTATTAGAACTGTTAATTAACCCATTACCGCCCGCCGTACACGCTTGTGTACACCAGTTCTATGAATTGTTATATGTAATTTTTCTGTGAATATTATGAAAGTAATTGCATTTTACAAAAGTATATGAATGTATATGATATTGTGGCTTTTTGGTTTAGCCGTGTGTGGCGAATCACTTCTTTCCAATATTTCGACCGACAGGGGTCTTCTTCATGGCGGTCGAAATATTTAAAAAAATAAGTAATTCACCACACACGAGTAAACTCAAAAGCCACAATATCTAATCTGGCCGTGAAAACCTAAGAAGTTATTTATATGAATATAGTGAAGTATGAATAAAAAATTGTCAGTAATGCGTAGATAAATGTCATTGGTTTATCATCAAAATATTGATTTGAAACATGATAATTTAGGTTCGATATTTTATTTTTTTATTAATTAAAAAATTGACAACTTAAAAATATTTAGTTTTATTACACATTTATGTTTAATGTTCATATTTCGGACCTCATCAGGTCCATCCTATACAAATTGCTTAGGATGGACCTGATGAGGCCCCAAACATGTAGAATCACTTAAAAATAATTGTGAAATGAAACTAAATATTTTAAAATTAAAATGAATGTATTCAGCATGCAGTTACAGTAAGTACTGTTAACGTTGCCAAAATATGGGTAATGAAAAGTTTGGATGCGTGATACTTGACATCAGCATGATGAAGTCCTTGCTTACCATTACCAAAAACCTCGATATAAGATCTTTCCTCTCTTTATTTCGGGTCGCTTGTCGTGAATTTAGGTGCACCGTGCTGACGGTTCCGCTAACGGGTGTGCTAGTTAAGAATACCACCGCTTGTGGCGCTATCGGAAGCTGGGACCGCTCGGAGATCGTCAGTCGGTCCCCACCCTTTAGCGAGACAGGGTCAGCGTTGCGGCAAGCGGTATGTTTCCGCTTGGCCGAAAGCTTGTAATGTTTTTAAAGTAAATATAATCCAGGTGCTTCAAAAAGAAAGTGTTTGTCTGATGACCTGCTCCTCACCCTTCCCTTACGCGACGGAATAACTCCCCTCTTTGAGAGAGGAGGATGTTAATTGTTTTATCATATTTGTCGTTTCACAGTTCTGTTAGCTCAGGCTGTCTTACGTCTTGTCCTTGCATAGACTGCGGCTGTAGTACAGGTGAATGTTTGGGTGTTCATTGATCAGCTTACATATAACTTTGTCATTTTATAACAACTGTTATTATTTCATTGAAATGATTATCAAATCGATGTCAAATTTGCTAATTACATTTAAGCATTGAATGCTGACATTTATGTGCATTTTTGTGATGGACAGAAGTATGGGAGATGCACTTGCATTGTAAGTACATTACACTACATCTGTGTTGTGTGATTCCTATTGCATAAATCATGATTTGTACATATATTATCTAAAGGAAAATTATATTATTTAAAGAAAAGATAAAAAAGAAAAAAAGGAGCGAAAAGCTATTTATTGTTCAAGTCATGAAGTTCACTTCTAACCTATAAGTTTTTCTTAAATTTTATCTCTTTCTAAAATATCACATTTGTAATGATCACCATGTCCTCTCCCCTAACTGGGGTATGTGATCATAATGAACTGCCACCACATGTTAGTACATTCTGTGTATAGTTCCCGATGGCCTTCCAGGATAGCTTGAGCCCCGGGCGAAGGAACTTTGTAAATACTATTTGCACTCCTGTAGGTTCCGCCACATTTCGTTCACAGACAATTGTTTCAACGAATCATCGGTAACGATGAGGGCGCACTGGACGTCCGGTGCAGGGGACATTTGGTGCATGGGACAACTGGTGCACTGGACCGATCGTTGGAGGAATTGTGTGGGAAGGATAGGTCGTGACACCACTCCTGTATAACATTTGCGGTGACATACATGTATATTATGTTCCAGAGAAGATGAATAAAGGGGATAATTATTTAACATAAAACATTTTAATTGCAGATTTTTTTTATTTTTGTTCAGTTTTTTTCTTATATAAATAATAAAATAAATTGTTTGTTTTATTTTTATTTTGTTTAAACCCAAACCCATGCAGCGCTAGTGATGTAGTGTTGACATTATGTGTAAACATTACAAGTTTTTATATTTTTTGAACGTTTTTTTGCTACATTGTTTATTATATTTTTAAGCAAACCATATATAGACTATAATATATTTTATAGTAAAAAAATACATCGGATATTGCATAAAGTTTTTGACTGGAATCCAATATATTTAAGTAAATTGTGAACATTACAACAGTAGAAAAAATCTGTAATATGAGGCTTCAAATTCCATGTTAAGATCATGACCGATATAGACGTCACACGCAGTGAATGGGTTAATAGAAGTAGAACCTCGATTATCCAGACTAATTGGAGATGAAGGTAGTTGGGGTAAGGACAAATCTGGATAATCGAAAATACATTTTTGACAGGAAAATGTGAGTATAAGATTATTTTTAAAAGAAGTAACATTACTATAATATATATAATTATATATAGTACTTGACATAACAAGTCTTAGGTCACACTCGCGCACAGGGCTTGATGCATAAATAATCCCACATTTCTTTTTATACTCGTAGATGAAGTTGTATTTGAAGAATTAAATGTTACACGGGAAAATAACCGAAATGTAAAAATATCAACCTCACATTTTTAGAGGTGAATATGTAAAGGCAGTCTTCGCATGTTTAGTTAAGCTTTTGGTGCCTTTTTGCCTGGCGGCGGTGGCGCCAAGAAAGATAAGTCCTCTCCTTCGTAAGGATTGTCTTCGGGGTCGGGTTTCTTGGTCGCGAGGTGCGCTAGAAGGGCTTGGATCTCCTTTGGGATAGGCGGAGGTGTGGGAATGTGCGCTCCAACGGGACGGAAGCCGTTTTCGTCAGCCGTGTACTTGACTTGTATGAGCTCTCCTTCCGGTGACACGTATTGGTATTGACCTTCAGCCAACTGGGTCTCGTATCCAGGGTTATCGGCGTTCTTTATGATACCTTGCTCCTCTTGATAGATGCCGTTCGCTAGAATCAGAGAAAGCGAGCAATTTCAAATATCACATTTTCGTATTTTATATATATACTAACGTGTACCCGGCATGCGAAGCAATGCCACTCAAAAAAAGAAACCGCGAGCTTTTGGAAGCGCCTGGTCGGGAGCCTCTCGCATTTCGATACGATATGTCGGACCCAATCAGAAATGATAAGCTTAGGTTATGCCTCCCATAGCTACTCCGAGTACATTCTATATATATTTCGAGGACGGCGCGAGCCCAGCGGCTTAAAGAAAAGGCTACTGTAGTTAATGCTCTCCTGCGGCATCCGTAGTATATGTCCCAGCCAGATACACCTTATTAGGCCGACTGTAGTATTATTGAAAACTGCCTTATCTGCTCTCTCAATCTCATGCCTCACGAAATCAAACCATCGTAATCCTGATATTGTACGCGGACATCTGCTTTCGATACCATTACATACCTGCATTGGCTTTTGGTGAGATGAACATAATTAACATAATTAACAACATTATTGTAAAATGGAACTGAAGTATATTTTATTTAAGTTTCGTTAAACGCGCGCGATACGACAATAAAGATGCGTTTCTAAATGTCACGGATGAAGCACTCCATCAGAGAAAGTGAATAAAAGAGACAGTCAATGGAAAATAGTCCAATACTGACCAAGACATTTGTCCGACGTGGACGTCTGTGGCTGTCCTGAGGTCCCGGGCAGGTTATGAGCGGAGGACCATTGCCACATGCACCGCCAAGCCGTGGCCCAGCGGTTGGAATAGCTACGAGCTGGAAACCAACATTCACATCCAGAACAAGACTCCAACTGTGGGAATTCATCAAGTATTCGAAGCAATTGAAAGAATGTGAGCTACGATGAATGTTGATACGAAGATGAATACTTTCTAGTAAGATTCATAGGACATGAGAACTTGAGAAGAAGTAATGTTGGTAAAGAAGATTATGAATATAGAGACGAAACGTTGCATATTGCTGAGAAGAGTTCTGGTGTTGCGAAGTAAGAATCCATAGAAATATGAAGAAAAAAAACAAATTTCCGGAATGTAAGAACTCCAGAAGAAAGATCCTGGAACAAACGCATTGTTGAGATAAGTCAAGAAGAGGTGTGTGGATTATTGGATCATCTAACATAAATTGAACATATGATTATTAAACACTGGAGATGCGATGTTTGAACATTGACAAATCCCGACAGTGAACATCATGTCTTACCTGATTCGAATGCGTATCTGTATTCTTTAGCCTTGTCTTCGCCGACAACCTTCTGTTCCCTCGAGACTATGGGGATGAAGCTCCCAGCGTCACAGCAGCACCATAGCGTCAAAAGCGTCAAGGTAAAGGTCTAAAGAAGAGAGAAACTTATTAACTTTTAAGCTTACATATGATTATAATGGTGTGCAATTGCCCCTTGAGATGTTACGTTTGGTTGAATTGAATGAAATCTAAACTTTAACTGATACGTTTATTAATGAAAAATCAATTCCTTGACACAAAATAAATAAAAGGACAAGTATGTCATTGAGCAACGCATCCAAGGAACATTTTCAGTATTTACTTCGTTTCTTAAACGAATCCTTAATACACTGCAGAATATGCAATATTTATTGACGTTTTAAATATTATACCCCTGATAAACAATTACTTAACATGATCCATATTAAAACAAGGTAAAATCATATTATCTATTCGCTATTTCGATTCAAGAATTTAGTTGTAAAGTTAGAATGGATGAGCCTTGAGATGAAACCCGTCGGACAACTTTCCATTTTTCTTCGACGAATAAATTTTCACCATCGTTTCGAAAATTTATCGAACAACAAAAATATTTATTTTTTAACACTCGTAATATGAAGTCACACATGGCCGATGTGTTAATGCGCACAAATGTCATGTCGAAGGTCGCGCGTTCGATCCCCGACGAAGCTTTCAAATAGTATGTATTATATTGTCGAGCGACAATGGCACATCTTTATGGCGAGGCTCTCGTTAGTTCAGCAAAGATCAAGAACATTGCACACGGAACACAGCCGGTCAAGAACAGTGTACTCTATGACGCTCAGCCAGGGAAGTTGGACGCTGCATGCGTTTAACGTGTGTTGTGTTTGTGTGTGGGTGGGGATATTGCAAGTGTATATTTATCTGTTTCTTGAAGAGATCCAGATTGTAGGAAGGAGGAAACACAGACGCTGTAAGAGCATTCCAAAGCTTTCCAGTGGCATTAAGGAAGGAACTTTGGAATCTGTCAGGTCGACACACATTAACCGTGTATGTATCGGCATGCTTAAGACGATTTCGTCGGTTGTGGGTGGGTGCAGGAGGAATTAGTCCTTAAAGTTCCGAAGAGCAGCGACCGTGGTGATAACGGTAGAAAAGATTAAGTGAACCAATCTTACGCCTGTGTTCCATTGATTGCAGGTTAGACGTAAGAGTGTCATTGTTTATCAAACGAATTGCTCTTCTTTGAACTGACTCAATGAAGTTTAGAAGGTATTTGGTCATATAAATCGTCCAGGCCTCCGAAGTCACAAAGGCATTCAAATTTTGATACGCAAAGGAAATAATAAACAAATACATTAATTTTAAACAGCACCAAAGCGAATCATTAAGCAAGTATTAGTTTAAAAAATAAATGCACGTAAAAGGGCACAACTTCACAAAAAAAATCATAACATTGATAATAAAATTGATACAAATTTACTATTCATAAATACGACCATAATGGATTCATAAAATGTATGAAATTATACCAATAATGTACTAAAGAGAAGTACGAGCGGAATTAATTCATAGGTTTAAGCAATAAGACATGTTTTTAATATTTAACAATTAAAATAATCGCATACGTGTAAAGCCTAAATAAGACTTGATGGCTTTTGTATGCCAAATTATTTGAAATGGTGTATTGTGTACTCACAAGTAGCTTCATGTTGAGATGCTATCGAGACAGATCGACACTAAATAGTGATAATTTTGAAATGGGCGCTCTTCTTTAAATAACATCTCGAGAGCACAAGGCATGTTTCGACACATGAACACATACATACGGAGATAAGGTGCCGGAGCACATTGTCGCCACGAACTTGCCGGCGGGCATAGCTTAGTGGTATAAGCGTTTGCTTGCTAAACCGAAGGTCGTGGGCTCTCGATCAAAAAGATTTATATAATTTGAGAATTCTTTTTTTCATCCCAAGTAAAAAACGCGTTATCAAATCGTATGTGGAACGTATTTCGGCATGCATTTTTCGCAAATTTTTCACTTAATACGATTTTTGCGATAGATGTATGTTACGGTACGTGCTTAGTTAATTTATAATAGATTTTACTATGGACACTTAGTAAGAATGCCGCAGGAAAGCATAAGCTTCAACTGCCTTATTTTCAAGATTGCCGGCGGGTATAGCTCAGTGGTTAAAGAGTTTTCACGGCAAGGCGAAAGTCGTGGGCTCGATCTCCGACGGAGATAAAAAATAATATTTTAATCTATTTTATTTGTTGGTTTGAATTTGATTCATCATCCGTATAATGCCAGTCATAGCCTATTAATCAAATTGGTGGTAGACGAAAGTCATACCGTGAAGACCACCACCCATTCATGGTGAATGTCGGGCTGAAGTCTGTGACGTTGGCGAATCTTTACACGCTGCGCTTATCCATATGTAGATTGGTAAGCGTCATCGAATCCACAGATGAAACTTCAGAATCACTATCACCATCCACCTCACCCATGTCAGTTCCGCAACGATACAAACCCGAAAGCTAGTAATAAAGAGATCGGATTCCGGCGTTGTCGAGGCTGAGACTGTATTGACTTAAGAGAAAACATACGACACGCTGTACGCAACAGGTTGATTCGCATCTAAGTTTTGGTAGGCGTCTAATGTTGCTCAACTTCGGTGATCTAACGAGAACCGCGCTCACAATATGCTATTATACACAATACACCAAATCTTAAATCACATACATATAATTGGAACATATGGACGTCACGAACTGCCCCACAGAAATGTAAGTCGTAATTGTTCTTTCCGCATCCAGCAGCTCCACCGAGTACATCATATGTATATTTCCCGACGAGCTTCCAGCGTCCCGACGACAGCGCGAGCCCGGGGTCTGAAGAAAAGGCCGCTGTAGTTTACGATCACTTTCGCCATAACATACAGAATAACATGTTCCAGCTGGACTTCACCCGCCTCACAGCCGCATCACACCGGAGGACAATTAAGTCTCCTTGATGACGCGCTCATCCAGATATTATCAGTTAGCAACTGATAAGTCCAGTGGGAGTCCCTTCTGAACAATTGTGGCCACTGCACAGAGTGCTAAAAGAAAGAACCAGTGAAAGATATTAGAATCGCATTCATGGGTTGTAAAGAGATGGAGATGGAAGATAGATTCTCTCACCGAAAATACGAGCAAAGATTGTAAATGCGTGGAATTTTTTTTAATGGCCACAAAGTCTGCATGCCCGATAGGACCGAGGCGATTCTCTCGAACTGCATCGAAAAGGACTCCTCTTTCTAACGAGAGGAACTGGCAGTCTCAGAGATTGTGCTCTGAGGTCTGGAAGGGGGCGCCACAGAGCAGAGACATATAGAATATCGGATCATACAAGCGCATTGTACTGACATCAGCATGATGTAGGCCTTGCTGACTGTTACCTCGATATACAATCTTTCGTTTCTTATTTCTGTTCGTTTATCATACATTTATGTGTGACCATATTGTCATTTTGGACAAGGCCGCTCACGGGCGTGTTAGTTATATACATCGCTACTCCAGAGCTGGGCGAGAGCTGCAGCGCCAACGACCCCGCGGATCCAGTTGTGTCCCGCTCTTTGGTGAGCGGATTTTGTATTGTGGCTCGGCCTACTGCTGTGACTAGTTTCGGGCCACGAGCTTGTAAAGTTTATCATAAATATATGTCAATGTGCTTCTGGAAAAGTCTGTGTTATCAATCATTTTTGAAAGAGAGGAGGATGTTGGTATGTAGCATTTCATTTTAAGTACCGAATATACATAAAGTTCGCTTCAGCGTTTCCACTAAATAGGCTCTCGATGACCTGTACGCCAAGAAATCTGAAAGTTTCTCTAAAAAGTTTTTCCTCCGCTGGCGAGGTGGTGTTTAGTCCTTACAGTCCCTTGCCAAGTTAAACAAACTTCATCGATTACATCGTCGCAATCGCGTGCGTACGTCATAAATAAAAACGCAAGTATACCTAACTTCCCATCCCTCATTACCAATATGTCGACCGCCATTGCAGGGGTCTTCCTCAGGATTGATGATTTAGTAGTGATTTAGTTGTGAGCTACCCAAAAGCCACAATATTAGATCTGAAATCTGTAAATCGCGAAAACCTAAGAAGCTATATACGAGTACTATATCAGAAAGGTCACATAACGGTCTTATAGCAAATATTCCTTTTGGTGCTTCAATTAACTGAAATAATTAAGAACTCCAGCACCCCCTTAACCAACAAGTTTGTCGCACACTTTATGATCCAATGCCGGGTTTAGGGGGTGGCGCAGTGGGTCGGCTGCCCAGGGCGCCGAATACACTAAGGACCCTAAGGGCGGCCTTAGCTCTTACAG
Source organism: Glossosoma conforme (assembly GCA_022606575.1). NCBI lineage: Eukaryota > Metazoa > Arthropoda > Insecta > Trichoptera > Glossosomatidae > Glossosoma > Glossosoma conforme. The sequence continues at coordinate 187,369 of JAGTXR010000431.1, forward strand.
GGGGTATTTTCTGACGATTTTCCCTCCCACCCAAAAAAAAACATGGGGCGCCAGATTATTTATGCCCAGTGCGCCGCAAGGTCTAAAGTCTGTACTGTGCTGATCTCACATACACGAGAAGTTACTACCAAGAAGGAGCTCACCAAAGCAACCCACGACGCACTCCACCCTATGTTTGGGTATCAAAAGATACCGCACGGCTCAAATCAAGAAGTAGTTTCTGGTGATACCCTGCGGCTGAACATGTGAAGAAGCGCAACTGAGGTAAATACTTGGATCGCCCCGAAAAAGGACCTACCGCCTGGACATGACCAGAGGTGGAATACATGGAGGTCTCTTAACAGACTTCGGACCGGAGTATGCAAGACGAGGACACAAATGAAAGCCTGTCACACCTTCTGGAGTGTGCGCTGTGCCCGAATAGCTGCACCTAGGAAGACCTGATGATCTTCGGGAGTAACGCCATCGACGTCGCCCACTTCTGGGCAGACAGGATCTGACCTTGTTGCTTCCGACACGATTATATATATATCACACATACACGCTTACTTTTTTATTGAACACAACATCAAATCTTCAATATCATTTCCCCCTTCCAGTATCTGTATTATTTATTAAGCATTTTTTTTTATGAAAGCACATACAGAAAAATATTGACTGAAATTGGTGGAAAAACGTCATCGGTGGATTCTACGGCGCTTATCATTTTACAAATAGATAAAAAAGTGGGGTTTTAAAGAGGAATTCATTATGAATTGTTGTGCTTAGGAGACGACATACGTCTACAATTTATTTTAATAAATAGGCTAAGACTGTCATTTTACAATTTATGAATTTACGGCCGAGGGATCAAATTCACACCAACTGGGACAAGAACTAACGGACAACCTTTTGCACGATAAGCAAACACTTTACTTGTAATCCATCCCTTCAAATTTCTATATATTCATGAAACATATATTCTTTAAAACACATTTGTTTTTGTACCATATCTGCTGCATATGCCACCGGTAAGCTATGGAATGCTCTTCCAGCGTCTGTGTTTCCTCCTTCCTACAATCTGGATCTGTTCAAAAAACAGATAAATATACACTTGCAATCTCCACAGCCCACACACAAACATTAACACAACACACTTTTCCCGCATGCAGCGTCCAGCCTCCCTGGCTGAGCGTCATAGAGTGCACCGGTCTTGACCGGATGTGCTCTCTTGCGTGCGTTTACATAAAAAAAAATACAGCATATGGACAACACAAATGGTCGTTTCACAGTTCTGTAAGGTCAGATTGTCTAGGCCTTGTCCCAGAAGGCATGCATCCGGCGGTCCACATGGGAACATAGCTGGTTCCAGGGCGCCTCCAGGGCAAGAACTCGCGAGCTTGCATAGGCTGCGCGGCTGTAGTACCAGAGGAATATTTGGTTAAATTGATCAGCGGTTTTTTTAAGGAGATCGGATGGTCAGCCCCACGCTCTCGAGGCCTGGACAAGTTTTGTTTTGTCCTCAAGGGGTGGCTCAACACTACCGGGGGCATGTATAGAGCTTATATTTGATTATATCAATTTTAAAAATTGCGATTTGAGCCGTCTGAATGTCAATAATACGTGTTAACCACTGGACTATGCCGTCCGGCCTTCCCACATTTAACAACTTAAAAACCTATTACATGCGGCTTCCAGGCGACCTGGTTGAGCGTCATAGAGCCCCCTAGCTCGGGCGGCTTTTCCTCTTTATGTGGTGAAAAATAACGCAATTAAATATTCGACTCTCTGCCTATTTAGGTGAATTTCATAAGACGGATTGTGTCATTTCTCTTCCCCGGCGGTATTCTCGTGCATGTGTTTTAAAAAAATGTGTTATTGAGATGATACAAGGAATATTATAAAACTGGTTTTCGCTAGGTTAAGCACGTAATTAATTATGCATTAAAATTATATAAAAAATGGTAGTCTTTGGCCTCGGATTTGCCAATTTTAGCATCAATAATAACCACATTCATTAAGAATTAAATGTATGCTTCTATCATCAACTCTTCCAAGGGCATGCTTTACAATCCTATGTGTGGATAATACTAGTGTAACGTCTTACTAACTTGGTGAGAAATGTATTCATTTCAATTTTATTTATTTATTACACATAACCGAAGTTCCAAACACAGAAACAGAGCATACATAAATACACAATACATACAAAGGATAATAAAATATTAAAATAACATAAAATAAGAAGAAGAAGACACGTGTCAAAGATCATGGAGATCTATGAGAACAATACCATCGACAAAAGAGGAAAAGGATGTAAGAAAGGGATCGAGGTGTGCTGGTAGGCCATTCAGGAGCGCCATTGCCGTTGTACCAAATTGAGTGCTTGAAGCTCCACTAGCATCATCTGGGATCAAAAACAATGGATGGCTACGAGCACGGGTGTGCTTATCTGGAACATAGAAGTTAAAACATTCAAGAAACCCAGGGTTGTGAATTGAACCGCGAAGAAGAAGGAAGGAATGTTTGAGAAGAGGGAGCAGTCGAGGCAGTACCAAGTCGGTCGTCGGTACTACGTCGGTCATGAGATAAAGCTGTACCAAGACATAATTTGGAGCATAAGATTAGATTTTCGTTCGGTTTCTGAGCTCCAAAATACTCGCGGTTGGTGTGAATTTGATACCAGTGTGACTAGAGTGGACAGAGTTCGAAATGAGCATATTCGGGGTCCATTTCGGGTGGACCCCATACCTGAAAAGATAAGGGAAAACCGCATAATATGGTATGGGCATGTGACACGGAGAGATGAGGACCACATGTTAAAGAGAGCCCTCAACATACCCACGCTGAGAAGAAGACCTGGAAGACCACAGGCAACCTGGACAGCAACTGTAAACAAGGATCTGAAAACTCTGGGTGTGACCAAGAATGCAACGCAAGACAGACAGGCATGGCGAATGTACACAATGAGAGCCGATGATGGGAAATGGCTAGGATAAAGAAGAAGGTGTGAATTTGATCCCTCTCCCGTAAAATGCCACTCATAAGCCTATTAATTTCAATTTTATTTATTTCAGAAACATTACAAATTTTATTTAATGCGATCTTGAAATAAGATAATATAAACAAACAAAAAATAACTCTTTCGCATCGGTTGTCGGCATATGCCGTCATAAGATTCCCTAACCGTTGACATCGTTTGACGTGATATATCGTTTTGCTACTCTCTTAAAATAGTTTTTTATGCATCATCTGAAAGCTACAAGGATACAAGAACCAATGTGATATACGAAAATAGACCAGATAAGTACATTTATGCTTCAAATACTAGTTTTATAATTGACAGTATAATTTGTATTCAAACCGAGCCGCAATGAAAAGCTCAATAAATATAGGTATTTATGATTATTAACAACAATTATTAAACAGCCTCAAAGCTCGCTAAACAGAAGACTCCACGAAATTACTTTGATAAATAAATTCGTGGAGCTCATGTCGAAATTTAAGGCAATAGCAATCTGAATGAGCGCATCATCAAGGAGACTAAACTGTCCTCCGGTGTGTTGCGGGTGTGAGGCGGGTAAAGTCCAGTCGGAAATAGCATTTTATGTAAAATCAAACATTTTAACTAAACTTTGAATCAAAAATGTGATTCACTAACAAATCTATAGGAAAAGTGCTTTCATCAATTGATCATAGGAGTAAAATGAAAGAAATATCATGTGCACGCTTACCTCGCTTTACGGCCTAGATTCGTTCCACGAAACTTGGGCGCAAAGCGAAAAGCCGTATAAGGAATCAATTAATCTAATACAAATTCATACAAAAAAGAATCCATTTGACTCATTGTCATTCTCCGTTTGATGTTGTCCCCAATCCATACAATCAATAGCTTTGTTCATATTTTCTATAATTTTAAGCCGCAAATCGAAAACGTGCCTTAAAAAATAAAGAGCGACCGTATAGCGAGGTTTGGGCGTAATATAATATTAGCTACACACTATGTTAGGTTTGTATAGATTTGTACTAGATGACTCTAAATCTTCATTGAATTATTAAAAAATTATAATTAGCCGGCGGGTATATACCTATACTGAAGGTCGTGGGTTCGATTAAGATGAATATTAAAACAATATATAACAATATATATATCATTCATCGATATATTAGCTCTATAAATACCTCCGTGTGGTGTGAGTGATTCCTCACCCGTAAAATGTAAACTGACTCGTCCCCTGAACGTAATCGTGAATACCTGTTAACAGTGGATTGTGCGCGAATGTCTATGACGTTGGTGGATATGCGTGAATCTGTAAGATTTCAGTCAGAAATACGTTGTTCTGTGAACGCTACCCATTCATGGCGACTCTCCGTAAAAATGGTAGATGTGTGAATGCCGGGATGTAGTCTAATTAAAAGTTGGTGGGTCACCATTCCATATGTGGCGCTTAGCCATATGTTAAAAAGGTAAGAGATTTATAATCCACATTCTCCGCAATCTATCGGTATTCTTCTGCATCTGTTTACGTAAAAAAATAATAGGAAAGATAAGCGGATAAGTCTTCTTCTTCGTGTCAACGACGTCAAACTATTTCTGCCCAGTGTCCGGCAACATCGATAGCCCGTGTGTTGCCCAGCATTATATTATAGGTCTTGAGATGGGCAGCTTGCTTGGCACATGGAGCAGGATCTCAAGTGTGAGGCGGTCTGCAGGTCTCCACGGCCGCACAATAGTGACTCCCCTTTCCGAAGCTTTCCCCACCGCTCGAGGTTGTCCTTTGTTCGACAAACTTCGGTTCATAATCTGTTCAGGGATTTCCAGGTACGCCAGTCAAGGTCCTTGGCAGTTGGGAGACCTTCCTTGCGCTTAAGTAAAAATCACCACTTGGTGGATTTAAAAAATAAATATTTTGAAATTTTATAAATAATACAAGCCTTGTTTCTGTTTTTATTCGTCGCAGATGTTAGTGTTTGGCTCTAGTGCATTACTACTATGGGCCTACTAAGCAACATGTCCACCGCTTACGTCATTCGCTTACTGTGTACTAAAGAGAAAATGCCATTATGTTATCATTATTTGAATAAAATGATCGTTTTGTAACATTTCACCTTGTTTGCATTTTTCATTCCAGTTTTTGACAACCTCCAGGGCCGGACATCGGAGATTTGTTTTTTGTGGCCTAAGGCCCCCGGGCCGGTCGCCTTGTACCTGCGCTCCTTGGGAGCACTTACCAAGACATTGTTTTCAGAGTACTTTCTAGTTATACAAGTAACGGACGTTGGTGAGCAACACCAAACGTGGGTGTAAAAGTTAGTAGTTCAGACGTTAAAATTTGGACTTTTAGACTTCTTCGCCGAAGGTCGCTGCGTATACAAAAAATGCATGGAAGTTGGACTCCGTAGATATGAGGTCGACATATCCAACCGGTCCAGGCCTCTGTTGGATTACGCTAAAGAGATTTTTCCTACTTAAATCTAATATTAGGCATTGTCACAGAACGTGTTCAGCGTCCTGCAAGGGGCTGCCGCATGGGTAGTCTGGACTATCAACGAGGATCAACTTGAACAGTTTAGCCTTTAAATTGCCGTGCCCAGTCATGAATTGACTAGTCCAATAGTTTGAAATAAGCCACGGCATCTCCATTCTATCGACACCGGAAGGAAATCAGAGATTCATATTTTGGGTGAATTATATTATTTTAAGGAGATCGCATGATTAGCCCTACGCTTTGGACTTTTTGATCTTTAGAAATGTCTTAACCACAAATGACTTAATCTTCGAATCTGAACAACATTGCGATCAGTTGATTACCGTATGTCGTAAGTAGACGGGAGTATTTGCAGCAAGTGTTCGAGGACATGAGTTGTAGCTCTTATGCTGAGGTGAAGAGGACTGCAGAGGATCGAGAGGAGTGGAGATTGAGATACAAGATTTTGTTGCTGCAAACCAATCCGCTGGATTGATACTAAGAAGAAGAAAACACTCATAAAACGCCTCTGACTTTTTCTCGGTTTCATGTTTTTCAAAATATTTTCAAATATTTTCATTTTTTTTTGATATTCAAATAATTGATTTTTGGAATATTTCAAATCCATAGTTATGATGCTTTGACTATTGTGACGCGTTAAGTAGGTATGTAATATGCCATCAAAAGAGCAACTGGTTATGTCAAGTCAAAGGTAGGCGTGAAGGCCTTATGCAAGTCAGCACTGTTGACCCAACAGGTGTGGAGGCAAGCTAATTTATAACTTGCATCACTGGCTGATATAAATGGCACAAAGCACAGTTGCTTCCTAGCTTACAACACATTATTTTCTTTTTGTTGTCGCTTGATTGAAAAGATTGGCCGGAGGAGGAGGTCCGAAACTCCGATCCCTGGGGACACCGCGGATAGGTTCTTTCCCCTTCATGCTTCATGCATGTCGCGAAGCAGCTTTCTGAGATCCACAAAACTATTCACACCTGGCTGAAAATGAGAGTCTCCTGCTCTGGCAACCAAACCGTATCGGAAGATTTTATTACCCCGAAGGAAAGCCACCCAGCCGGCAAGAACCTTGACTGTGGAAGACCTGGAAATCCCCGAATACATTAAGCGGTGGGCAATGCTTCGGCAGGGAGAGTCACTGTTGTGCAACTGAGGAGACCTGCAGACCGCCTCACACCTAAGATCCTGCCACATGTGCCCAACTAGCTGCACATCCCAATATCTAATGCTGGGCAACACACGAGCTATAGATGTTGCCAGATATTGGGTGGAAACAAAGATTATTTTTCCCCAACATCATTCCATCACTCTGTCTTGAGAGTGTTTATTATCGCACGCAGGAGAGTAGAAGCGATCGTGACCAGTGCTACATGACGTACTAGCATGAGTACTATGTGCATGTAATATCCAGTGTAACATGACGTACTACCAGCCTGAGCGCATGAGTATCCATCCTCTGCGATCCTCTGCCTTCCGCATCCAGGCCACTCCCGCATTCTTCTTATGCCAGGGGGTCGGCCAATGCTTCAATTGCCAGGTCTTGGGCACCACTTCAATACTTTTCTTCCCCATCGACCGTCGTCTCTTCGACAGATATCTCCTGCCCATTGCCACTTGAGTGTGCCTATTCTTTGTGTAGGCGCACTCAGTATCACTTTTGAATTCTATGGATATCCGCGTTTCGGATTCAATCTTTAAAAGACACTCAGAAAATATGTAATTTTAATTAAAAAAATAACAAATTCAAAATATTTAGTTTTGATTCACATTTATTTTAAGTCCTTGACACTGCTAAATATTCTTCCAGGTATCAAGTTGGTAAACCCATACCCGCACACATATACAATCTGTAAAGATGTGTGTACTACTGTGTATCGGAACTAATAATTATATATAAGCCAGTTTATAATTTAACCATTTTTGAAGATGATCTCCAGGGAGGCCGAAACATGTTATCGTTTAATCCTTTACGTGCGACTTGCACTGCTCTTAAGTGCGAGGCGCGGATTTATCCCACGCCCTGAAAAAAACACGTCGCTTCTGTGCGAGATGCGGATTTATCCGATTACTATATTGAATATAATTTTGTTTCGTATAGCGAAATTCCTTCGCCAAGATTTGTTTACGGTATGTATTGAGTTGTGGGTCATTCTGCGCATGTTTCAAATTTGCCCTTTTTTTTTAAATAATAATGGATTTATTTAATTTAGTTCTGAAGGTGAATATAAATGCAGCACTGACCAATCAAAACACATTTTAAAAATCGTCCTTAAATATTCAACTTTATTTTTCATTGACTTATTTCGTGAATTTTTATGAAATCTTATTCCACACGTAAAGGGTTAATGTAATTATATAAAATAAATTGGTCTAAAATATGCCGTGTCCTCAAGTCCTTGGGCTCATGCCAACTTATTATCTTTGGTCAACACTTTATAGTAGTGGTTGTCACCATGCACACAACCCCACATTTGACAATGTATGGAACGTTTCGTAATATATGAATCTTCTTCAGCAATAACTCAACATTGACAGTATCAATCTTACTGGCACACTGTTATTAACAAATAAAATGATCCTGCCATCTTTGGCATGGTAGACGTGTGCAACTCCTCAATGTTCTCAATGGATCACGCCTGCACCGCCAAATCCATAATTATTATACTCTTCTTCTTTAGCCTCGCAATTTCCCATCATCTGGGGTCGGCTCTCCTTGTGAACATTCGCCATGTCTGTCTGTCCTCCGTGTCACATGCCCATACCATCTTAGGCGGCTATCTCCGTATTATTATTATACTATTATCGCACCTATCAACTTGCGTTGAATGCGTTTGCAGACTAACATGGCTGAGAGGTAGAGCATTTGCTTATCATGTCAAAGGTCGTGGGTTCGATCCCCGACGAAGTTCCCTCATACGACATCAACACACTTCATCATTTATTATCGGACGTACGCGTATTTAAAAAAACACAAATGGCTGGGACATATACTAAGGATGCCTGGAATTATAAATAGAATGTACTTGGAGGAGCTGCGGGATGCGGATCTGACTTGGGATGAGTCTAAGACTGGCAGCTGCAAGAGCTTTGTGGTGGCGGTTTGTGAATGCCATATGCTCCAGTTAAGGGAGAGGTATCATGATAATGATAATAACAATTTAAATAAAATCGGGGTGCTGGCAAACGACGAAGATTCATATTAAAAAATACTTAAAATATAAAAAATATATATCGTTTATAACTATCGCCTTCGTTCTAGGAGAATCTTTTAAAGAAACTTCTATGTTCCAGATAGGTACACCCGTGCTCGTAACCATCCATTGTTTTTGATCCCATTCGAGGCTTGTGGAGCTTCAAGCACTCAATTTGGTTCAACGGCAATGTCGCTCCTAAATGGCCTACCAGCACACCTCGATCCTTGTCTTACATCCTTTTCCTCTTTTGTCCGTGGTATTGTTCTCCTTGATCTCTGTGATCTTTGACACGTGTCATCTTCTGATTCTTTTGTGTAATTTTTATTTTTTTCTCTATTTTTTTTTTGTATATTTTTTTCTGAATATTTGTAAAATTGGAATTTCGATTCTGTAAATAAATAAATAAATAAATAAAGAAACATCCGGCCCTGAAAATGAGAGATTGCAGCTCTGGCATCAAGTTGCATCACAGGGTTTCATTACTCCAAATGAAGGCCTCCCAACTGGCAAGGACATTGATGGCGGACCTGGAAAACAGGTTAATAATGGAGAGTAAATATAAAAATGTAATATGAAATAGATAAGTAGATATCATAAAAAAGACGAAACAGTTATTTTTTAAATGAATATTTATTTAAAATTAATATTATGCAGTTTCACCAAGTATTGTCAGTTGATAACCTTAAAGATAGGAACGTATTTTAATTCTTGTACATAGTATTAAATTTTAGTAAAAGAAAACATTATGAGTTAGGAAATAAAATGGATAAAATAATATAAAAAATATGTTTCAAAGGTCATTAAAAAGGTATGTATTAGCAGTAAAATTATTGGATATGTTGATAGTACTTAAGTTAAATTTCAAGAAATTTAATGGGGAATCCAAAAGTAAATGGGGAAGAAATATATTAATATGATTATAATTCTTATTAAAGATATAAATATATACAATCCTAAATTAACCGGGAGGTTATTATTATTATGTATGTATTCTTAGTCATTTGAATATCAATCTGAATATTCTTAGTCAATATATTAATACATAATATTGCTGCATCCACTAGTTGGGTCCCCAGACAGAATGAGCTGAAACAAGATGTACAGAGCAGTATCAATGGCTTATAGCAGTGCTCCGCAACCGGTGTGCCGCGGCACACTGGTGTGCCGTGAGCTGGATCCAGGTGTGCCGCGGTCAAATTGAATTTTATTGACATTTTAGTATGGAATAATAATAATTATTATTATATAATTTTTCAATGTTCCTCCAGCGCCTGGTGCCAATTGTTGAAAACTGTGCAGTATACTTTGTACACACCATGACCGCACCAAACTAGTCATAAACAAAGAAAAATGACCCTTATGCGCATCGCTGGAGACTCATGCCCGTGCGCATGCGTCAAAACGCATTTGCACTAGTGACGGGCGAAGCGGCTCAGTTCACAAGTGTGGACACAGTCAGTGGGTCCCCAGCCTTAAGCGTGACAAGGTTCGCGTTGCGACCGCGCGGCATCATACCGCGTGGTCACAAAGCTTGTAATGTTTTTATCGTGAAAAATATAATCTGTGCTTCAAAAAAAACAGTCTTTGTCTGCTGCTCTGCTCCTCATCCTGCCTCACGCGTCGTAATAACGCCCTTCTTCTTTTGAGAGGAAGATGTTTGTATGAATACTTGTCAAATAAAAAACTAAAAATTATTGTAAAATTTTGTCTCAATTTAATACCTAAATATCTTAGCTTTTGGTGTGCCGCGGAATTCTAGGATGAATTTTGGTGTGCCGTAGGTGAGAAAAAGTTGCGGAGCACTGGTTTGTAGGATACAAAAGAGGGGCGGCAGCAAGTATGATTTGGTTATTTATAAGATTTAGATCAGTATCCACTTTGGCTCTACTGATCTCGAGGATTTCTAGATTTGTGAGTTTATTGCCTTTGTTTTTAGTGTACAAGATTATAAAGTTATATCCCTTTTTATTAATTTGACATAGAGAAAAATCATAAAATATCATGCGTATAAGAGTATATACAATTTCAATCATTACAAATATGATTTAATTGGCAGATACCACCGTAGGTAAGTGATAAGAGTGCGAATATATATATTTAGGAAATTTGAAGAAAACATTTTTAATTTCAATAAAAAAACTAATACCAATAAAAATCGATAAAATAAAATATAGTAATACAAATTCCACACCGGGGATGTTTGTTTACATTGAAAGCTGGATCTCCAGCATCAATACTAGGGAGTCGAAGGATGATCTAAACTAGCAGACTTTAATAGCGGACAAATGGGTTATGGATTATTACTGATCGATTCCAAATTTCTCCATAAGGATTTCTCAGAGGAAGCCACTAGTTTTTTTGATCCAATTAAATTTTAATGATGATATTATGGAATGAATCTTACGATTAAGAGAAGTAGTTTAACGAACTTTTCGTCATTGGAGGAGATATAGCATCGTAGTTTGTAAGCAGTTTGTTAAGCATTTCGCGCCTCTGGGCTGGATCGCAACTACTCGTCCGTTAGTGGCATTAGCGTGCTCCGTCAGCGTGGTATTGGCACATGCAACCCTTCGATGGCGGCTCCCTGTTCTTAAAGGCTGGCACCACGGCTCGCTGACAACTCTCAAATCTAGATGTCCTTAATTGATGATTATCCCGTAAAACTAACAATGGTTTTTGAAAAACTGTAACTGGTTATTAAGCGTGTTTCCTTAGACTATTTCTAGTTGCTAACTTGGTAGATAAAGAAAAATTAAAATGTTTTTATTAATATTTTATAAATATTTTCTTCAAATAAAAAGTTTTTCTTTTGGTTATTTTTGTGAAGATAATATATGAAGATACTTGCATTTTATTCATAACTATTTTGTGTATTTTAAGTTCACATCTAAAACATCATTAAATATTTTAATTGTTATGAAAAATGCTTCAGCATTTAATTAAAACAAATTTGGTAAATAAATGATGGTACCTATATATTGTGCCTACAGGCGACAAAGTAAAGGTAGGTATGTTGCGCCTCCTGGCGGCCGTATAGTGTGTGTATCGCCATAATAAACAAGAAGACGAGGGCAGCGGACGTCAGTTTAGTGACTGCTTAACTTTGTGTTGCTTGATGGCTGTGTTGTGTTGTCATTCGGTAAAAGCGCCAATTTATTTGTCGATTTCTTTGAAGTGTGTTTTAATTCGTTGCGATACAATCTGAATATGGGCGGGAAGGCAGAGAAAGGCACTCCCAAGTACATAGCCAACAAAATAAAGGCGAAAGGCCTCCAGAAGCTGCGCTGGTACTGCCAGATGTGTCAGAAGCAGTGCCGGGACGAGAACGGCTTCAAGTGCCACACGACGAGCGAGGCTCACCAGCGGCAGCTGATCCTGTTCGCCGACAACTCCGGCCAGTACATCGACGACTTCTCCAGGCAGTTCAGCGACGGCTTCTGCGAGCTGCTGCGGCGCCAGTACGGCACCAAGCGGGTCAGCGCCAACAAGGTCTACCAGGACTACATCGCTGACAGGGAGCACCTGCACATGAACGCCACGCAGTGGGAGACGCTCACGGACTTCGTGAAGTGGCTGGGCCGGGAGGGGCTCTGCACTGTGGACGAGACCGAGAAGGGCTGGTTCGTGGCGCACGTCGACCGGTGCCCCGCGGCCGTGGCCAACGCGCAGGCCGCCGCGCGCAAGCACAAGATGGACAAGGACGACCAGGTAAACCAATTGTTTATTACAACTTACCTAGTTTCACCCGGCTACTAGTAAACATGACTTATGCGCTCTCATTATGTCTGCTAGCAACACTGATGACATCTCCTAGATGTGAGAGGTTGTGTGGAGATTCTCGATAATTAATGATGATGTTTATTTTTGTGTTTAGGAACGAATGATGGAGTTCATAGAGAAACAAGTGGAGCGTGGGCAAGGAGGCAGCAAGGGACCCAGCTATACAGAGCTGCGGCGCGAGGACGAGGACAAGCTTGTTCTCAATCTCCTCAAGACGAGTTCACTAGGTAAGGTTGTTGTGTGTATTGAGGACTTGGAAGGGGGACCTTTTTGTTTGATTTTATCTTTCCTTCGAGGAATTCCAAAGCTTCGTCTAACTTTACTTGCATTAAAGAGATAAATTCTTTCTTCTTCTTCTTTATCCTAGCCATTTCCCATCATCTGGGGTCGGCTCTCCTTGTGCACATTCGCCATGTCTATCTGTCCTGCGTTGCATTCTCGGTCAAACCCAGGGTTTTCAGATCCTTGTTTACAGTTGCAGTCCAGGTTTCCTGTGGTCTTCCAGGTCTTCTTCTCAGCGTGGATATGTTGAGGGCTCTCTTCACCATGTGGTCTTCATCTCTCCGCGTCACATTTCCATACCATCTTAGGCGGTTTTCCCTTATCTTTTCAGGTATGAGGGGCCACCCGAAATGAACCCCGAATATGCTCATTTCAAACTCTGTCCACTCTAGTCACATCTCCCGCCCACCTCAGCATCATTATCTCTGCCACATAAATCCTATCCAAGTCACGTTTCAGCGGGGTCCAACACTCCGATCCGTAGAGCATAGCTGGCCTTACAGCAGTTTTGTACATTTTACCTTTGATCCTAACTGGAATCTTGCTGTTACAGATAAATTCTTTCAAGTTAAATATTTTAATAATGTAATCTTAATTCAATTGAGTTTATATAAATAACCAGATATTTATTAGATGCTAGACATTCTTGCAAGGTGTTATTGTATTTGGAAAGGTCAAATTCCAAATAAAGTGAGTTCAGCTAGAGCACATACATCACTTCACGTAACAGCAGCCCCAGCTCTCTGCCCTGTATGGTTGGCTGATCTTTTTTATTTCATTTTTTCCAGGTCAGCGCAAGTTGTTGCTGGCGCCCTCCTCCCTGAAAGCACTGGACAAGAGAAGGGCTGATGACGAGGACGCGGCAAGCTCCAAGAGGCCACGCATCACCAAGAAGCCCTCCGCGCTGGAGCAGATCAGGATGGAAGGAGAGAGAAAGAAGATGGTTCACTTGCAACCACCAAAACCGTAAGTCACAATCTTTGTTTAATTCATTTATTTTATGTAATATTATACTAAATGATGGGAATCATAATTGAACTTGCTATGAATGAATGGTGTCATATGTATGATTACCAATTTTGTTAGATACACTGTGATGACCATTTTTATTTGGTCAGATCTCTTCTAGTGGTAATTTTTCTTTTATTTATTGTTAAATTTCACCAAATCTTTCTGAAGGCATATAAGCTATGAAACTCACATGTGTAATTATTGGTTGTTTCCGCAGTGCCCCCATTAAGCCCAAAGCGGCCGACAGCTGGCTGCACGAAGGGATCGTCGTAAAGGTGCTGACCTGCAGCCTGGGCCCTCAGTTCCACAAGAAGAAGGCGCTGGTCACCAGCCTTGTGGGCGCTCACGGCGCAGAGGTGCAGATGATGGACTCGGGAGACAGGCTCAGGCTGGACCAGGATCACCTGGAGACCGTGATTCCGGGAGTCGGCAGAGCCGTTATGGTTCTTCAAGGAAAGCACAAGGGCTCCAGGGGAATTCTTCAGGGACTTGTGGAGGAAAAAGCCTCCTGCAGGGTGTCTTTGCAGCACTCCAAGGACTCCTTGCTACTGCCCTACGAACATATCTCCAAGATACATCAGTCTGATTGACCGATTAGCAGATCCGACCTGTTCCGTGAATCTACCTTTGTAAGTAGGAATACCAAATACCCAACATCAGGGTAAGAACCTTGTAAATGAACTCTCAGTTAGCTTTGTTATTCTTAATGTTTATTACATTTGATTTAATGTATCATATTTAATTTTAAGTATTGCTTTATTTTATTTAAAAAGATAAAAGTAAATAATATAAAGAGTTTATTGAATAAAATATAATTGTTGATACTTGAGACTGATTGAGGGAAATATTGATTTATTAGTAATATTTAAAAAATACTAATGCATTTGAATGTATTAGCATATATCATCAACCCATATGTACGCTGTATGCTTGTAGCATACAACATTGCTAACAAAGTAAGTAACAGCAGATTTTTAACTGTACAATGTTATTGAATTGCAGATCGTTTTCGGATCTTTTGACATTTGGAAACAGAGCAAAGAGACTTATCTTTATTTGTTTCTTATAAATATTCTTTACCTTAGAACTGTGAACCTAGTATTTCTCATGAGCTGTTTTGTTACAAATATATATATTCAGAGTCTTTTTATCATATAAAGAGTTTATGATTAGTTTACCAAATGTTGCCAATATCCTCCTCTTTAATTTTTGTGAACAAAAATTCGTTCAATATGGCCCGATAACGATCGCCATTGACTGTAACGGCCACTCCTTGCTCATTTTCGAAGAAAAATGGCCCAATTATGCCTCTGGACCAAAATCCGCACCTAACAGTGACTCGTTTTGGGTGCAACGTCTTTTCAATGTATGCGTGCGGGTTTTCCGTGCCCCAAATGCGACAATTTTGCTTGTTTACATACCCGCCAAGATCAAAATGGGCTTCATCTGAAAAGATGATTTTTTTGGAAGAGCCCTGCCAGAAAATATATGCAATTTATAACTTAACACAAGTTGAAACTGTTTTCCTTGCCTTTTCCACAGAAAAACAAAATGAACCATTTATATGTCTGCATACATTGTATAGTGTCTGCATCCATTCACTAATCAACAGATGTTCTAAAACGTTATAGGAGGGTTGACTTTATTGCATATTGTTCTTAAATCACAAAATATCTAATGCTTTTAATTCAAAAGCTTGTTTCTGTAAACTCTATTGACTTGCATATAAATTGTGTAAATTAATAATAGATGTACTTCCCTTACTGATATAATCCACTGTTGCTGACCATATACATTGACTTCAAAATAAAATAATGTTAAATAAAACCATTTCTTTTAAATACTTTTATTTTTTATATAAAATTAACTTACAATTATAATTATGCAGTTTCACCAAAGAATTTCAAGTTATAACCTTAATGTTATATGGCATTGTCACAAGAAGCCTAGCAATAGTTGTTATTTGTCAATATGATTATATTTATTTGATTATTACAACGACATATGGTAATCTTACACATTACAGTTTAAAAAATATGAACACTACAACATCAAATAAATTATCATCAGGATACATGTCACATACACTTCTAGTACAGTTTTTTTTTTAAATATAAATATTAAATAAATAAAACATGTCATCATTAATAAAAGCAAGGTGACGTTTGGGGGGTTGGCTACTATTCAACTAAACCAGTTCCTACTCAATATACTGCCATCTATTGTTGATTCCTGAATTATTTTCCAGAACATAATAATCATTATTTTAACACATTCGCATCGGGAAAGGTATTAATACCCGTTACGTCGATTGACGGTTAGTTACGGGAAGGGTATTTTTACCTTTTACGCACTCTGATCTTTAAAGTCGGGTAGGGTATTTATACTTGTTTTTTAACTTTTTAGTATTTGACTTTTTCTTACTTATAAGGTACGACATTATCAATTTTACAAAAGTAAACGCATATTTAAGACACAGGGTCACTACAAATTTCTTTAAATTTTTAGAATAAATAATGTTTGTTTATTTTGTAAAATCAACATATATTTTAAATTTTAATGAATAATCGCTAGTATTTTATGTATATTTTTTGTGATAATACCATTTATAAGGGTTATTATTACCATGAATATCATATTCTAAATTTTAAAAAATATTTATATCCCTAAAAAACATACCCTTAAAAGTTTTAATGTGTATTTTCAAGTTGTGGACATAATTTAAAATTATTGTAGAAGTTCTACAACTTTTCGATAATTTTGCTGGTGGTGCTATAATTGTTGAGTATCATATTGAAAAAAATATGTAGTTATGTTGGATATTTTAAAAGTTATGGCAGTTTATGTAGAAACATATTTTTTACGCGCGACATGGATTTATCGCCCGTATTAGAGTATCAGCCGAGCGCGAATGTCACCCGATGCGAATGTGTTAATAAAACGTGTTTATTATTACCGATTGTCTATCCACGACTATCCTAGTTTAGGTAGAATACCGTTTTAAAAACTAAGATAACAAATATAATAATAGAATATAAAAAAAAAACTGGTAAAGAGAGGAGCTTCTTTGGCATAGGAAGTCTTACAGTAGGAGGTTAACTCTGTACAAAACCGACCTTGTCCAAGTTTATTAACTCTTTTTCTCGAAACGAATGATATTTATCGTCCATTTAAAAGTTTAACATAATAAATAGAGAATGTGAAATTAATACATAATAGAGCACACGCCAAGATGGAGTTGTACATTAAACATGATTTACTCGAGACATGACTGTCTCTATTCTGCCACTGATGTATTTGATTTCCACACGCACACAGCCACTGCAGCGTCTGTCCAAACGAAATAATACTTTACTGGATATATGTGATATAATATGCTGGAAATATAAACTACTAGAAAGAACTACGAGAACCTCTGTCACATCTTATGCAGTGTGTTTCATCAATAATCCCCTCGGACTTATATATTTCCTCTGCTTAACTGTAATTGTGTTGAACTGCTACTTTGTAAAAAATTGTCCGGGCAACGGGAGCGTCGGGCCTTAAAAATTCTGATTAAAACACCCAATTGTGTCATGTCTTTTCAAATCTACGGGAACTTTTCCATCACCATCTTGCGGTATTCTGTTGTATGTGTTTTACGTAAACATATAAAATAAACTAATTATAATTAATTAACAACATTTCAGTAGACCATGCCGCTCAGCACAGAGAAACTGTATTTATAAAACTCGGGGATCCCTGTCATTGTGATCATATACTCCAGAGATGGAACAGTTAAAATATGAAAATACAATTAATATAATAGGCGTTTACGAGAATCATGTCATCTGACATCACTTTAAAGCAGCTTACAGAGCATGCTAAAGTCGTCCAGGCTGATGGGAGGACGCAACCCTTCATTACCCCCAATCACTCAGCAGCCCAAGCCTAGGATAACCCAATCTATGAGCGTTATTATAAATCGGTGCTACAAACATTAAATAAACTCAATCGGGACAACTATCAAGACGGCCTAAAAGTGGAAATCCTTAAAACGCTATCTTTACAAAAGTCTCTAATGAGATCGCGGTGATGGATGTCATGAAGCCTGTCGCTATATTTAAAAGGCTTTTTTACTCCTCTGAGGCAGGAGCGAGTCCTTGGCAAAACTGAACAGTGATAAAAGGCCGTACTTTTTGCCTTTTCCGGAAAAGTAGTTGCTGACCACATCGTTATCACCTGAAAAATATAAAATAAAAGTTTGTTATATCTCCTGACACGGCCCTCGAAGAGTCGGCCTAAAGGGTTGAGTGTATTGTACTGTATAGTTACCTAGGAGCGGTCGTGACTCTCCCATGGTAGGCAACACATTGTCGTTTGCTGACAGCGAGACAAACAGCGCAAACGGCACCAGCCACAGACAGAGAGTGAAGTATGACAGCACCTGTAAGACATTACTGAGAGTTAGTGACAAAAAAAAAAGCTTGTGAATAAATGTTGACCGATTGAATAATAAAAAATAAGAATATACATACTCTGAATGTATACTATAGAGAAATCTATCGTTATACGATGATAACAATGGTATAAATACATCTTCTAACGCGTGTCAGCTCAGGCAGAGAAATAGTCGAGAGGGCTAGGCAGTATATAAAGACCTGAGTAAAGGTGGTTCCAAGGCTCGCGGTTCGCATCCCGCTTCTGCCGATATTTTTCTGAATGAACTGATACATACCTTTATAACTATTAAATTAACTTTAATTAAGCTAAGTACAAACATATATGGCTTTCATATTTATATATAAACATTTATAAATATGTACAAAAAATTAAATAATACACTACAAAATTTTTTAAATATTTTATTAATAATATAATTTAGTATTAAAGTAATAAATGTATTCCACATTCCATACAATTATATTTGATAAAGTATTTTATAACAATTGATACACATATACATTGTTATGAATCATTAATGACTTATAAATATAAGTATATTGAAATATATCCTACAAACCCATCAAAAACAAAGTAATACTTATCATTACATTTCACATATGATTTATTGTTATTTGTATCTTCTTCGTAGTATCAATCCGGAATTGGTTTGCAGCAACAAAATCTTGCATCTCGATCTCCACTTCTCTCGATCCTCTGGAGTCCTCTTCAGCTCAGCATAAGAGCTACAACTCATGTCCTCGAACACTTGCTACAAAAAACTCCGTCTAGAGCGCCCTCTACAGTTTCTACCCTAAACCATCCCCTCCACAATGTCGTGAAGAAGACCATCGTGGCGCATGATGTGACCAATCGCCTCTCTGAGATGGTTCTTACTAGGTGCCTATCCTCCTTGATTATGCTGAGAACCTCATTGTTCATGACGTGGTCTCTCCAGGATCACTTTCAGATAATCACCATGTTTCACAGCCGTGAGACATGGTGCTACAGAGATAATTTGTATAACATACTCGTTATAGCTGTACAATATTGCAACTACAATGTTCGAACAAATACTTAATTACTAAAGTTTAAGTTAATCTAAATACTAGCCCAACATATTTGTGCAAACAAAAATGATAAATAGAGACGCAAAAAATAATACAAAATTAATTAATCAAAAACTAAAAATAATATTATGTTAATGAATAACTTAAGTTAATCTCCAAACAAGCTATTACTTAATGTAATATAAATTTAGTAATTCTTGGATTAAAAACTCAGTATCATTACTAGCATTGCTATTGATATTGTGGCTTTTGGGTTTAGCCGTGTCTGGCAAATTTCTTTTAACCAATATTTCGGCCGCCATTGCAGGGTTCTTCTTTGGGATTTATGATTTAGTTGTGAGTTGGTGTCAGATTATCTTTTTACAAGCGTTATTGATATATCCATGGCAACTACATACGTTAAGTTTCATTGGTCCGGTGAATCGTGGATATGTTCAAGAATACGGTAGGTATATTCTAATAATACGGTAGGTATGTTCTGAAGAAGACCCCTGCAATGGCGGTCGAAATATTGGTTAAAAGAAATTCGCCACACACGGCTAAACCCAAAAGCCACAATATCAAATCTGGCCGTGAAAACCTAAGAAGTTATTTAAGCATTGCTATTGTTTTCTACATTTTCTATTTATATATAATTCTAAATCATCTGCTTCTTGAAGATACAGTCTTTTTATTATGTTATGAGCTTATGAAATAACAGATTTGCAACTATATATTTGAATTGGAGTATTATAGTTTGTAAATATATTAGCAAAGATACCAGATCTTTATTTATTCAGTCTAATATTCCTTTACTTAAGACACCATACAACTCCAGGCATAAAACATACACCGACTCAACTATTTCATGTAATTTGAAATAATTTCATGGATCTACAAAACCCGGGAACCCGTTGAAAATAAACCGGTTTTCGGGAACCTGGGTTTGGTCTGACCGGTCAGAAAGTTTTTAGTATATCATCGCATATTTCATCATCAGCCTGTGTCCGTCGACTGTTGAACGTAGGCCTCCCGCATGAGTCTCCATCCTCTTCGATCCTCCGCCTTCCTCATCCAGGTCACTCCCGCTATTCTTCTTATATCGTCAGTCCATCATGTAGGGGGTCGGCCAATGCTTCGTTTGCCAGTTCTTGGGCGCCATTCCAATACTTTTCTTCCCCATCGACCGCCGTCTCTTCGACAGATATGTCCTGCCCATTGCCACTTGAGTGTGCCTATTCATTGGGTAGCATCCACTACTTGAGTTTTTCTGCGTATTTCCTCGTTTCGGATTCTATCTTTTAGCGACACTCCTTTCATGGATCTCTCCATAGCACGGCTGGGTGACTTTTATTTTATGGGTAAGACTTGCTGTCAGATTCCAAGACTTTCTTCGTAGTATCAATCCGGTGGATTGGTTTGCAGCAACAGAATCTTGCATCTCGATCTCCATTCCTCTCGGTCCTCCGCAACCCTTAACAGCTCACCATAAGCACTACCAATCATTTTTTTTTGCTGATAGATGGGATGTCTTTAAGACCTTTAATGTGGTATTTTCCCTTTTATTTCCACATCCTAATGCCGTTGACCATAAAGGTTCATCCGCCTTAGGAGAGCATTTACTACCTCCAGGACAATAGAGTGCCCTAACCAGCTTGACCTGACGAGGTTAGCTGGGTGTTAGCTTATTCCGGCCAACATTCGGTCCCTGTTTATATTGGCCGACTGACGTCGCTCACCCCCCACCACGAGAAGGAGATCAGGATTTTCCTTTCATCGAACCTGTGACCTTAAGGCATTTCGCAGACTCCTCCAGTACTTTTAGAGGACGACTCTGCGCCATAAATTAATACAGGCAGGATGCATTGGTTAAATGTCTTAGTTTTAAGACATTGCTGAATTTTCGCTTTAAAAATGTACTTTGGTTTTCCAATATTAATCGCATATTTACTAAAAAGAAACTATTTTAGAATAAAATCATAATCTACATTAATCTGTGCAGTCAGTATTATAGGTAGTATTCTACAACTTTATCAAAGTATGCTCAAATGTCAATAGATGACATAACGAGTCTTTTGGAATAACTTTGACACAATTTGAATTTAAGCCACGGTCGCAATGTTGCAGCCGCACTCACGCACCGGTTAATTAAAATTGGTAGAAAACAAAACTCCAATGAACACCACCAATACACATTGAATCCATTTAAAAATACAGTACACACGAGCTTTTACAAAAAAAAAATAAAGTCCTCACTGACTCTTCTCCACTCTTTTCTCATAAAAAAACCTCTTTCACTTACTGGTGATTGATATCGGACTGATTTAGTAATTACAACTTTTGGGTTGATCGTGTGGGGCGAATTTATCTTTATCTCTGATATTTGCAGTCATCTTTTGGGTTTAAGGATGTATTTTATTTCATCAACCCTGTTGATGACCCCTGATGCAACCGCTGATGAAATATCGGAGAAGGAAAGTTCGCACAGCGCGGCTCAACGAAAAAGCCATAATTCCAATAGACGACTGTCTGAAAAGACATTTGTGTGAGAAGTTGGAGCTCTTAGCAAACATGGCCACTGAGCGAGACAACATGTGTATCGTTTTACTCAAAGTGGCATTACTCTGTCCGCTTCCCTAATTGAAGCATATGACATTCAGCCACCTGTCAGTCGCTCTGAAGAAATTAAATGTCAATAACTTCTTAGGTTTCCACGGCCAGATTTGATATTGTGGCTTTTAGGTTTAGCCGTGTGTGGCGAACTTCCTTCAATCTATAACGCTTGTAAAAAGATAATCTGAATAAACCAACTCGCAACTAAATAAATCATCAATCCCGAAGAAGACCCCTGCAGTGGCGGTCGAAATATTGGTTTAAGGAAATTCGCCAAACACGGCTAAAACCAAAAGCGACAATATCAAATGAAATGTAGTTTATTTACCTCTGAGAATGGGAAGAAGACTGTCTGGAAGTAGCTGAAGGCGAGGTAATGGTTAAACACTAGGAGTCCCACGGCTGCGGCGAAAGTGGGACTTAACGGGGCCACGAAAGGGAAACTCCTTAACAAGGCCGCGTGGCACACCTGCACGCTCAGCCCCGCCAGGGTCAGGGAGCCGGGCAGGCCCTCCAGCAGCCACAGCCCGCAGTGCAGCAGGCAGGACAGCTACAAGGCAAACATGCAGGACCGTATTTCAATACTAGCAATACAACTTTACACACGCATTGCTTATTTATTTTTGCAAACGCATGCGTTTTAAGTATATGAAATTTATATATATATATATATATACATATCTTTACAATATTTGAAGCAAATGCACACCGTTAATGGATGTTTCACAGTTCTGTAAGCTAATGTACTTGAAAACTTAGAAAAAAAAAAATTCAACAAAATGAAGGAATTTCCCAACAGATTAACTCGTTTCTATCTAAGCAAGCGAAATGTAGAAAAAAAATGCTTAACTTTACTTTTGCATGAGAGAATTGCACGTACATTTGAATATAGTAAGCTTTGTACTGTTTAACCCTTTACGTGCGAGGTGCGGATATATCCGCACCGACTTGCACTACTCTTAAGTGCGAGGTGCAGATTTATCCCACGCCCTGAAAAAAACACGTCGCTTCTGTGCGAGATGCGGATTTATCCGAATACTACATTGAATATAATTTTGTTTCGTAATACGACCTACGTCATTTTACACATGTTTCAAAATTTCCTTTTTTTAAATAATAATAGATTTATTTCATTTATTTCTGAAGGTTAAAATAAATGCAGCGCTGGGCAATCAAAACACATAAAGAATCGTCCTTAAATATTCAACTTAATTTTTCATTGACTAATCGACTTATTTCGTGACTTTTTATGAAATCTTATTTTACACGTAAAAGGTTAAAGGGTAGATCTGCATTCACAAAAAATGGTGAAAAAAAATATTTGCCAATGTTGCTCATTAATGGAATTGACATGGACGTAGAACAAGAACAAAATGACCTTAACCGAGAGAAAAAAATGTATGAGCCGGGGCTAGCGTAGTATTGACTGCCAAGCTATGAGACTGTCTATTGTTAGAACATAAGCACGGGTCTGTAGGATGAACTTGGCAAAGAGTCCGTCAGATACTGTCATGATCACTACAACTCTGTACTTATCAATTGGTTGTGCCTGCACCTACACATTAACCCTATTCGACCATCCCTACACCTTTCACGAAATAAGTCAATTAGTCAATGAAAAATAAAGCTGAATATTTAAGGGCGATTTTTTATGTGTTTTGATTGGTTGTGCTGCATTTATTTTAACCTTCAGAAATAAATTAAATAAATGCATTCTTATTTTTAAAAAAAGGCAAATTTGAAACATGTGTAGAATGACCAACAACTCACTACATATTGTAAAAAAATAATTTGACGAAGGAATGTTGTAATACAAAACAAAATTATATTCAATATAGTAATCGGATAAATCCGCATCTCGCACTGAAGCGACGTGTTTATTTCAGGGCGTGGGATAAATCCGCACCTCGCACTGAAGTGACGTGTATATTTCAGGGCGTGGGATAAATCCGCACCTCGCACATAAAGGATTAATAAAACCAATTTATGATCTCGCGCTTATTTTATTAACATTTTATTAAATATCGACAACTTAAAAACATTCCATAATAATGAAATGATATTTTAGATGCAATACAGTCAACCCTCTTATAACGATTCCACAAGATCGGTTGATAAGCTCATGGGGTCTAAGTCATTTAGTGCTAAGAGGCGGATCCACCCAAAATAACATGTTATAGAAAGACCGTTATACGAAAAATCGCTGCAAAAATCTCAATTATAAATAAAAAAGCGTGCGTTAAAGGAGGGTCGACATAAATTATTCTGTAATACTGAATTGCAAATATAAAATGGCGATAAACTAACAAAAAAATATTTACGGTCTAAATATTTAAAGTATATTTGCTTTAGTAATATTGAAACATTCACTTTTATTAATATGATACAATTCGGCCCGCGGTAAGCGAATACAAACAAATAGCCATCACTAGTACACATGAGAAACACAGTGAAATCACCTGTCATATAACACCAATAATAAAACAATGTCAAATAATGGAATAAGGAATCTTCAGATAGTAATACGAAAGATTTCCTAACATTGCTCATTTCATCAGGGGAAAAATCAATTGATAACCTACTTGGAAGATTTAAGATATTCACAACAACAAATACCTTATAAATAATCATTTTTGCCTGTGGGTATAGCTCAATGGTCAAAGCGTTTTATTTGCAATCCAAAGGTTTGATCCCCAACGGAGATTAAAAAAAAGGTTTTTTAATCGGTTTCTGAGCACTAAAACACTCCTAGTGTTGTTGTTACATATTTAAAAAACTGGTGAAGCTTCTATTGATAGCGAAACCGCGGTATTCCACCAAGTTTGGCCGGTGAGTATAACTCAATAGTCAAAGCGTTTGCTTGACAATCCAAAGGTCGTGGGTTCGTAAATAGAGATTAACAATCTCTATTAAAAAATAGAAATTGTTAATCGATTTCTGAGCTCTAAAATATCCCCGGTTGGTGTGAATTTGATCCGTCACCGTAAAAATGCCAGTCATTGCCTATTAATTAAGATTGGTGGTAGACAAAAGTCGTCCCGTGAAGACCACCTATTCATAGTAAATTCCTGTAAATAATAAGGATGATGCGTGAATCTCGGGCTGTATATTGTAGTGCTGCTTAGCTGACCTAATCGTTAGTAATAACTATCTTACCGCAACCATCCAGGTGATGCACTTCTTTGCCACCACTGTGTATTCTTCTACAAGCTCAGCTAAGTAATACAGTCCAGCAGCTGGAATTTAGAAACAAGTAATTAATTTCAGAGAATATGTAAAAATAATGTTTTCAATACATGAGATACATAAAATGTTTATAATTAATTATTATTTTACAAAAATGCTTATGAATTAATTTCAATAATGAAAGATTCCCTGGATTTGATAAAACGCAAACATCTGACTGGTTTTCAAAATATTTTATGAGTAAAAATTATCAACAGGTTGTCAAAAGTGGCAAGGAAAGCATGAAAACATAAGTAAAGCATATATGATACCAAAAACCCTTATTTTAGAGCTTGATACACAACAGTAAAGTGGCACTTAATTTATTATTATAGCATATTAATTTTATTGAAAAATGAGGATTAAACATACATGTTTACGTTTATAAACAGGTGTTGTAATGCTCTGAAGGTTTTTTGAAGCCGACGACAGTATTATTAACATAATAAATAATTATGTTGTGGGCAAATCACTTCAGTCAAACATCGACCACAGTGATAGATAATCATTCAATAACTTATCAATCCGAAAACCCAAGGATGAGTAATAATAATGATAAATCATTTAACAGGTAAAGTGACATTCTTTGGACTGAATCGATCTGATACAAGCTATTTTATAGATCCCCAAATATAAACAATTCTCCCGCAATTGAAAGTAGGGCAAACTCAATCATTGTACACAGTTGAAATCTACTTGAAACATTAATTCTGCGAATAAATATTGGCATAAATGTGGAGTATAAATATTCATTTGGCTTACCGAGTGATATCGTAACGAAGGAGACTTGTATCATTAGAGCGAATATGCTCATGCCGTACAGGAACCACATGTTTAGTGTTTTTTTTATGTATTTTTAAGTATTTTGCGTATATTCCGTGTATTTCGTGGCATTCAGGCCAGCGCTGGGTCTTTGTCAAGTGTCAATTTTAGGTTAGTTCAGCTGTCAGCTGTCAACACACCATGTTGGCAAAACTGACGACACCACCAAAGCTCCAAAGTCTGTATTCAAAATAAAATCTTAACGATATCCCTACATACCTAAATATATTCAGCCGTTGCGGCCGCACAGGTTTTTGTAAAATATTTTAAATCACATATTAAAAAATAAAAAAGATTCATGAAAAGTAAAAAAGGAAAGAAACTAAGTTATATGAAAATTTAATAGGTAATTATAAAATAATATAATAATGACTTTCTTCAAGCTTTTTTCCCTTTAAACTCTTTTAATAATTTTTAAGATTAGGTAACTCTATATATATGTACTCTGTTTTATCCATGAAGTAATTTGTCAGTTAATTATAAATGTGTTGTTTTATTTTTCCATACTGTGTTTTTTCGAAAATAAGATCTACTATATCTGAAAAGTAAGACCAAGCACAGTTTAGATTTTTGAAGAAGAAATCATATATTACACCTACCCCGAAAGTAAGACTAGTTATGAGAAGATGCTGCGGCAGTCTTGAAACAGGTTCAAAATTATATTATAGTCAAAAGTCGTGGGTTTGATCCCGAAGGTTTTTTATTGTTTTAAAAATAATTTCTTTTCTTTTAATATGTTCAGCATGGTAAATGGACACAATATCTGAACTTTGAATTAAAATATTACTTTTACTTTCTTAGAAAATAGCCGTGACCAAATGGACACGCTTGCCACTTAAGGTTTGTTTGAAATTTTAACCCTAAATCATTAAAATACAATAAAACATTGTTATATTTATAATTCTTTAATTTTTCAAATATTAACAGTATGATATGACAATATAATTTTCTAAACACATAATAAATAAGTCAATACACAAATATACACAATACACAAAGCAGACATACCACTACGACCTATTGTGAGAGCCAGAGGGGCACCGACTTACAACCTGGTGCAACATTTAGCAAGACTTCTACAACAGCAGATCGGAAACACCTCATCGTTTGTGAAGGACTCTACACATTTTGTGAATACTATAAAACAGATTACACTATCTAAGACAGACCTATTGGTCAGTTTTGATGTGGTATCTTTGTTCACAAATGTGCCACTAGAGGAAACCTTAGGCCTGATTGGAGAGGTGTATCCGAAAAATGTTATGGCATTATTCCGCCGCTGCCTTACGTCATCTTATTTTTCGTTTGAGAACAAGATGTACTAGCAGATAGAGGGCGTGGCGATGGGGTCCCCACTATCTCCGGTAGTAGCATTGGCTACTACCGGGAGATAATGAACACAAGTTTCAAAATCCTCCATGTAGAAATTGTTCTACATGGAGGATTTTGAAACTCGTGCCTTATCCACTGCACCTCTACAACCTTCATGCTGGATACGATACGTGGACAATAGATTCGTGGTATGGCCGCACGGCAAAACAACATTGGATGCCTTCTTGGCTCACCTCAACAGCATTCATCCGAAAATTAAATTTACCATGGAAGTGGAGGAGAATGATACAATATCTTTCCTGAACGTTGAGATTCTCAAGAAAAAAGGAGGTCTGGGCCACAAGGTATAACGAAAGCCGGCGCACACCAATAGATACCTTCACGCGGATTTGCACCACGTTGTTATCAAGACACTGACACTTTGAAGAGAGTCAAACGTATCTGAGGACCATCTGCAGAAAAAACTGAAGGAACTTGGTCGGGCCTTAGAGTGTAATGGATACAAAAAGTCAGATATCCGAAGGGCAGCAACAAACAGAAACAAGGCACAGAGAGAAACCCATGAGATGGAGACGGGGAAACCCAAAGCCTTTCTGCCATACACGCAAGGTACAACCGAGAAAGTCACCAGGGTCTTACAACGCTTTGGAATAAAGACCATACACAAGGTGTCGTCAAAGATCCGGGACTGTCTCAGGTCTCCCGGTCAAGGACAAGTTTCCTTTAGAGAGCGATGGAATTTACAAATTACAGTGTAAAGCTTGCCCCACGGTTTACATCGGACAAACATCACGAACCATTGCGAAAAGAATAAGCGAACATGAGAGATCATGCGGACTAGGCCACCCAATGGCGTCAGCACTGGCAGAGCATCTGGCTGACAAGGGACATAAGTTTTCATTCGAACCCGAAATCGTGGCTCGAACACAAGGAAAACATGCACGCCTAGTAAGGGAAGCCATTGAAATCAAAAGACATCCCATCAACAGGGATGACGGCTTGATTCACAAAACAGCATGGCTTCCGCCTCTAGCACATACTCAAAAGCATAGACAGACAAGCAAGGACAACGACAGTCCGACATGACGTTCGTGGAGGTACTCGGGGAGGTACGTTAGGCTGACGGCTAAACTACCTCCTGACACCAACTCGCAACAAAGTCATCAATCCTGAAGAAGACCCCTGCAATGGCAGTCGAAATATCGGAGAGAAGAAATTCGCCACACACGGCTAAACCCAAAAGCCACAATATCAAGCCAATACACCTAAACCTTTTTTTGTGCGATGTTATTCGGAGTAGTTTAATAAGGGGTTCGACTGTATATTTTTGAGATCATATATTTAAAAAAAAAATGCATTTAAAAAAACCCGCATAACTTCAAAATCTCACAAAAACAAGTCGCACAAAAACAGGTTTGAGTGTATCACATTTTCCACACAGTAATAAACAAAGTAATAAAAAAGTGAAAAAATAATAAAACAAACTGAAAAATTTCTGTGAGAACTCTGACACTTGTCATAAAATTCACAGATAACCACTGCATGTGCCAAGTTTTATAAAACTAAACGCCGGCATTTATATATCATCTTCTTTAAAGAAAACCACGGGTGAATCAGTAGTGTTCATAGGTAGCAATCTGTGTCTACCACCCACTAGAGTGAACACATTTGTTCATCCTAATTTTAAGTTTTTAAATTTAATAGTCATCAGTCAAAGTACTCCCCATAAGAGTAACACAACTATCAGAATGAGAACTCTGACGGGAAGGATGGCACAAAGATAATAATACTTCAGATACAGTCTTTTGTGAAAACCTTAACAATATAATAACTGGAATTGTACTAATTTGTAAGTCTTAGACTATTAATAATAACAAGACACAACCCAGTCTTTACAAAGTACTCCCCATAAGAGTAACACAACTATCAGAATGAGAACTCTGACGGGAAGGATGGCACAAAGATAATAATACTTCAGATACAGTCTTTTGTGAAAACCTTAACAATATAATAACTGGAATTGTACTAATTTGTAAGTCTTAGACTATTAATAATAACAAGACACAACCCAGTCTTTACAAAGTACTCCCCATAAGAGTAACACAACTATCAGAATGAGAACAAAGATAACTCTGACGGGAAGGATGACTATTAATAATAACAAGACACAAAGATAATAATACTTCAGAATGAGAATACAGTCAAAGATAATAATTTCAGAAAGAAAACCTTAACAATATAATAACTGGAATTGTACTAATTTGTAAGTCTTAGACTATTAATTATAACAAGACACAACCCAGTCTTTACAAAGTACTCCCCATAAGAGTAACACAACTATCAGAATGAGAACTCTGACGGGAAGGATGGCACAAAGATAATAATACTTCAGATACAGTCTTTTGTGAAAACCTTAACAATATAATAACTGGAATTGTACTAATTTGTAAGTCTTAGACTATTAATTATAACAAGACACAACCCAGTCTTTACAAAGTACTCCCCATAAGAGTAACACAACTATCAGAATGAGAACTCTGACGGGAAGGATGGCACAAAGATAATAATACTTCAGATAGTCTTTTGTGAAAACCTTAACAATATAATAACTGGAATTGTACTAATTTGTAAGTCTTAGACTATTAATTATAACAAGACACAACCCAGTCTTTACAAAGTACTCCCCATAAGAGTAACACAACTATCAGAATGAGAACTCTGACGGGAAGGATGGCACAAAGATAATAATACTTCAGATACAGTCTTTTGTGAAAACCTAAAACAGTGGTTCCCAAACTCTTTTGACCCACGGATCCCTTTTCATTGTCAAAACTTGCCACGGACTTCTTGGGTGAAAAACTATGTAAATTCATAATAAAAATAATAAAAAGTTAGAAGAAAGAAAGAAGAAGTATTTATTGAATTCCTAATAAGTGTATTAATGTACCGATTTTTTTTTAAATCAACGTAAACAAAAGTGCAACATTGCTAAAATACTTTTTTATTTAAAAAATATTACTTTATTGAAATATGTGTGTTACTGCTTATCTACGTAACATTACAAATCAACAGGGTGGACCAATAACCTGTTAACATTTAAAATGCCATTTACAATTACACCCTTACAAAATTCAAGCGTACAGACATTGTAGCGAAATGACCATAATAGTTATAACACCATAACACTTTTTTCAGGCGGTAATGGAAAATTTTCGGTCTAGGTTGCAGGGGTGTAAAAATAAACAAGAATTACATAAATATAAAATTATTTGCAAAAAATAAAACCCTAAGTTATATACACTTGGGGCTCGTATAACACGGTTTTACACAACACGGTTTTACAAATTGTGACACATTTTTATACAACACGCTTTTTATAACAGGGTTTCAATTTTTTTTTTTTTAAAATTACATGTTTATTTGTACGTTTATTGTGCACGTGGCACATCTTACTGAGCGAGTCGAGACTTGTCAATTTTGTTTGTTTCGATACATTGCATTGCGCTCTGGCAGTCAATGGTGCAGTGCAGGGCTTATTGTTTGTATGTATGCACTTTACATATTTCATTTTATCATTACGTATATGTACATACATAATATAACGTTTGATAATTCATAAAAAAATAATTATAGATTTAATTCTATCAATTTATTATTTATTTGCAGATGAAAAATATTTGAACCCCAAAATGTCAACAGTTAGATAAAATTAAAAAAAAAAAGAAAAACTTTGTTTCTATTGAACAAAAATTGAATATCCTAGATCGTCTTAACACATTGTTGGCGGGAGACGTAGTAATATGTTTTCTTTAGTCTGGTGCTCGAATGCGGGAGACGTAGTTATATGTTTGTTACTCTCTGGTGGTTGACGTCGGGTAATGTAATAATACGTGTTGCGTAATAACAGATTTTGTTGCTAAATCATATATCTTACTTCAAACTACACATTTCACTCACAAATTTGTATTTATTATGTTTTATTACTATGCAAAATAATGACTAAAGATATACAATTTTTTGTGTGCTTGAAGAAACCTTGACGCAGTTCGTGATGGCTTGATAATTTTTTTGACCTTCAATGCGCAACAATTGTTCTCAACTTGTACGGAGAATGGGGTTCTTTCTTATTCGGTCGTTGTCACAATGTTTTCTCTGTGTTTGTTTTATCAACATTTTATCATTGCTGCACAATAAGGTAAGTTACATTTAAAATTTCACTCAATTATCGCGGATTTTTCAAAAGTTATAGATTTTAAAAAATGTTTACAAAAGCTCGTGCGCGAACCCAAATATCGCCCGCGCCAGGCGGCAATCAGCATAAAACATTGCCCGCAAACAAAGGGGAGGGGGAAGGCCGTCATACCTTGCTAAAAAAATTAATTTAAATGAAGCAACAATTAGGACAATACAAAAAATTATAACAAAATGAGATCAATAGCTTGTCGCAGGATCACCTATCAGTGCGATAAAGATTGCCCTGACATGGACTAAGACTGCTAATGACAAAAACATTCCTATGGACAGAAGCACTATACAAATGAGGGCACAAAATATTTATGATAATTTAAACAATTGTCATTGGAAGATCACAACTCAACTCACAATTTTTCTGCTAGTAGAGGATGGTTTGAACATTATAAGAGGCGATTCTCACTAGATAATATAAAAATTCGAGGAGAAATGCATCAGCTGATATAGAATCTGCTTAAAAATTTGTTCCGAAATTCGCAGATATTATAAATAATAATGGTTACACACTAGACCAGGTATTCAATGCGGACGAAACGGGATTGAATTCAAACCTTGCATAACACGGATTTGTATTACACGGTGTTTTTGTGGAACCATATAACAGTGTTATACGAGGCCCAAGTGTACTTTGAAATACAATATGCAATTTTTGATTTACATATTTTGTGTATTTTTTATTGGCATTTTAAATGTATATAACTACGTAGATAAGTAGTAACACACATATTTCAATAAAGTAATAATGTTGCACTCTTGTTTACTTTGATTTAAAAAAAAAATCGGTACATAAATACACTAATAAGTAATTCAATAAATACTTCTTCAACCGATTGTTATTATTTATTTTTTGTTTTAATGTCACAATTTACCATTCAAGATAACAAAGTTAACTTTGTATTTTTTATTATGAATTTACGTAGTTTTTCACCCAAGGGGTCCGTGGCAAGTTTTGACAATGAAAAGGGGTCCGTGGGTCAGTAGGGAGTTTGGGAACCACCGTCTTAGTCTATTAATTATAATATAATCATAACCCAGTCTTTACAAAGTACTCCCCATAAGAGTAACACAAATATAAGAATGAGAACTCTGACGGGAAGGACGGAACATAGATAACTTCAGATACTCTTTTTAGGAGGAACTGCTTTCGGAGTCAACGGCAGACTTCTTCACAACCGGATTCTTCAGTTTCGCAGCAATCTTGGCCTTAAAATTAACATCCAACATGAATGAGCCATTAGCTCCTTTGCCCTTGGTCTGGACGAGAGCACCGGATTCGACGGCTCCTTTTAGATATTTCTTGATAAAAGGCGACATTTTATCAATGTCAACTTTGTATTTGGTAGCGATGTATTTCTTGATAGCTTGTAGAGAGGAGCCACTGGGTTGATTCAGCTCCGTGATGGCGTCGGTTACCATCAAAGATGTCTTCGGATGAATCGGTTTGACAACAAGTTTCTTGGTCACATTCTTGGTCGGGTCGTCAACTAGTGGAGACGATCCTGGGAAAGAGGTCACGGAAGAATCTGAATCAGACATGTTTACTATAATGGATAATCAATCAAACTTTTAACTAGTCACTGAACTACACAGGTGAGCGTAACAAGCTGGCGGTCATAGCTCAATGGTAAAGCGTTTGCTTTGCAAGCCAAAGGTCGTGGGTTCGATCCCCGACAGACATTAAAAAAAAATGGATTTTTAATCGATTTCTGAGCTCTAAAATACCCCGGTTGGTGTGAATTTGATCCATCACCCGTAAAATGTCAGTCATAGCCTATCAATTAAAACTGGTGGTAGACGAAAGTCGTCCCGTGAAGACCACCCATTCATAGTAGATTCCTGTAATAATAAAGGATGATGCGTGAATCTCGGGCTGTAGTCTATGACGTTGGCGGATCAACACTCCACATGCAGCGTTTAGCCATATACACCATGGTAAGCGTCATAGAATTCCACAGATGAGACTTAAAAAAAATTACTATCACCATCTGTCGGTTTTCTCCTGTATGTGTTTAAAAAAAAAAAAAAAAAACAATCTTTCATGAAAACACAACTGTAAAACACAATGCAGCTCATGGTTTGCCCCACTTGTATCACTTAGTCGCAAGCATCGAGCTCCGAGCTGTTTGAAGCAGTGTCTCTCTAACCTACCATCCTAAAATAATTCTAGACGGACAAAAGCAAAACTGTTGGATAAATTTTTTTTTTTGGTTTCCAAAAGGAAAAAAAATGCGCTTTCCTATGTACCTCGGAAAAATAAATGTATAGTAATTATGTCAACATTACATAACATTGACGAAATAGATGCCACCATCAGAAAGCCTCCAGTCATACTGGACTACAACCAAACTAAAGGAAAATATTGATTCTCTTATGTTGAGAATATGTAGACTGGTTAACTCCTCTAGTGACTTGGACTTTTTCGGGTTGGACCTTCCGGCATTTCGCAGATCCCTCTACTGATGTGCGAGATGTCGGTTTTATTTACTCATGCGTATGTTTTGTCCAAATTTATTGTCTTAGCTATTAGTTATTACTACTTTCTTCAATGTATTTTCTTATTTAAACTGAATGCATTGGCCTAGGCCGTTGATAAACAAATAAATAAATTACCTTACGGCAATTCCTTAACATTTATAATAAGAAAACACCATTGATGTGGAGAAAACTTGATGGCTTAAAATTAACGACAAACTCAAGGGAAACCACCTATCGCTGCTGGAATGTTGATGATAATGTAAATATCAATAATTTCATTAATTTACTTACGTTTCCTCTTGGAGGTAGACCTTTAGCCGGCCGAAGTCCCAGTAGCGTTACATTAGTTTCTTTGTAAGCTACGAGCAGCGATGGAACCTCATCTAAAATTGATAATAAATAATAAAAACACATGGTTAGTGAAAATGAATGATAATATAGTCGTTAAAGATAAAATTGATTTTTATTTAAAATATATAACATTCTGATATTTATGAATCCCAGCGTCATCCGTTTATTTTTCTCCGATTTATTGATAAGAAAAATTTCATATATTAGATGATATTTGCTGTGAATTTGCAAGTATATCAGTTTTTGAAATACTAGCACTTCAAAGTGGTGAATAGAGTCACTTTTAATAGATTGAGATTTAAAATATTTCATAAAATCGATGTTGCTTTACTTTGGAAAACCGCACCAACAATGTGCTATTGCTGCTTGACAGTTATACATTATAGCAAAGTGTAAATAAATAAAATAGTTAAGTTACCAACAACTATTTCTTCAGTAGATAACATACCTTCGCTGCTGTCGTCGCTAAAGTAAGTGCGCTTGGGGCGCTTGAAAGGTCCCTCGAACTCGACTGGCACTTCGGTCTCCTAAAAACATTATTAATACACATTTTTTGTAAGACAGTATCAACGATTTAGAGCTTAGAATGTAAACCAGCCATAATGTAAGAATAGTTAAATTACCCGGACGTGCCAAAATAGATCCTAAACATTAAGGTTATCAACTAACAATACTTGGTGAAACTGCATAATTATAATTTTAAAATTAATTTTAAGTAAAAAATATATAAATTAAAAATATTTAGTTTTGATTCACAATTTATTTTAAATGATTACATGTTTCTTCAAAGGAAGATGGTCTCCAGGGAGTTTTAAAATCTAAAAAAATCGACCACCGCCCATCACGGAAGCCCGTATCGCCCACTAGTGGGCGATACGGGCTTCTTTTTTGACGACCCGTGAATTAACCTACAGTGGTGCCTCGCATAACGAACGCCTCGCACAGCGAACGCTGCACACAACGAACTTCCTTTTCGTTCATTTCACGATTCATACAACGAACTTCGCTTCACACAACGAACTTCGCTTCACACAACGAAGTCGCCCACTTCACACGATCACTGCCGATTTATTGCATCCTTCCGCGCAGGCAGTCGTTAGTCACTGAGCAGTACGCTTAACTTACGCACTCTTGTCGCAGCAATCGTTCATCATTACAACGAAGTCGCCCGATCTTCTACGATCACTGCCGATTAATTGCATCCTCCCGCTGCAGGCAGTCGTTAGACTCGTTAGTCACTGCGTAGTACGCTTAACTTACGCACGTATGGCAGCAATCGTTCTTCATTACGAATTAAATCGCACACGTATCACGGCAGTCGTCCTTTTAAGATAAACTCAACATTTTTTTTATATGATGGGTTCTAAAAAAGCAGGAAGGTGATTTCTCTTGAAATGAAACAGGAAATAATTAGAAGGAGTGAATGTGGGGTAAAACAGTGTGACCTCGTCAAAGAGTTTGGCCTCAACAAGACCACCATTTTCACCATTTTGACAAACAAGGATGCAATAAAATCAGCCAAAGTAGCCAAAGGAGTATCAAAACTATTTAATGAAAAACATAGATCTTCAATCCACGAGGAAATGGAGAGGCTATTAGCGATTTGGATTAAGGACAGGCAGGTGAAAGGTGACGTAACAACCCAAGATATTATCTGTCACAAGGCCAAGATAATTTATGAAGATCTAAAGAAAAACATCCCTGGAAGTAGCAGCAATCAAGATAATATAGATAATAAAGAAGATTTCAAAGCCAGCAGGGGGTGGTTTTTTAGATTTAAGAAAAGGTATGGAATCCACAGCGTTAATATGCATGGTATATTATATTATCATATTGAGGAACACAAAGAAGAGCTGACAACTGAAGAGCTCCAAACACTTCTGGCCCAACAACAGGACAATGCTCAAAGGGAAGCGTCATCTGATAACGAGGAGCAACAATCAAACAATCAACCAATTCCAACTGCTGACATCAAGAACATCCTGGTCAAATGGAAAGCAGTTCAGGAGTTTACCAATGCCCACTATCCGGATTCCGCTGAAGCAAACAGGATCAACGACCTGTACTCCGATACTCTTGTCCGTTATTTCCGGCAGATGTTGAAGAAAAGAGAGAAACAAACGACTTTGGACAGGTTTTTCACTGCACCATCGGCCAAAAAGCGGAAAATGGATGAAGATGTGCAAGATTCGATTATTTCTTAAAATTAAAAAATGTGTGTTTTTTTCATTATGTTTTTAGATGTATCTAAATAAAAATAATAACAAAAAAATTATCTTTTTTTTATGTCATCTTACCATATTTTATGCTACAGAACGAATTTTTTTTTTAACATGTATTGTTATGGGAAAACGCGTTTCACATAACGAACTTTTCGCATAACGAACTTGCTCCTGGAACGAATTAAGTTCGTTGTGTGAGGCACCACTGTATATGGGACCACTGGGTGTTTAAAGGTTAATATTTAGTTATATTTCACGTCTTTATAAAGTATATAAATAAGTAGGTGAATAATCTTAAGGTAAGCAAACGGTTTAACGACTAAGCTATACCCGCAGGCAAATACCCGATGTATTAAGGTAGTCGTACACCGAAAAAGATTTGGAGCCTCTGTTTTAGAGGTTTATTAAATGCCTCCCACACTGGAATGTCGGTTGGCATGTAAACACTCAGAGCTATAGATTAACATTTTAAACAGGTAGTCTTTTGACATACATACCATAGTCAAATTGAGTGTGGGGAGAAAAAAGATGGGAAAAAATTCAGCCGGGAGAGCATCGAAGGTAGGGACGGTAACTGTAAGTGTCAGTGTGCGACATCTATTGCTGAGATCGCTCCGCAGCTCGGGGCTCCGGCAGGTGACGGGCTCGCTGAAGTGCAGAGTCATCTTGGGTGCGGAGCTGTAACCACACAGAGACTCGTGAACCAAGGCATCATAGTGAAGGGACCAAGAGGACTGCTGAAGGTTCGCACTTACCCGAGGGGCCTATTGAGGATGACACGCACGACGTGTGCCAGCGACGCAGTGACCACGTCACGGATGGGAGCTTCATTCTCCCGGTGTTTGGTGCACACCACCGAGAGAGTCCTCGATCGCTTATTGAAGTCTGCCCAGACCACGGACACGTCAGCGTACACGCCAGCGACATCCTTCAAGATAAAGAATAATAATACGAGGCTTATATTGTTTGCATTTTTAGCGCTCACTTTAATATCCGTAATGTATATCGAATCAATATCAAATAGATTTGTCAATATTAAAAAGGAAATGTATCTGGAATATACTTGGTGGAGTTCCGTGAAGCAGAGCCGAACTTGAGAGCAGACTTGGTATGAGTACAGTCAACTCTCCTATAACATGGTGCGTTCTATGTTGTATACTTCATGTTGAGCCACATCTCATGTCGTCTGATATTATGATAATTCTGTAGGAGCGTTAACTGTATATTGTAATTAATAAAATAGGTACCCAAAAAAAAAAAACTGACCTTGAAGTTGCTTAATGTGTTATCTCCACACGTGACTCGACACTCGATCGAGCGAATCTCATCACATTT
The DNA here is from genome assembly GCA_022606575.1 of Glossosoma conforme. Classification (NCBI taxonomy): domain Eukaryota; kingdom Metazoa; phylum Arthropoda; class Insecta; order Trichoptera; family Glossosomatidae; genus Glossosoma; species Glossosoma conforme. The sequence goes on from JAGTXR010000431.1 coordinate 225,198, forward strand.
TCTGTTTAGGGCATTTAAAAAGTTCCTCGATTCCTGAAGAAACAGTTCCATTAGAAAATTAAAGTGTATTCGTAATATTTCAAAATAATAAAACATTGTGATGGCTTAATACCCAGTGAAGGTCTTCCACCCTCAGGTTTTTGAATAGATGCAGGTCGGGGCCATCAAGCCACTTGGTGGCGTGTGCTTGGCGCTCTTCTGCCGAGAACTTGCTCATGAGGAGCAGCAGTGTCTCCAGCAAGGCGAGCTGCGCCCGATAGTCGCCGACGTTCATAAGGTTTTCGATAACATTCTTCCCATACACAACAAAGATACATTGTACTAAGGGCAGACTGACAGTTTCCATCAGCAGTCACAAAACTAAAAAGACTATTACCCGTTCCCCTTAAAAGTTTTGACTTTGCATATAAATTATTCATATAAATTGATTTTTTATTAATTTAATTGTGATTTTACTTTTACTAAATGACATTTATTTAAATTCATCAATTGGGATCAATTACATTGGTTTAGAAATATACAAGTAAATAATACATGCAAAATAAATTGATCCAAGCAAATAAATGTATTCAAATGCACATATATAATAAATAATAATAATAATAATAAAAAAAGTCATACATTAATGTGTCGTATGTGTTAAAGACCTGCACCCGCAGGTCCTCACAGGACAGGTGCAGGATGCTATTGACTGTCATCAACATGTACAGCATCCTCTCCACATTACAGGCGTGATCCAGAGCCATGGACAGCATGGCGGGGACCAGTTCTACTACAATTATATTACGGAACTCTACCGACTGACATGCTTTCTGCAATTTATTAAAGTAATAATGCAATGTAAGATGAATGTTCCAAGTACAGTGAACCCTCTATCCATCGTTTCTCAAATAATCATTTTCCCGGATTCATAGCTTATTTGAATAGGTTCCTTTAACCTGTTAACCGGAGAATTTGATTTTACTTATGTTAAAAAGAAAAGACGCGGCGAGTCCGTGCAACTCGATGTAGCTTGTCACGCCCGTTAGAATGGAATTTTAATTTTTTAAGTGTCTTGACGGAATATATCATCATACCAGCTACAGTTGCTTTCTTGGAATTATGGAATATTATGTCATACCCGGTTAAGAGGTTTAAAACGATAGAGGTTTTACTGTAGTTAAGGATCAAGCAGGGCAAAAGAAATAAAAAAGGGATAATGGTAATTCGTCTGCATAGTTTAACAGGAAAACACCACCTGTTTACAAGTTCCATTACAAATAAGCAATCCACCATCGACTGGTCATCATTGTAGAGTAGCATTCAATTAATACATAATTTAAGTTAGTGGAACATCCATAAGAAGACTAAATACAATGTGCTCAATCTGTAGGTAGGTCAACAATTAGAAAAAGCGTGAGTGAAATGTATGAAATAAATGTTTTAGTAGTGACTTGTATTTCATAAGATGTTGAAATGAAGAAGACATGTGTTAGGCTTTAAACAAAAGATAAATGTCTCAGCAATCAAGGGATGTTACACATTTTACGATACCTTACAAAGATGTCCAGAAGTGGTAGTCATTTTATTAACATTCATATAAAGTCTAAGAATTTCAATACATTACAAAAAATAAGAGTAAGTATACAATATGTATTAACACAATTTTGAAGTTGTGCCCTAACCTCTAAACACAAGCGTGCGCTAATGTAAATGCAATATTTCTAAGCAATACTGAGTCAAGGCGAACCTTAGCATATAAGAGATAACTTTCTCAAAATATAGGTGTTTACTTCTACTGTTCTACTAACTATTCACTGGAAACAACTTATTTTTTGGCATTACTTCAGAAAGATAAAATTAGATATGATAGTATAATTCATTTAGCACACTACTATTTATCAGGCACATCTACAGCACATTTAACAGGCATTAAATAAACCTCTAAACCGCAACAAAAACTAACAAGAATGACAATAAAAATTTCCGTTGTATGCAATTTGATACTAACCATAAGAAAGGCTTGATTGCATTGGAAGAAGGCCCACCATGTATCGATATCATAGTGCTGAGACCTCTTGAAAGCTTCTACAAACGAATAACTCTTGGCCTGCACGCGATCCATGATGGAGCTGGATTGATGTTATAGGAGACCGAAAGTGACCGTTATAAGAGTCGAATGTCGAGAGACGCCATTCAATTAACTTTTTAAATATGGGTAACAGGTATCAACATTTAGGTTACCAACTGACAATATTTGTTGAAACTGCATAATTATAATTGAAAAATTATTTTAATTAAATAATATACAAATTAAAATCATTTAGTTTTTATTCGCAATTTATTTAAGCGATTACATGTATCGGCCTTCCTGAAGACCATCTTAAATAATGAAAAATTATTTAGGTATATATTATTCTATTTATCAATCAAGCTGGGAAAAAAAACATAACTACCAGGGGCAGGCCGTCGTCTACACCGAAGAATTACAAAGATTTTTTTTTATTTGAACACATAAATTTATTATTATGTAATATCTTAAAACATTAAAATAACAAATACTCAGTAATTTTATAGTCTTCTTAGAATTCAAAACAAAAAATATTTTTATATAATGACATTAGAAAAACCACATAACCATTAATTTTATAATATCTTTTTTCAATTATTTTACCCGCACACACATACAACCCGTAAATATGTGTGTAGTAACTAATTAATTGTTCATACCTATATAAGCCACTGCCAATTTTTAATTTTTCACCATTGAAGATGGTCTTCAGGAAGGCTGAAACATGTAATCGTTTAAAATAAATTGTGAATCAAAACTAAATATTTTTAATTTATTAATTTTTTAATTTAAGTTAATTTTAAAATTATAACTGACAACATCAAATAAAAAGGTAAAGATTTAGATATTCGATACCGAAATAAAATATTGATTGTAATTTTTAATTTATTTAACTTTTCTAAAATAAAACTGTGCAAAATATTTTATAAAATATTACTTACCTATTTATAACCGTACACCACTCAACGAATTTTATTCAATTTCTGTACCAAGAAAACTGCAATAGACCCTACATCTTTGAATGATTGGACTGTTCAGAATCTAAGCTCCAGCAACATCCTTGGAGTATCAATTTCAGGTATAATTAAATATTTCGTGACCATTGATCCTCAGTCAGTCGCAATATTTTGGCTCCTTCGGCCGGTCACATTTAGCATAACAGTTATAAAAATATACATTGCCATAATTTTCTCATTACTTACAAATGGAGGGAGGTTTTTTCGACCTAGCCTTAGTCAAATTGTATTTGCAAAAAATAACTTTGAAAAAAATATTTTTATTTGTTCAAAGTAGTGAAATTCAAACTAAAGCTGAAATTAAATAATAATTGAATCACACAAAATCGACAAACGAATCGTATACTTCCGTCGGATAACGGTTAATGTATGTCAACAAAGAACTGGTGGTTTCTAAAATTCCTGGTAAGCTCTGAAATTCTTTTCGGTAGCTGTGTTTCTTTTTTCATACGATCTGGATATTTTCAAGATACAGATAAATATTAATTTGTAATCTCTCCAACCCACTCTAATATAAAATATACCCACTACAATATACAAATTTGCAATAAGGTGACCGCTTGCCCTGCCGGTAGTAGAGCATTCTGATAACTCTATTGGCAGCAACTTTTGCATTTCTTCCTTTCCACCGCTGACTAATGCCGATGGCTCACTGGCTCTAGCCTCCAAAGAGAAGGCCGAACTTCTTGGTTCGCTGTTTGCTTCCAATTCCAAGCTCGACGATGGTAGGGCCAACCCCCCATCCATTCCTCACTGTGGCAAGCAGATGAGGGCTGGTAAATTTTGCCTCAAAGCCGTACGTCGAGAACTCTCCAATTAGCGACCAACAAAGCCAGTGGCCCAGATGGCATACCAGCGGTGGTATTAAAAACTTGCGCTCCTAAACTTAGTCCTGTGCTCACCAAACTTTTCAGATTGTCCTTTAAATGTGGTATTGTTCTACATAGATGGGAAAAAGTTCTTGTTCACCCAGTTCCAAAAAAGGAGACTGAAGTGACCCAACGAAATATCGCCCAATAGTTATCACATCACTAGTTTCCAAAGTGATGGAACGATTAATTGACAGCCAACTTCTAAACTACTTAGAGAACAATGATCTTCTGTGCGATCGGCATTACGGCTTCCGCCGTAGTCGATCGTGCGGCGATCTCTTGGCATATGTCACACATGTTTGGGAGAAATCCGTCGAATGCTTTGGAGAGACGCAAGCTGCTGCTCTGGATATCTCCAAGGCGTTCGATAGAGTCTGGCATCGCGGTCTAGTGAATAAATTACCGTCTTATGGACTAACTCCTTCCCTGTGCTCCTGGATTGAAAACTTCTTGAGTGATCGAAGCATTATCACTGTCGTAGATGGCTTTTCTTCTTTCTGCCATAAAATTAACTCAGGATTCCACAGGGCTCTGTGCTGTCGCCCACTCTATTCCTTCTGCATGTGAATGATTTGCTTCAATGCGCAAACATTCACTACTATTCCGACGACAGCACTGTCCATGAGAGTATAATCTTCCATAAACCTCCGAAACATTCGGAACTATCTGCTGCTAGAGAATCTCTGGTGGAGAAGATGAACATGTCTCTTGAAAGGGTTTCACGATGGGGTCACCTCAACCTCGTCATTTTCAACATTTCCAAAACCCAATCATGTACTTTCTCCACCGAGAAGACTGTATCTTTCAACGGTTGTTCTCTTCCGAAAGCAAGCTCCATCAACATGCTTGGATTATCAATCTCGAATAATGTCTAATATTACGAGTCAATTAAGTGTAAAGCCAGTCTCGCTTCCAAATAACTAGGTGTATTATATAGTTCACGACAGTATTTCAACGATAAACAACTTCTTCTTCTGTATAAAGGACAAATCCGACCCATCCTTGAATACGGCAGTCACATTTGGATTGGACTGATTGGAGTCCCAAATACCTTCTAAACTTAATTGACTCAGTTCAAAGAAGAGCAATTCGTTTGATAAAAAATGACACTTTTACGTCTAATCTACAATCAATCGAACACAGGCGTAAGATTGGTTCTCTTGGTCTTTTCTACTGTTATTACCACGGTCGCTGCTCTTCGGAACTTAAAGAACTATTCCTCCTGCACCCACTCACAGCTGACAAACTCGTCTTGCACTTGCCGAACATCCATAGACGGTTAATATATGTCGACGTTTCCAAAGTTCCTTCCTCAATGCCACCGGTAAGCTATGGAATGCTCTTCCAGGATCTGTGTTTCCTCCTTTCTACAATCTGGATAAACTTGCAAATTTCCCCAACCCACACACAAACACGAACACAACACACGTTTCCTGCATGCAGCGTCACAGAGTGCACTGGTCTTGACTAGGTGTGCTCTCCTGCATGCGTTTACATAAAAAAAAACACATCGCACGTTTTCAGTATCGAGCATCATAGAGTAAGTTGGTTTTGACAGGTTGTACTCTCTAGTATAAATTAAAAAATGTGGATATACCGAAAATAAAACACTTTACTACTAGCAACATTTTCGAACCGTGTGAAGCTGCAGCCATTGCATTCCCGACACACGCATTTGTGTAGAAGCGCGGTGTCGACAAACATCACAGCATACAATTACTCTCTATCCAGCTCGTCTGTGTCTCAGCCCGCAGGGGACCGATGAACGGAACTATGGACGTGGTAAGGAACGCTATAACGTCATTCGTTGTGACCCTAAGTGCCTTCGTAAAGTGACAGCTAGACCATCAATCAATGAGATTTGAAATAATTACATATATTATACATAAAATTCTTTAAACGAGTAAATACCTGGGCAAAATGGTTGGTTCCAAAGGTCCGCGGTTCGTATCCCGCTCCTGCCGATATTTTTTCTGAATGAATTGACTCGCTTAAAGAATTTTATGTAAAGTATATGTATATTTAATTATTAATAATATTGTAATATAGTCAATGATTTATAAAAGGAGATTAGAATATTGAAATAATAAAATAATATTCTAATAAATATTTCATAATCCATATAATGAGATTTGTGATCTCAATGCATTCCAAACGCTTGATATTATTAGAGCATATCTACTTCTGCTAAAGCCTCAGTTTCCTATGTTCCTCATCGGATTTTTAAGTTTACCATTAACGCCTCCTTTCACATTTTATGGCTAAAAGAATGCTAACTGATGAGCTCAATTTTGATAAATCTTGTTTTTTTTTTTTAATTCTAAATGTTTGACTGTAAGTTGGGTTAGATACAATCAAATCAGTATGGGCACTATTGTATTTTTTTCACACATAACTTTATTTCATCTGTAGTTCTGTCATAAGCGGTAGGGAATGAGTGTCATTTTTTTTTCTTTTGGAATAGTTTATCCGGCAATTGAATGATGGTTAGAGAACCACTATCTATCGTATCTATTGCAGTTTCAATTGAGTTATTTATGTATTGATGTATAAGCTTAAATATATAGTTTTAAATATTAACCTTTAGATGCCTACTGCGGTTTTGCGTTAACAAATAAAAAACTTAGAAAAAAAAAAACCCTCTGAATGGGTTAAATAGATGCGCCGAAGAAACTTTTTGTGAATTGAGTGTAAGAATGTAATTTGTTGTTTGCAGATGGCGGCCGTAGGCGAGGTGGCCGCGGTCTCCGCCCCACCAGCAGTGGACGTGCCAATAGTCTTACAAGGTGAGAAACTACGGTCACTCACAATCCACGAACACCGACAATCAATTATACTTATATTTCAACAATTTTTTCAAAATAAAAAATAAAATTGCCCTAGAAGGTCTTCCAATTTATTTATTTGTTACAAGATTGTAAAGTTGGCGCTGTCTGTATTTAAAGCTACTTTAAACCCACTTCCCATTGTTTGATTGACTTTAAATTTAGCAAACTTTACTTAAAATTAAATTACAACACCATCGTGTGAAATTTTACTGGATGATAGGCATGCTTAATAATGATAATCATCATTCCATATCCTCTTTCTAACGAGTCAAGTCATATTTCATAATAAATTAATTAAAATTCCTTTTATAAGTTCTTGTGGATGTGTTATTTTTAGTATGTTGCTTCAAGAGCTATCTAAATCTGGCAAATAACATACACAAGTCAATAGACTATATAAACAATATATAGCACCGTGTATACATATTGGTTCATCTGTTTTTAAGACTGAATAATAATACAGGTCTTCCCCATCTGCTTGATTGTTGTTGCAGCGATGGAGCTATCCAGCTTGCGCTCCGGGACCATGGGATAGAATCCCGGCAATGTCAGATAAAACTTCGACACTGCCGGCTCGAATCCCGGCAATGTCATAATGAATCTTGATATTGTTAGTTTTTGGGAATGTCGGATTCAGTTCCTTTTTAACAACGCTACTGGCATTTAAAAAAAACTTATCATTACATACAGAGCGGTGATGAGTAGAGATCTTTTCTGAGGATTGTATGATATTTGACCCGCCTGAGTATGTCCTTAGTCTACAGCCCGGTATTTCAGCTTTACAACCTCACTGGCATGCTGCATTGGCGAATCAACAGTCCACTTACAGTGCTTTAACTATCCTCGACAATGCTAGGTGTCATAGGATCCACAGATGTGATTCCAGTCACTGTTTGTCGATATTCTCCTGGCATCCTAACCTCTCCGCTAAATCCTAAGTCTTCTTGCAAATCTCTTCCCAGTCCTTTCCAAGGATGTGAGTAAAATTAAAACTACATAATCAGGTTACCTTATTAGGACGATAGAACTTTGTCAGCTCATAGCGGCCATGACTGAAAATACAAATTTGATGGCTGTTTCCTTCTAATGTTATATTGTTCGAACAGTAACACCTAAATATGTATATAATATAAATTTATATTTTTTCCTTTATAGTCACAAGTAACATTGAACAAACATAATTTTGATTGATGCTTTCAGCCGCTTGTAGGTGTTATTAAAGTGGCGGTTCCCAGGATGGCTGAACGTCAGCTGGTGCACGTGAACGCTGCATCTACCATACCGACTCCGACATTGAAATGCTATGATTTCTTTTAACATTTTTCTTTTGATTTTGTTTCCAAGTAAACTTTTTCATTGACGACTTCCTACACTCTGTTCCATTGTTCACTGCAACTTCTTTTACAATACACGATCCATCCGCAATAAACCTTTTATACCATGGGTCTGATTATATACTACTAGAGAATGCTAAGCAAAGCTGCCTTTGCCACAATGTTCACTTATTATGATTGATATGAGGTTCTGTAGTCCACTGTTATAGAATATATCAAGAGACATTGGTTTGACCAAAATGCGGCTTTGTTTTGAAGCTCTTCTGCAGCAGCCACCTCTTTGTTGGAGTATACCATCACCAAATTGTATATATCTCAAGCAGGTCTATAACATCAGCTGATTACCCGTGTGTTGATTGAAAACCTCCTTAGCATTACATACAAAACAAATATTATTTAAAATGCCTTGTTTCGTCTTCAGCGTGAAGCCATCAATTGATATTAAAACTCATAAGTCAAACCTTTTCCCCTCGAGCTAGTAAATAAGTCCAATACTACTCATTGTTTTCTTTCTATGAGTATTGCTAGGGAAGGTCAGACATTTTTGGTACAATATTGACGTGTTATAATCATGTAAGCATGTACAAATAATATAATCCATTCAAGTATGTAAGTGTACACTTTTTCTCCTAATAGGTTTTCCTTGCATCCTACTCTTGCACATCTAATTGTGTGTGAGAGAGGGAGATATATATTTGTACTTGACTGCTTGTACTTAGCGGTTGATTAGTTAGTAATAAGTAACTTTAAACCCAACAAATGCGGATTTCATTTTATATTTTCATTAAATATCAATATAAAATAATGAATTAATATTTTTCAAATAGATGTATTGTCAATTGACTAAATCTATTATTTTTGCATTTAATTAATTCGCAAATCAGCTCCGACTTTAGAGGATTTTTACCATTGATTTACTTCCGTCGTTAATGTGTTAACTTGATAATGTCTTCTATAACATATAATTACGTAAATGAACCATTCATTAATCACTACAATTCTACTAACAATCACAAAAAAGAAATGCTTGTATTCTGCGGAAAGCTACAATATTACCCTTTAGATATAATAGGACCATATAAATACATTGAATGCTTTCTGTTTTATCTTTTTGTTTCAGAGATTTTATAAAGATAACAATGTTTTTACAATCCCATTACCCTCGGCCTCCATGAAACCTCTCGTATGACAAATAATGTAATTATTATTTCGTCGACTATCGTCCACAAATGATAGTATTTTGTTCAAGGAAATAGATGATACCATATTTATGGATTACTCTGCTATGGCAAGCATTTCTTACAAGCCAAATGTAATTATATAATAACAACACGTCTTGTGCAGGTCGTTATTTATTGTTGTGTGTGAATAATTCAGAACCTATACATTTTCTTATTGATTAGATTGCATTTACTCTTAATGGGATCAAACCTGCGGAAGCTCACTCAGCAGTTGGGAGTGTTGACCTCTCGTAGGTAAGTCATATAGGATGTTTCATTACAGCGCAAATGGTTCTTTGTTTGAAATATTTTTTATTATGCCATACAATGTATTTTGTTCTTCTTTCTGTTGCCAACGGTTCTAGAATGAGCATCAGAGAACCGGCAGACGGGCGCAGATTCAATAACTTTCAGTGGAGATGCCGAATGCTGCACTTTCACTGCTGAGCCGTGCGAGGCGATCAACACGTTTATCATATTCTACATTGTTTTATTTTCGTCCGTGGAGGACATTTAGATGTGTCTTAGGATTATGTTTAATCTTCTGCGAGTATTTATTTCTATTGTTATATTTCAATGCCTTTATATCCCCAGAAAAAAATTTATAACAATAGAAAATTATAAAAACAAATAACCACATCTCATGTTGTAATTGATATATTTTTTCATTAACTTCAAATCTTATATAATACACAAGAAAATGTTAAAATAGGCCAGTAACTGCCAGTTAGCCACTAGTTACTGTCATCAATCAACCACTACCAACTGTCTCAGTGACCGATTAATGCCAGTAACCTGTTATTGACAGTATTCAGTTACTAGAGGATCTATAGTCAAAGAATGTTATCTTCAAAAAGATAATTACTTTTCAATAATTACTTTTATTTGCTTACAAAATTTTTGTAAATCTTTTTATTGTAACGTTCAGATTTAACTGAATATTTATTACTGAGTATCAAGTCTATTTGATTCCAGAACTGGACTTTTCGAAAACTATGTGCAACTGCTGATTGCTAACTGGAAAATATATTTCAATCAAAATGAATCTTCTAAAGGTTAATTGTAGTAACTATTATAATATTTGTTTTGTAGGTGGGAAACTCATATTTTAAAGGGACTCATATTGACATCCCACGTATCAGCCTTTATAAAAATGGTTGCTAATTTTAGATTCCAGCCATGTACACCATTAATATGTCAAGCCAGTCTGACATTTTGTGAATGGACTCTTCATAAACTTCGGGTGGGGACATTGCTTGGATAATTTTCTAGAATCCAAAGATTGATGTAATACTCTTGGCTTTAGAAAATTCTTCTGAGTTAGATGCACTACAGCGATCCTTATGAGATCCAAGCACATCCGTACAGCTCAGTCTATACTTGGTCTCACAATATATGATGTGAAGACTTCACCGTAAATTGACTTTAAATATTTCAAATTAGAAAATGCATTTCTGAATTTTACAGTTTATGTATGAGACCTCTTTTAACCTTTTCATGGCCTCAAATAAATAAGACCGCAGTGCTTATCAAGCCAAATATTTATTGTCAAAATAAAAGTTGTCTAATTTTTTTAATTTATTAAATTTCAATTTACTTACCAAACACTATATCCCGCATCAATTTTTGAAGTTTTTTAAATTTTCATTGTCAGAAAGAGTTGTCACTTTTGTACTCACGTTTACTAATTTAATTACACTCAACTATTATTTGGTAAGGATTTCATCTTAGTATAGAATTTCGAAACATATTAGAAAAGAATTTCGTAAATAAATAACTAAATATATTGTATAGAAGAAACACCGAAACTTAATATAAATTACTAAAATGTCACCTACATTCACAAAAAACAATGGAATTTATTATTTTTGAAGAGTTATGAAGCAAATTACTGGTTTTCACGGCCAGATTTGATATTGTGGCTTTTGGGTTTAGCCGCGTGTGGCGAATTTCTGAAGATATCAATAACGCTCGTAAAAAGATAACCTGACACCAACTCACAACTAAATCATCAATCCTGAATAAGACCCCTGCAATGGCGGTCGAAATATTGGTTAAAAGAAATTCGCCACACACGGCTAAACCCAAAAGCCATAATATCAGTTATGAAGCACTTCACAAGACCAAAGAACTTTGAACTAAGGAATAGATTATTTTTATAAAGTTATGAAAAGAGACCGACATCAATTGCAAAACACTGATGAAATCAGACAAAATATAACATGAACAGGTAATAATATTTTTTTTCGTGATAATAATTAAAAATTATACAAAAAACACCAAAAAGTTAGGCAAAATATAACTGTACGGCACAGTCAATGCGGCGGCTGTTGAAAATAATATTGGGAGTGGCAGCCCTAATGCAGGCCTGCCTGGAGGCACCTCTTTACTGTAAGCTCAAACAGTTGACGAAATCTACCGATACATTGCTTGAAGGGATTTGAAAACATTGGATAACTTCAACAGATGTCAATGTATGTTCCGTTTTTATAAGATTGTCAATATAAGTAAATACGGCGCAAAAATATGCCAACAAAAGTTTCGGGAATCTCTTTCGGGAAAATAAAGGAATTTAAACTATATAAATTTTTTTTGTAATATTTGTCTTAAGTATTGTTATTATTTTTAAAATGAAATTACCAATTAAAAATATTGATCAAAATGACATTTTTAAGGTTTACATGTCAAGGCAAGAACAGCACAAGATTTTTTTTTAATTTATAATTTTCCTATAATGTTGCTTTTCCTGTAATGTTTGTGCTGATTTTTAAATAACAATCTCTTTTATTTTGTGATTTTGGGTTTAACCGCCTCTTACGACTGAATGGTCCACGCCTCAGGATCATTGTATCACTGAAACTGCATAGAATTTATCTGCGGTGGTATGAAAACGCTATAGGAGGGTTGAGTGTTTTTTTTTGTCTTTACAATTGGAAGATTTTCAAATGACTAAGTACTATGGGAAGGATTTTATGTCTCGCTTGAATAGTCTCTTAGAATAGAATGTGTTATATACTGATTACTACAAGTCCTCTGACTGTTCTGCTTTTTGGATCTTTTTGTGTGGGTGTCTCACCAAGTGTGTGACCCTTAGGCGGTGCCGGGGGCCCAAGCAGCGCCCGGGACTGCGGGGCGCCGCAGCAAGTGAAGTCCCGCCGCCTAATGTACACACAGAATAATGAAAAGCGGGACGGGGGAATCATCCAGACCACGGGACGACCAAAGAAACTTTTCATTCACCGAGTCGTTCTCATGTATACCGTGTCTAATCTTGAGAATGTTTTAAACACATTTTATTTTCCCAGGAAGGCAGCACACGTTGTAAAACATCCACTACTAATTATTTAACTGAATAAATGTTATTTATTAGAATCCGGATTTATATAAAAAAATACAATATTTGTTATTTGAGGCAAACATGTGAGCCATTAAATAATATTTTCAAATATCAATTATTTACGTAAATACTCGGGGATCATGCTATATTTTCTTGAGTATAATTAATATTTTTCATGTTATTTATATTTATAGCATTAAACTTGAAATTCACATAAGATATTAAAAATATGATTATTTCTTATCTTGCTTAAGTTAAGCTTAACATTGATTGCCTTTTGCAAGGAAGACAGCAGTCTTCAAGTCTAGTATTTGAATATGGCTTGAGTATCCGGGTACTCGGCGTCATTTATATTCTGTTTCCTGTAGGAGTATGTTTTGCTCACTACAAATCCTGGAACATAATGCTAGACATACACGAGGACTGATTAAATTTTAAAATGAATAAGAGAATGGATGATTATGCTTGTAACTCCAAAAATATAACTTGTGGAGTGGTTTTATTCCAATGAAATAATAATCTTTGTGAAGCCCCCAAATTGAATTTAATAATTTATTTGTCGGTTTCGGTAACATCACACCTTTTCGAGACAAACTTAAAACTAATAAATACAGAACAGTGAATCAATGGTAGAGCGAGAAGTGGATAGGAGAAAAGAAATCAGAATCCTCTGTGGAATGTTTTTATTGCAGTCGAAGGCTTTAACCACTCGCTAGGCAAAGCTCGTTAGCGGTAGACGGTTTCTGTGGTCGTCCTCTTTGCCAAGGCCCCCTGCCTGCCTGCTCTTACTCTTGATATCCCTGTCGAAGTCAACTCTGACCGTGTTCCCTCGGTGTTACAGAACCGCCCACGGATGACGCAGGCTTTGATGTGACTCCAATACACGACCTACTGCAGACAGGCGATGTCTTCACGGGTGAGTCATAAGTACATTATATAGTCACGATCGGGACAAACATGACTAGATGTAATGTACACTATAACCACGGATGCTTGTGATTGCAGGCCCGGGAGCCAAGTGTGCCACGCTGCCCGCTATCTTGGGCGGATCTTTGCCGCGGCTTGGCTCGGAGCAGGGAGATTGCGTGGCTAAGGCCAAGAAGTACGCCATGGAGCAGAGCATCAAGATGGTGCTGATGAAGCAGACGCTGGCGCACCAGCAGCAGCAGATGGCCAGCCAGCGCACACAGGTGCAGCGCCAGCAAGCCCTCGCCCTCATGTGCAGGTACACCCATCGTACAACCTATCACGGTGGGGAGTGTTTTGGCAGGGAGAGTCACTGCTTTGTGGCTGTGGAGACATGCAGACCGCCTCACATATAAGGTCCCACCCCATGTGCCCGACTAGCTGCACGTCAACACCAAATGCTGGACAGCACACGGTCCATCCACGTTTTCAGATATTGGGCCCAAAAAAATTGACATCGCCGACACGAAAAAGAAGAATTTACTTCCATTACAAATTAGATCTATAACAATGCAACCCTTCCTGACAATTGGAAGCGAGGATATCCGTTAGATCCCAAGTAGTGGAGGCTACCAAAAGTATAGGCATACAGGTAACCCCCGTTCATCGCGACCCCGGCGAGTGCGGATTCGTTATATCGCGATCTTTTTTGTTTGGTCTTGACATGTGAAATATGTTTGTAAATTAAAATTATGAAAATGACATTCAAAATACCATCGAAGAAGTTAATCTTATAGTCGTATCTGGAAAAATCGAAGGTGTTGAAGTAGATGATATTCAGACTCTGTTAAAATCATACAGCGAACCCTTGACTAATGATGAGCTACAAGAAATGAACTGCCATACGTTCCAGGAAAATGGCGTCTCCGAATCTGTTCCCGTACCAAAGTTATGTGTTAAAACCATTGAAAAGGCCTTTTCTCTTTACAATCAATTCATGGAGTTGTTAGAAGAGAACGATAAGAATGCGAGAGTGTGAGTGTGAAGCGTGGCTGGAATGCATTCCTTGACAGTTATCGGCAAATTTTGTACAATAAACGTGGAGAGGCCAAACAAGGGAATCTAGATTACTTTTTGCAATGCGTAAAAAAATTAATGAATTATTAATTATAGGTCATCTTGCATTTTTAATATTGTTTATTTTTATTAATAAAGTGTTTTCCGAATATTGCAATGTTTTTTTTCAAAATTGATCGCGAAATTTTGCTTATCGCGACTGTATCCAGAACGTATCCCCCCGATAGTAGACGAACACAGGGTGGTGCTGATGTATTTTTTGTGTTTGCAGGGTGTATGTGGGCAGCATATCTTTTGAGTTGAAGGAGGACACCATCAGGCAGTCGTTCTTGCCGTTCGGGCCGATCAAATCCATCAACATGTCCTGGGATTCTATCACGCAGAAGCACAAGGGGTTCGCCTTTGTGGAGTACGAGATCCCGGAGGCTGCGCAGCTCAGCTTGGAGCAGATGAATGGAGTCATGATCGGCGGCAGGTGAGGAGCCTCTAATGCAGACACAATACTTATCGTCGTTGATGTGATTGAAACACTTGATATTGTGTTGAGATAATTGTGTGTTAGAGATTTGATGTGATGCTAAATTGTGATATTTTTTGTTGCCAATTATTTGTTATTAACCTTTTGAGCGATATGAACGTATTGGTATGCTTACACACCCTAGCGCATTATTTTAAATCACACGCTTTCAATTTAAAAAAAAAAATGATTACGTATTTTTTATAAATTCCACATAGATTTA